>JAFBJQ010001448.1:66470-183180 GCA_016785345.1 Trinectes maculatus
CCTAGTCTGCTCCTATGGATTTTTGGAATTGTGAGTAAACCTGCGTTCTGAGAGTGGAGTGCTCTAGTAGGATGATATGGGATTATTACATTTTGTAGGTATGTTGGTGCCATACCATTTAGAGCTTTGTATGTGAGTAGAATGATTTTGAATTCGATTCTAAATTTCACAGGGAGCCAGTGCAGTGAAGCTATTATGGGGGTGATATATTCTCTTGTCTTGGTTCTGGTCTCTTTTATGTGAGAATCGAGTGATAAATCAGAATCAAATATAACTCCCAGATTCCTGGCAGTTTCACTGGGAGCAAGGACAATGCCATCTAGACTGGCTATATAATTAGATAATGATTCTCTAAGGTGTCTAGGACCAAGTACTAAAATTTCAGTTTTGTCTGCATTTAATAATAGAAAATTTTGGCTCATCCAGGTTTTAATGTCTTTGAGACATGCTTGGAGTCTAAGTAGTTGATTAGTTTCATGTGGCTTCATTGAAATATACAACTGAGTGTCATCTGCATAAAAATGGAAATTTAAAGAGTGTTTTCTAATGATGTTTCCTAGTGGCAACATGTATAACATAAATAACAACTTCTGGGTCAAGACTTGGTTTCTTGAGGAGAGGTTTAATTACAGCTACTTTAAAAAAATGTGGTACATAGCCAGATGACAGTGACAGATTGATTATATCTAGTAAATGGCTGTCCAATAGAGGTAGAATTTCTTTAAAGAGCTTTGTTGGGATGGGGTCTAGAATACAGGTTGTTGCTTTAGATGAGGAAATTATTGTTTTTAGCTGACTATGGTCAATTGGGGTAAAGCAGTCTATGTGTGCAGCGCTTGCTATTTCTGTTTGCACGGATAAGTCACTATTTAGTATAGTTTGGGAGTGGTGTATTTTCTCCCTAATAGTTATAATTTTATCATTAAAGAAATGTATAAAATCATCACTCGTAAGGGAGTGTGGAATGCTCTGATCTATAGAGCTGTGGCTTCCAGTCAGCCTGGCTACAGTGCTGAAAAGAAACCTTGGATTATGTTTGTTGTCTTCAATTAACGATGAGTAATAGGCAGCTCTGGCATTGCGGATCATATAGACTATTGGTATGAAGAAAATCATTTAACTGATTGGCGACAACCCTCTCAAGGATTGTTGAGTGGTACTGTCTGATGATGGGATAAATGGGGACTGGTTTAGGCAGCTGAACTGATATGAGGTGTTTGTGTGTTACAGGAATGCACCAATGACTGCTGCAATGCCAATAACTGCACCTTGAAGGCGGAGGCCCAGTGTGCCCACGGAGTTTGCTGCGAGGGCTGCAAAGTAAGACCCGCACTCAGACGTGCAGACAGGTTGGCGTAGGAGGGAGCTGAACTCGCACACAGTAGTATTTCAGTATCATTAGTTGACTGTCAGTCATAGTGCCAGTGTGTTGACATACTGTACCCGCAGTGTGTCAGCTCCCATCACAGCAGGGCTCGTCGTCCTACCCTCGCACCAACGCTTTTCATCTGCACTCTCATCTCACTGGTGAAATGCAAATCTTGACAAGCCATTGTAACACACAGGGAAGTGAATTCAGCTGAGCTTTAGCCTGACAGCATGGGCAAATACTGAAGACGATTAGAATCTAGGTACTGAAGAGCTTCAGGTTGTCTCAGCCTGTTTATTTTCCTGTCATTATTTAACTCCCAATACATTTATTTACTCTTATTTTACATGATATGTAATGCTATTATAACAGCGTTACACACATCTTGGCAAAGTTCATATCATGCATACCTCTCAGTTCTGCCACCATTTTGCAAGTTAACACTATGCGTTTGGATTTATGTTTTGTGCCTTAACCATGAAAACCGGTTTGATTTGCTTTTTTTTATTTGCTTCCCTTTAAAGCTGCATTCATGATTGTGTGTGTGTGTGTGAGTGTGAGTGAGTGTGAGTATATAATGCATCAGATGACTGTTCAGGTTCGAGGAAATTATAATTTTCACAGCAGCCGTATGATAGTTTGATCAGTATAAGTTGACTGTTTTGGTTTTCACCACTCTCTTTGCTTTTTATTAACAGCAGTCAGTTTTAATAGCATAGGACATCTATCACTCTTACATGTTGTATTCCACAGATAAAAAATGTCTGTTTATTCTCATTGTTAAAATTATATGAATTCAAATTCATCTAATTAATTTTAATTTAATTAATCGTTAAAAGGTGTAAAATCGTCTGTCCTTTGTCCACAATAAGGATGAGGACATATAGTATACGTGTCTGACTGTGGCCAAAATAACACGGCCTGGGGCCAAACTGAGTTAATGGGCCCATGTTGACCCCCACACTCCTTCTCCATTAGTGGAGAGTAGAGGTGACATTGTAATTGTTTTTTTTTTCTCTCTAAACGCCACATACAAGCTGTGTATTAACCATAAACTGCCCCCAGACATAATGCTGTTAGTTTGTAATTGGGGGTATTCTCAATTCAGGAAATATTATCTAAAAGACTTGATTTTACCATAACCATATTTTTACAAAAAAAAAAGTTTCACTGTTTATGTTCCATCTGAGATTCACTGTAATTGAGATGATTTCCATGTTGTGCACTCACCCACCTCCCTCCCCTCGTGTTTTTGCTTTTTCTCTGACTGTGTCAGTTGAAGCAGGCAGGGACCATGTGCCGGGGCCCAGCTGGGGCATGTGACCTGCCAGAGTACTGCACCGGGGCCTCTCCGTATTGTCCTGCCAACGTCTACCTGCTGGACGGCTCCTCCTGTCAGTACGGCCTCGCCTACTGCTACAACGGCATGTGCCTCACCCACGAACAACAGTGCCTGCAGCTCTGGGGCTACGGTAATAACAAAACAATGAACACACAATATAATATACCACACACTTTTACTGTCTACAGATCAGGCAGTATTTGTTACATACTGTGTAAGAGATGATGAACACAAATAGCAGCGTGAGCTATGACTGTAATGTCAAAAGAAACATCTTCTCTCTCAGATGTGTAAATGTGTTTGTGCAGCAAACATTTTTCACAAACAAAAGTGACAGTGCCTCTTTTTTTTCCATCATCTTATTTTATTGTTCTGCTTTTAAATTTATTTGTCACCGATTCTCTGTGTGCCACTATTTATTATAACAATCTCATCTCATGGTCCCAGGGAAACAAAAGTCACTGCACCAGGCATAAGGGTCAGAACCATTGTACTAATAATTTGTATCTATTGGATGTAACTTTCATTTTCTATTCTCTTTAGTGAAATTAGATAAAATAATGGTGGATTTGCAGGTTTTAAGAGAGGCAGGTTATCAGCCTATTGTTGATGTCTTCATGAAAGCAGGTTTCTTTACACTGCTGCTGTATTAGAATGCATTTGTTTTAGATGGCTATGGCCTACAGACTGGTATCTGAGTATGTAAACACAGCATCCAATAGTCTTGTCCTCATATTAAGGTCACTGAAACTCTGCCTTTGAACTTTTGGTTCAACATGTAGTGGATAAAATTAATATTGATATTTTTATCTTTATATCGGACTACTCTTACTACATTCTTTTTATGAATGAAAAAGAAAAATACACTATTCACACTGTGTATATAGTGAGCGCTATAATCTTACTTTATCATCTCTGGAGTAGTCAAGGAGGTGACACAGACTAATATCAGCTGTGTCTGTAGCTATGTGAGTCAGGATGTTATCTTTTGCTGACTGTAGACAAATTCATTTTTTAAAAATAGTGAGCAGCAGCAACAGTAGTAAAGAGCCAGAGCCCAGACGGCTGATAAAATACGCTGTGTTCTCAGGAGCTCGGCCAGCACATGACGCCTGCTTCGAAGACGTCAACGCAGCGGGGAACGCTTTTGGTAACTGTGGGAAAGACGGACATGGCAACTACATGAAGTGTGAGAAAAGGTAAGAATTGTTCTCAAAAAATATGACAGTAGACTTCTTTATTGTTATGAGTCATGAAATGAACTCATGATAAATATCTGCCAGGAACACTTAATAAAATCAAGCCTTCAGTATGTCAACATGTTTAGACTCATTGTCTCACTATGTACAGTGAGAGTCTTATAATTTGGACATAGTTTATGTCATTTTTTTCTCTTGTGTGATTTAAAATCCAATCTATTTTCAGCACCACAGAGAGAAAAGAAGTTCTATGAATTCTAGATGACTACCAGAGACGGTATGAAATACCTGCATAAACATCATGTGCATGCACAGATTGAGACATAATACCAACAAAGTCATGTGACCTGGGTGACACATGGAACCTAATAAAGGGGGCTAGCGATTGTCTCCTACAGAATCTTCTCGCAAGATTCTGAGTGACAAAAAACTCTGGCGGTCATTCAGAATTCATAGAACCTTAGTTACATCTGTAACTCTCGTTCTGTTTCATTCTTCCTGACTCTCAACCAGCCAGTAGTGGAGGTATCATCAGGCGACAGATTAAGGAGGAGGGCCTTAATCTGGGCAAACTCAGAGACCGAGGTATTTAATTTAAGAGCCAAGGATCCAACACCCCCCCCTTTTCTTCTTGGGGACAGAAGCATCATTCTGTGTGACTCTGACACTTGGAGGCCAAAGGGTGGCTGTATGCTGGAGTCCCTGAAGGGTGTAACCCATCCTCTGCAAGGCTACTATGGACTTTAACCAATCTCGCAGTCCTCTCTGCTAATGGAATGCAGAAGCAATTAATACAAGCATTTTCACTCAGCGCCTGTCTGATGTGTTCAATGCCTAGACACAGAGGGCATCTATCATGGCCTTCCTCTGGGCTGAGGGGAGCCATGCAGGAGGTACAGACAGCATTGTCACAAAGGTTGTCGGTATGGGAAGAAAACACTTGAATGCTGTTGGAACTGTCCTTTAAGACTCCCAGACAGAACACAAACACAGCAACTTCTGTGCCATGTGTAACTGCGCTCTACTCCATATGATCTTATTCAGTTCTGTGTTTTTGCTGGATTGAGAGTTGGCTCACACACACTCACAAACAGAGCCAAGATCTACACACACACTGTCAACACAAGGTCTCTGCGAGTCTGTTTCCGTGGAACGGTGCGAGAGCCAATTAATGGAGCCAAATTAGCGTTTGAGCTATGGAAATGAGCTCATGGATTAAGGTGGCTGACAGCTGCCATGTATGATTCACTGCTGCACTGATCTATTATGAAATTCCACGGGAGTCATTAGACTGTTTACTCGCCACAGTGAGCTGATTAGAGAATATGTAAACGCACTATCTGCTTGTTATTAAGACACAAATAATCTACACAGCTACTATCTGCCCATCATTCTATAATCCTGTTCACTTGTTTTCCTGAGGACACAAATAATTCAGGAAGGTTATTTGATATTTATTTATTTATTGGATGCACTCTATCCATCTACCCATTATCTATGCTACTTATCCTCTGAGGGTTGCAGGAGAAGTTGGAGCCACAGTCACACACATGATCCGCACATACATTTCCTACATTTCCCCAGCTCACATGCATAATGCATTTTATAGGAATAGATGTATTTGCCTAACACTTGCAGCTGGTCTGTGGCAGGTCCCTGCTGGATCCCTGCTCTCTGTATGGCTGGTGGGTGACCCACCTCTGTGACATAGTAAATGCGCAGCCACCTTGTTAACATTCTTAGCTTGCAATGTTGTAATGTGATCCCTCTCTTCACCAGCAGGGTGCGTTACCAAGTGAACCAATCAATTGATGTGGCATGGTGCGTTTGTAATTATTAGCTTGATTTTCCAGGAAGTGCACATCAGGTTGTATCTACAAAAATCCCATTTACAGCCTATACAGCAGATCTGGGGTGGTCGTTAATGTTCTTCCATAAGACTTAGGGATGTTGGTGTAATGTGGCATCTGACTTCACCTCTGCATCCTCTCCCTCCTCCCTCGCCTCATCTGTCCTATCGGCTCTCCCTCCCCTGACTCCTTCTCATCCCTACCTTCTGAATCTGCTACTGACACTCTTTTTAGCACCCTGCCCTCTTCTCTGGATTCCATCTGTCCTCTTACTTCTCGGCCCAGTGCCGTGGTTGTCCAATTCAGTTAGGTCGCACAGAACTTCTCTGCGAGCATCGGAAAGGAAATGGCATAAATCCAAGTGCCCTGATGACCTGTGTACCTATAAATCCCTTCTTTCATGTTTTTCTTCCTCTTTATTTGACGCCAGAGCAACTTTCTTTGAATCTAAAATTCAGTCTTCTTTCTCTGACCCCAAAAAACTTTTCTCCATTTTCTCTACCCTCCTTGATCCCTGCCTCACAATCTAGCACATGTGTCTACGCTGTAATCACTGCAGTGTAGACATAATAGAATCCAACCTAAAAAAAATCCATACAATTATACATGTTATTTTACAGGAGCTGGTAGAAGCTACATGTGGACTATATAATTAGAGATTGACCGATATATCGGCCGGCCGATTAATCAGCGCCATTTTTGACAAAATTATTATCGGCCGATATGCGTGTTTTTTTAGCGCCGATTAATAATAATGAAGTTTCGTCTTCAGTATTGCGTTGCCACTGTCAGGCACGTCCGCGGGCAGCACGCGTCCGCCAGTCACCAAGAGCGAGCGAGCAAGAGACCGAGTTCACTGAGAGAAATAGTGAGAGAGAGCAAGCGAGAGAGCGAGTTCACAGAGAGAAATTGCGAGAGAGTGAGTTCACCGAGAGAAATAGAGAGAGAGAGCAAGTTCACCGAGAGACTTAGAGAGAGTGCTGGCGAACCTTAAACTTAAGGTTAAATGTAACCAAGGATAAAAAATCGATATTAAAAAAACAATTGAATTGTGAAAAGAAAATAATAATAGATAAATAGGAAGTTTATTTAGCAGGGGATGGGTGGGAGACATGCTGTCAGCCAACTTGGAGGAAACCCCATCTGTTCACCTACCCGGAAGGGAGTGGATGTCTCCTTGAGCAGGATACTTACCTCATGAAGATAAATGAAATAAAAGTTGATAAAACTGATTAAAAACTCATTGAGATCGACCTGTGTGGAGCCTTGGACTTGTGAAAGTACAGCTGGAGAGACTTGATGCCTCCCTCATGCAGGAAAACGCATCGGTCAGGTTTTTTGTTGGAGCCCTTTAAACCAGTGATCTATTTGGATGTTGGAGCTTGGATCGAGACGTTGATGGTGAGCTACAGCCCAGAGGAGAACTAGAGATACGGCCCCTACAAGGATCGAGAACCCGAAATTCTGCACTTCATTACACGCGCACCCACCACCAACTGTGCGGTAGGACGAACACTCTCCACTTCCTTAGTGGACTGAACAGAACTAAAACTGGAGCTTATCTGAAGTGACTGAAACAAGAGGAACATTTTGAACTTTAAACCTTTAAATCACAGCTGTGAATTTTTCACTTATCCGGGTAAAATTTGTGTCAAATTGTATATTTGTCTGGTGTTTTTATTTATATTTTTGTATTAAAAGGGAAGCGTTTTGTTTTCTCAAAGAGATTACAACTGTGTCTGAGTCATTCCTGGTCTGTTGTTTGGTTAATCCTGGGCTCCGTAGTCCAACATAGGTCTTCTGATCCCTACTGGCCAATAATAATCATTATCTAAGTAATCTATTCCTTTTCCCTACCTCCAAAGGGTTACATAAAACTTTGCAAGCCAGCCAGGAGCCTAGTTCATTGCCAAACAATTACCTGGAACAAACTGCTTTTGTTTACTGCGTGATAACTAGACACACTGCTAGAAGATGGATATTATTGATAAGTTGAGCATCAGAGTCCCAAATGCAGTCTTAGTAAGTGGGTTGTCAGGATCAGAAAAAGATGAAGACATCTTTGACTTTTTGAAAAGGTATGGTTCAGTCAGTAGAACTGTAAAGATAGATGACCCAACTACAGAGTTTCATACAGACGTGATAGTAGAGTATAACCACGGTGCTGCTTTACAGGCATTAGAACCTCTTTTACCGTATACTCACCCATTTCCAGACAGTCCTGATATCGCCCACCATGTTCAAGCCCTGGCAAGTATCTATGCACAACAGGTCGGGGGGGTGATGTCACACAAACTTACCTTGACCGGCTAAAAGGAATGGGCATGCTCAGTGGAAAGGACTTTGAGGAGGTGTTAAAAGTGATGTCCCAAATAGAGGAGTCTAATGAGGATGCTGGATCCAGTGAGCATGCTCCCCAACACCTACAGGAAGTTGAGCAGGTTGTGGAGCACAGCCAGCATGATGCTGCATCACAACTAACCACGGTGCTGCTGTACAAGCAATAGAACCTTTTGCCGTATACTCACCCATTTCCAGACAGTCCTGATATCGCCCACCATGTTCAAGCCCTGGCAAGTATCTATGCACAACAGGTCGGGGGGGTGATGTCACACAAACTTACCTTGACCGGCTAAAAGGAATGGGCATGCTCAGTGGAAAGGACTTTGAGGAGGTGTTAAAAGTGATGTCCCAAATAGAGGAGTCTAATGAGGATGCTGGATCCAGTGAGCATGCTCCCCAACACCTACAGGAAGTTGAGCAGGTTGTGGAGCACAGCCAGCATGATGCTGCATCACAACAGCTGCTTGATGTTTCCCCTTTCGTCAAGCTTGGTCTCTCACATGCTAATCTGAGATCCACTGCTCCCTCCTTTAACTTGAAAACACCTACGACTTTGAGCCCCAGTGAACTCAATCCGCCGGAGGTACAAAAGATAGTAATGGAGCACATTGTGAGGAGTGAAGACAAACCCTCACACCATCATTCCACTCTGAGATTGAGAGTTTTCTGTGGGAGGATACCTAAACCATACAGTGAGGTTGATTACAACACTTGGTGGTCCCATGTTGATTTGATGATGAAAGATGTTTCTGTTTCTGACCTTGAAGGAAAATCCTTGAGAGTCTTTTCGTCCCAGCTTCTGATGTGGTCAGGCATCTTGATCCTGAAGCATCCCCTACGGCTGTGCAAATGTTAGACTCTGCATTTGCCACAGTTGAAGATGGGGAGGAACTGTTTGTACAGTTTATGAACACGTTCCAAGACTCTGGAGAAAAATCATCTTATCTGCAATGCCTTCAAGTTGCCCTGGGTAACGCTATGCGCAAAGGAGGTGTCAAAGGAGGTAGACAGCCACCTACTCTGACAGTTCTGCAGGGGCTGTTGGGACAATGTTCTGCTCAATGATCTCCAAAAAACAGAACTCCCCCCCACTGTTTGCCGAACTTGCCGAAACGAGGAAGATAGGCAAGAAGCTAAGGCCGTGAGAATGAAACAACACAAAGCAGTAAGCTGTGTCTCATGTGCAAACTGTATATAATCGTGGTGAGACACAAGCCGAGCCTGCCACTAGTAGCATAAATGAGCTAAAGAAACAAGTTGCAGACTTAAAAAGTCAGCTAACATCCTTCATGAAAAAGAAGAAGACAGTGTCTCCCAAAAGAGAAACTTCAAAAATGGTAAACACACAAAAACCTGACCATGCAACCCCAGAAACAAGCTTACGTCCTCCCAAGGGTACATCTTCCAAGCCAAAGCCTTGGCACTGCTTTTGCTGTGGGGAGGATGGGCACGTCGCTGCCACCTGTGAGTCCAATGCCAACCCTGCCCTAGTAGCAGCAAAACTAAAGGAACTGAGACAACGACAGCAGTGGTGGGAGGCACAGCACACACCTACTTCTCCTTTAAACTGAGTCCAGTTCTTGTTGAGGGACAGGCAAGAAACTGATATTAATCAACCATGTCCCACTGAGCCCAAGCGACATGCCATGCTGAAACAGTCTTACAGCAGAGGTCATCCTTTCAAGCTACCAAAAGGCTTAGTAGGCACAAAGAGCACAGCACGAGTGGAAGTGGAGGGAAGTTCCACAACCTCCTTACTGGACACGGGCTCCCAAGTTACCACAGTCCCTCAGTCCTTCTATCAGCAACACCTTTCTAAATATGAAATCAAACCACTGTTCGACTTACTTGAAGTTCAAGGAGCCAACGGTCAGTGTGTACCTTACCTTGGATACATTGAGCTGAGTGTCACTTTCCCCAAAGAGTTTGTGGGAGTGGAAATTGAGGTGCCAACACTTGCCTTGGTGGTTCCAGATGTCCGTGCCGATTCTGACTCACTCATGCTAATAGGCACCAACACGCTTGATGTACTATATGAGATGTACTGTGAAGTTGCTCCTGAGGCACCACAGCCGACAGCACATGGCTATAAGGTAGTGCTCAAAGTCCTCAAGCTAAGGAAGAAAGAGAGTAAGGATGCTAACCTTGGGCTGGCGAAGATGCATAGCAAAGGCCCTGACTTGGTCCCCGCTGACCAAACTGCGGTCTTGGAAGGTTATGTAGCAGTTGGTGGATACACTACTGAGAAATTAGTGGTTCTGGAGCACCCCTCCTCATCGTCATTACCAGGTGGGCTGCTAGTGAAAACCTGTCTCGTTGATTTGCTCACTAAAAGGCCATTCAAGCTCCCAGTAGTACTTACCAACGAGTCAGACCACAATGTTATTGTCCCCCAAAGATGTATCATTGGTGAGATCTATGCCTTTCAAAAAGTTCTCTCACAAGAGCATAGTGTACTCACCTTTTGGCCTAAAGCTCTCACCAGAGAAATGCAAGTTCTTTCAAACGTCTGTCCAGTATCTGGGGCATGTTGTGTCCTAGGAGGGAGTGGTGACTTACCCTGGAAAAGTGGAGGCACTGAAAACATGGCCAAGGCCTCAGGACCTGAAACAGCTAAAGTCTTTCCTTGAATTTGCAGGCTACTACAGACGATTCATAAAGGACTATTCTACCATCATCAAGCCCCTCACAGAACTGACATCAGGTTATCCCCCACTGCATAAGAACATCAAAAACAAGACACAGACTTACCAGTACGATGATCCAAAGAGGCCCATCGGTGATCGCTGGACTGATAGATGTGAGCTAGCATTCAACACCATCATTGAGAAGCACACCACAGCTATGGTTCTAGGGTTTGCCAATCCCAAGTTAGCCTACGTCCTCCACACCGACGCCAGTACCATGGGCCTTGGGGCAGCCTTATACCAAGAGCAGGACAGTCACATGAGAGTGATTGCATACACCAGCAGGGGCCTGTCATGCAGCAAATCACGGTACCCTGCCCACAAGTTAGAGTTTCTAGCTTTGAAGTGGGCTGTTGAAAAATGACTACCGTAAATTCCGGACTATAAGCCGCTACTTTTTTCCCACACTTTGAACACTGTGGCCTATAATATGGTGCGGCTAATACATGTTTTTTTCATGGGGCGATACACTCATTGTGCCATTGTGCATACATTGTGCCACCAGATGTCGCTATAACACCACGCTCGAAAACGACGTAATTCGCCACCGACGTAATTAGAGGACCCCCTGTATCTCATACAACGGGGGACACATGCGGCTTAAAATCCGGTGCGGCCTATAGATTTACAAAATTGTTTTTTTTTTTCTAAAATTGGAGCGTGCGGCGTATAATCAGGTGCGCTCTGTAGTCCGGAATTTACGGTACTTGTACGGAAACCAGTTCATTGTCGTGACAGTAACCCCTTGACCTACATTCTCACCAGGGCCAAACTGGATGCCACCAGTTACAGACGGCTGTCAGCTCTGTCAGCTTTCACATTTAAGCTCCAGGACAGACCCGGTAAGCTGAATTCTGATGCTGAAGGTCTTTCTAGAAGAACAAATGGGGAGCTTTCAAATGACCTAGAAAGAGCAGGAGCGCATTAGTCAGTTCACACAAACACATTTGGCCGACCTTGGGGTGTTGTGAGCCAAGACATTGTACATGCCATCTGTGAAAGGCTTCTTGTTTGTGGTGTATCAGATGAATGTGGAGACAAAGATGGAGGCATGACGCTGGTGCAATCCCTAGCAATCTCTCCTGAGGCTGTACCAGACAGCTTTGGGAATGAACAGCAGCGTGGTGGATTACCTGGTCTCCCTCATCTGTCCGAGAGAGAGATCAGAGACAAACAGCGAGCTGATCCCTGTCTCCGGGAGGTGACAGAGAGTGGAGAGAAACTGCCCCTTACAGTCAGAAAAGAACTCCCTTTCTTCTAAGAGAGTGGAATCGCCTCGAAATGCATAACGAATTGCTGTATAGGAAATGTCAGGACAATGGCAGAGTCACATATCAACTTGTCTTGCCTGAGGAGCTCCGGACTGTTGTTCTGCAGAGCCTTGATATGGGTCACCTGGGTATCAAACGTACCTTGGATTTGGTACGGACCAGATTCTTCTGGCCAAAGATGCCAGCCGATATGGAAAGAAAAGTCAAGACCTGTGATCGGTATATCCGCAGAAAAGCACAGCCATAAAAGGTGGCACCATTGGTGAACATAGAGTCCACCAGGCCTCTGGAACTTGTTTGTATAGACTTCTTGTCTTTAGAGCCTGACAGAAGTACTACAAAAGACGATTTGGTGATCACTGATCATTTTACAAAGTATGTAGTCGCCAAACCAGACAGCTCTGACCGTCACCATGTGCCTCTGGGATAACGTCATGGTCCATTATGGAATCCCTGACTGCTTGCATAGTGACCAAGGACCTGACTTTGAATCACGGACAATCAAAGAGTTACGTTGACAATAATGACTAGTCACAGTGGCGAAACTTTGTGAAACCCTTTGTACATGCGTACAACTGTATGAAGAATGATGTCACAGGGTTCACACCCTATGAACTCGTGTTTGGTCGTCAACCAAGGCTGCCCATCGATTTGGCACTTGGGTTACCCTTGAGAGATGGTGAGTACAAATCTCACTCACAGTACGTGCAAAAGCTCAGGTCCCATCTAGAAGAGAGCTACAAGATAGCCACCCAAAATGCCACAAAGGTAGCAGCAAGAAACAAGGCAAGATTCGACATGCCTGTCACTGTCTCTAAGTTGGAGGCTGGAGTATTAGTGAGAGCTGTCCGTCTGGTTGACAAGTGCGAGTCAGATATTTATGTGGTGGTGAAACGAGCTGGAGATCTTCCAGTCTACACCCTCAGACCAGAGAGCAAGGAAGGCCCCTTGTGGACCCTTCACAGAGATCTTGTACTTCCCTGTGGTTCTCTCCCACTGAGTGTTGGAAAGCTAGATTTGCCAAAGTTCGCTGAACAGTCTGATGTAAATGATCAGTGTGGTTCTGAGGATGACATTCCCTATGAGTGGTTCAGAGAACAGCCAGACCGAAGAAATTGGGAGATTTACAACTGTCTATGAAATTTCCAGACTAAAGAATCGACAGGTCCATGCTTATCTTTCAATGTCCCTCAATCTACTGTGGATGACCTTCTCATCGAAAGAACTGTACAATCCCCTGACAAGGATGTCCCTGTGGAACAAAAGGAGAGAGAGATGGATGATGGTGCAACAGCTATCAGTGATGCTGTGCCTTCTGAAAGTATTGAAACTGATGGACCAAGCAGCACTGTACGACTGCAGTATTCACGTTTTGGGAGTCCACTGGTATCCATTGTCCAGTCACGGTTTCAAGGCCTCAGTACAGCCTTTACTGATGCTTTGTTGGACGATGAGGATTCACAGACTAACATAAACTCATCCTTCAGACCTTTTACCAAACAGCTGCTCTTATGCACAGAGGTGTGCATTTATTAAGAAAAAAAAACAGTTAAATAATGTTGAAAAAAACATCTGTATTAAAAAAGGGCTAAATCCATATTAAAAAGCCAATTCATAAAGTACGTTATTAATGTGATAGATTTAAAATTGATATTTGTAAGAGCAATTGAATTGTGAAAAGAAAATAATAATAGATAAATAGGAAGTTTATTTTGAAGGGGATGGCTGGGAGTCGTGCAGTCAGCCAACTTGGATGAAACCTCATCTGTTCACCTTCCCGGAAGAGAGTGGATGTCTGCTTGAGCTGCTGGGAGAGAGAGAGAGCAACCCTTGTGTTGAGCACGATACTTACCTCGTGAAGATAAAAGAAATAAAAGTTGATAAAATTGATTAAAAACTCATTGATCGTCAATGATCATTGACCTGTGTGGAGCCTTGGACTTGTGAGCGTACAGCTGGAGAGATTTGACGTCTCCCTCATGCAGGAAATTGCATTGGTCAGGTTTTTTGTTGGAGCCCTTTAAACCAGTGATCTATTTGGATGTTGGAGCTTGGATCGAGACGTTGATGGTGAGCTACAGCCAAGAGGAGAACTAGAGATATGGCGCCTACAAGGATCGAGAACCTGAAATTCTGCACTTCATTACAGACGCACCCACCACCAACTGTGCGGTAGGACGAACTCTCTCCACTTCCATAGTGGACTGAACAGAACTAAAACTGGAGCTGATTTGAAGTGACTGGAACAAGGGGAACATTTTAAACTTTAAACTTTTAAATCACAGCTGTGAGTTTTTTTCATTTTTGTTTTTTTACTTCCCTGGGTAAGATTTGTGTCAAATTGTGTATTTTTAAGTGTCTGGTTTATCCTTCCCATCCTTGTATTAAAACGGAAGCGTTTTGTTTTCTCAAAGAGATTACAACTGTGTCTGAGTCATTCCTGGTGTGTTGTTTGGTTAATCCTGGGCTCCGTAGTTGAACATAGGTCTTCTGATCCCTACTGGCCAATAGTAATCATTATCTAAGTAATCTATTCCTGTTCCCTACCTCCAAAGGGTTACATAAAGTTTTACAGTACATCTCTCTTTCTCCCTCTCTCTCTCTCCCTCCCTCTATGTCTGCTTTATAACCCATCACTTCTATAATTTCTCATCAGTGATGGATGATTATTATTATTGAAAGACCCAGGGACTGTACTGTTATTCATAATGGGCTGTTGGCCACTACTCAGCTGTTTTCTTCACTTTCACAGCTTCTTTCCTGAGTGGTGTGTCTGGTTTAACTCTCAATTAACACTGCAGCAATTCACTTTCAAGTTTTCTGATCAAATAAGTGTAAGATTTTATCGAAGATTTTGGCCACAGTGACCTGTGCTGATAGATAGATAAATAGATACTGATAGATACTGGTGCAGCATTTTCTTCTTTGTCCCTGATTCCATTCTCACATATGGGTGTTTTAAAAAACGAAATGTTTCTTTTTGTGTGCTTCCTCTCTGCCCAGTGATGCCAAATGTGGTAAGATCCAGTGCCACAGTGCTGCCAAGAAGCCCAAAGGCACCAACGCCGTTTCCATCGACACCACCATCAAGACAGACGGCATTGAGGTGAAGTGCCGTGGTACCTACGTCTACAGCACCCAGGATGGACAAGGTGACCTCCCTGACCCTGGCCTCGTCATGACTGGCACAAAGTGTGGGGAGGGCAAGGTAGGTAGCATTGGGCTTAGCTGTAGGGGGAAGCAGTAGAAATGATGCAATACAGTGTGTTTGCATGCACTCTGAAATGTGCATTTGTAGATGTATAATATGGTTACAGGGTGCCAGTTTGTAGCTTGATCTACTGCCCTGAACTTGTGGGGGGCGTACAGTATATATGTATACATACATGTGTGTGTGGGAGAGGTGATGAAGCTGTATTAATTTAAGTACTTACAGCTAAAAATATTAGCTGCGACTATTGTACAGGGATCCAAGGATTTAAAAAGATTTGGTTTGATGCCCAAACCTCACCAGAACATTTTGGATGCAGGTGTTGGCTTCACTCTCAGATCTCCTCTATACTGCTGTGATTTGATCTTTTCACTTACTGTGAATAGATTAAAGTGCAGAGAGATGACAGAACATTGTTTATTCAATCAAACGATAGATGCAGCCTTTCCTATTTGTCACTAATATTCTGCTTTTCGAAAAATTATCGAAGTTTAAATTAGCCCACTTTGTATGTCAGTGGGAGGGAGGTCTTTTCCATTGGAGTATAAAAAAGTAAATCCAAGTACAGAAACATGCGCCTATCATAGAAAATAAAAGTAGAATTATGCATGTGAAATACCTTTATATAAAGATGCACACACACCGAGTAATATCTGCACACCCCTCCTTTCTACCAGCAAAATTCTATTTCTCTGTCTATATTATTTTTCTTATGCAGCATATTCCGGCCTCTTGAATTCCATTTCAGCTATTGTGCAGGCCGCTGTAAAAGGACTGAATAGTGCTGCATGAGTAATATTTTATAAATAGGCAGCAGAGAGTATTGTCTGCCATCTGGTCGGATGAATGTTGAGTCATATGGAACTGGCCTTTTCTCAGCCATAAAAGCACAAAGCCTTCGCTTCTAATCACACATACGCACATTCACTTATACAAAACCGATTCCCCTGCTGACAGTAGTAACAACAGTCGAAGCAGGAAATACAATACCAACTAATATCAGTGATGACGCGGCTCAGTGATAAAATTCAACATAGTAGTAGTAACGCACAGTAGTAACAGGTGCTTCCATCATCACTAATAGAGAGATGCCTTATTGCTGAAGACTTGTATTGTTATGAGTTAAAGCCTTGTGCATATGTGTTTACACTTGGCTCACACACACACACACACACACACACACACACACACACACACACCCATATATATTACACACACGTAGATGAGATGAAATGAAATGGAATTCATATAAACATACATGGATCTACTTATGTCTGTGCATGTACATGACAGAATGTTTTCAGATATTTTTTAAAAAAGGCTGCAAATAATAAAATAAATAAAAAGTGTTTTTTGAACACAATTACCAATTTGGAAAATATTTATTTGCCTTAAAAGAAGACAGTGCAACTGCAGAAAGCACAAGCAAATGGAAAAATGCTATAAGCCAAGATATTGGCTATGAACCCTTCATTAGCCATATTTCTTTTTTGTTCAGTGATAGATTAAACATGAAGTCAGACTTGATGTTTGAAAGTCTGATAACAATTACAATCTTCAGACACTACATTATTTACAGAAGCTACATTTTTGGAAGAGATTTAAAACTGTACTGCCCAATTTCCCTATGCACCCAGGTTATAGCAGAGCCCAAGAGCGCTGGCAGAATGTCAGTCGAAGTGTTGTGTGTGTGTTTGTGTTTCTGTGTTTGTGTGTGCTCTAATCTTTATAACAGTATGTGGTCGTTCTACTTGTGTTGCCACAGGTGTGCAGAGACCGACAGTGCCAAAATGCCTCTTTCACCGAGCTGGAGACTTGCATCACACGCTGCCACGGCAACGGGGTACTCACACATACACACACACACAATTGTGAGCATGCAGAGTCATGCAATAGTCTCAACTCACTTAGCTGCTGGTCAAGGCTCCCTAATCTTTTTGTCACACTGTGTCCTTGGGCAGAAGTGGGACTTTGCAATGCTGTCACCAAGCCTGTCCTGAAAGGCAGGGGAAGAAAGATGGCTGGAATACAACAGCAACTGAAGTGATGAACTATTTATTGGAGCAGTACAAGCAAGCCCGAGGCAGATAAGAAGGAATCATACATACATACTATATGAGTCAGTAACCGAGCTCGGGAGTGTTGCCAGGCTCAAACACTTGTTATTTGAAGGCGAGGCGGTGATGTCGAGATGGTTGTTTATCAGTTGACTCTAACCTCTGAAGTGGAGACAGTGTGCACTGATCTGGTGTTGACCCACTGAAAGATCTTTTAAAA
This sequence comes from Trinectes maculatus, assembly GCA_016785345.1. Lineage (NCBI taxonomy): Eukaryota > Metazoa > Chordata > Actinopteri > Pleuronectiformes > Achiridae > Trinectes > Trinectes maculatus. The sequence continues at coordinate 84,020 of JAFBJQ010001448.1, forward strand.
AACAATACACACTGTGCACACACTCCTTTAAAAGGCATCCCATCTGTCGGATGGGGATGTGGTCACTGATGGGAAAAAATTCATCTCTGTATAGGGAGTGATGTCTCCCCAATTTACAATAAAATGCAAACTCTCTCCTGAGAGCACTCAGTGAGCCATCCATCCATCCATCCATTCAAATGGAGCCAGACTTATCAGTTTTACTACTCTGGCCTCTGTCATCACTTTGACATCCTCTCCGATAAACACCACAGGCAAAGTTTATGATCAATGACTGATGTCACTTCAGAAAGTGTTATCAATCAAACTGTCGCCGCGGCATCGTGGTAGATAGAGCCTCACTACACTGCAGTACTCGCCTTCACGTGCGCCTGCAGATCTAACCAGTGAATCAGACCGTGCCGACTGAAGATCAATCAATCAATCAATCAAATTTTATTTGTATAGCCCATATTCACAAATTGCAATTTGTCTCATAGGGCTTTAACAAAGAGTACAGGGTGTGACATCCTCTGACCTACACCCTCAACAAGGGCGAGGAAAAACTGCCATAAAAAAACCCTTTTAACAGAGGAAAAAAACACAGAAACCTCCAGGAGACACTCATGTGAGGGATCCCACTCCCAGGGATGGGATGAGCTGATGATTTGGACACAAAGGAATTACACTCCCTTGAGTGAGGATGAGTCATCAAACATTTCAGAGTCTTTTCGTTGAAGGAAATAAGAGAGATTCAGTTGTAGAAATGCTCTGATGATGTTTTGTGGAGATATATTTGGCAAACAACAAAAGATAATTGAGTATTAAACGAGAGACACAGGATTAAAACTGGAAATATGTCTTTTTTCAATGGGGATCTTGAAGCAGGAAGCCTGAGTCTACTGTAGTTTACTGTACATACATTCAGAGGCAGGGAAAGGTCATATTTTTCTTTTTTAATCCAGCTGGGGCTGGATGATGTCGTTTCAGTTTTAGAAAGCACACTGAAAAGGGACAGATTCCTCCCACAGAACTTATTTTGTCATTTTTCTGTATACGGCTCCGCAAGGCTCAGCGAAGAAAACAGCAGAGTAATGCATTATGGCAGTTGTCATTATTGTTCCAGCAGCGAGGATTTTTAATACGTGAGGGTTTTCAGACCTAGGTTGCCAACATGCTGACAGCTGATTTTTTTTTGTTCTTCAATGAAAAAAAATAAAATCTTTTGCTTTTCTTTTTTTTTTTTTTAGAAGTTTACAGTATTCCCTTACGTTCCCTGGAGTTTCTTTAGTGTGAGACACAAATGGAAACTGTCACATGCCACTTAAATTGGATTACAGCTTTACAAAAGACCACAAACTTTAAGTTATCATTTTATTAGTTTGGCGTCTGGAAAAAACTGATATTCAACTATATCATTAAAGGAAAATAAACCACATTTTAGTGCGACTACTAGTTTTTATCTATTCTGGTTTGTTTTGACCCATCGGTTTTTCACTCACTTCTTGCAGCTGCATGTTTACAGATTGTCTACTTTAAAGATATGAAATGGCATGAAGACATAGCTCGCTGCAGGATATGTGATATATGAATAATGGTGTGTATAAATCCAACTCATGGCCATTCATTTCATTCATTTTCACAAACAGTAAGCCTCCAGGATGTGAAATAAAGGGGCTATGAGAATCAGTGAACAGCTGAGTGCTAATGGGTGTATAGGCATGTTAATTACAGATAGGATAATTACATCTCGACGTAATTGGAGCATGCTGGTATTTTCTTCTCCATTTGGAAGTGGTGAATTACACAAGATGTTTAGAGATGTAAATCTCTGTTAAAAAGCTAATCTCAAGTTTTGTTTCAGACAAGTCAATTAAAAAACTCTTAAAGGTTGTTTACTGTAGTAAGGAGAAGTGTTATTAGTTCAGGCCAACTCTGAAACAAAGTCTCCATTGAAACTTGTCGACAGAACTCTTGGATATGTTGGATGAGTCACAATACTACAACACCTCAGCACAGTTTGCCTTGAGGAGAAGGACAGTCAGTGAGTCACATGCTTGTTCATTTACACTGGCCTTTACCTTGGATATGTTCATTACAAAAATATATAGAGATATATAGTGCAGTATTTTCAAACAGAGGTCTGGCTCTTTTGTGCTGATGATTCACTCAGGACACAGTGAATCATCACGAGTTCTGTGATGATTCACTGAAGAAGAGCAAACCACTCAGTGTGTACTGTAAGCTGACGTGAAAGAGGACGTGATGTTGGACACGGTGTTCTGTGTCCCTGTGACCTTGTGTCGTTGTGTATTCTGTGACCTCAGCTGATGGTACAGGTTGGAAAAGGAAGTGGCAGTCTAATCCGATTGATTGATTTGAGCCGAAGATGCTTTCAGGTTTTCTGTCTATATGACACTGCGAGTAATTGTTCATATGTATTGATCCTTTATTAAGTCCAGGATATGATTCACCTAGTGGAGGCCCTTTCGTTCGTTCGTCTTCCTCCGCTTATCCGGGTCCGGGTCGCGGGGGCAGCAGCTTCAGCAGGGACCCCCAGACACTCCTCACCCCCGCCACCTCTGCCAGCTCCTCTGGGGGGACCCCTAGGCGCTCCCAAGCCAGCTGGAAGATGTAATCACGCCAGCGTGTCCTAGGCCTACCCCGGGGCCTCCTCCCAGTGGGACATGCCCAGTACATCTCCCGAGGGAGACGTCCAGGAGGCATCCTGACCAGATGCCCGAACCACCTCAACTGGCTCCTCTCGATGCGGAGGAGCAGTGGCTCTACTCTGAGTCCCTCCCGGATGTCCGAGCTTCTCACCCTATCCCTAAGGCTGAGCCCAGACACCCTGGTGATGGTCCATGGAGGAGTAGTGGAGGCCCTATGGCAGAATTTATCTGGTCCCCACACTCTGTGTTGTGTTCTTGTAGCTTTGTGTAGTTTGTACCAGAAAAAGTGCACATGAAAATTAAAAAAGGGAAAATTGGTTTATGGATCATAAACATTAGGTTAGATTTAACACCTGTCTGTTTAGGCATAAATGCAGGTGCCACCTTAATTTCACTAGCTGCATTTCATGTTGTATTTTGCTTCACTGATGCTTAATACAGAACCTCTTTGCACGTAATGAAGTGACTAAGATGTTTATGCCACATCATGAACCTGGAGACGAGGGGGTCTCTGATGGTTTAGTTCTCAAGGAATTTTACCCTGATAAGACCTGAATTCAGGACACATCACTTACACAATCAGAAATGATATAAAAAAAAAGAGCATTGTGCAACACATAATGGTAATATGAGCTATCAGTGGTGAGAGATGATAATCTTGGTGTTTTGCAGTCAGTTCTACCTGTAATGTGAATATTAAGGCAGAAAATGGAAAATCCTATTAAAACACCTGCAGTGGCAATGTGTAGTAAACAAGACATTAGTGCCTCTAATTTGACTGGTACACCTCCAGGCGCATGTACACAAGATAATACTGAGTCTGAACAGCAAATCTCATTAATGGATTGCCGTGTGTGTGTGTGTGTGTGTGTGTGTGTACATGTATGTGTATGGGTAGGTGTGTAACAGCAATGGAAACTGCCATTGTAACAGAGGCTGGGCACCACCGTTCTGTGAGAAGCCAGGACTCGGCGGAAGTGTGGACAGTGGACCTATCCAGTATGACAGTGAGTTCACACACACACACGCACACACACACGCACACACACACACACACACGCCCACACACACACACACACACACCTCTGTCACTGCACCAATGGAAATAGGTTCATGTGTAGAATCATTTTGCAGCGTTATTTTATCAAACACCACAACAGAAATTTAATGATGCTGATGCTTGTGCTTGCATGATGCACGTGACCTGACACCTGGGCCACATGCCTTTATTTATTTGGTGCCAGATGAAGCATAAGGAATCAGTAGAGAGGAATCAGAAACATTAAGATGTATTATTTTCATTGTTTTTAAATCAGCCGTTGCTTATTTTGAAAACACAGACAATCAATGGTTGTGTTTGCCTGTTTTGTGATTTGTCGTTGTGATTCTGTTTACGCTGCTGTGGGTGAAAGGCCGAGGAGAAGCTGACATTTTAAAAACCTTTAGCGTTTTTGTATTTACCCTTAATTCATAGAAAGTAGTCTCAGACGATAAACATCACATCACGACCACACTGATTATTGGGAAGTGACTGACCTGTGTGTGTGTGTGTGTGTGTGTGTGTGTGTGTGTGTGTGTGTGTGTGTGTGTGTGTGTGTGTGTGTGTGTGTGTGTGTGTGTGTGTGTGTGTGTTTGTGTGTGTGTGTGTGTGTGTCTCTCCACAGGTCAGCTTGGGCTGGTGGTGGGCCTGCTCTTTGCCTTTCTCGTGCTCCTACCTTCAGTGCTGCTGCTCTTCTACTGTTACAGGATCAAAACATCCTATTACCACAAGTGGCTTTCCCAGAGAGAGAAGAACAAGAGCAACAAGTACTGCTCCCTGTCTGTCTGTCTGTCTGTCTGTCTACTTGTCTGCCTGCCTGTCTGTCTGTCTGTCTGTCTAGTTCAATGTCTGCTCACAACACTCTGCACAGACTTTAATGGAATACATCCAAAACAGAAAGAGGAAGATTAACATATAAATACGCAATTGTTTGTTTTATTCTCTCGTTCTTCCATTTTCCTAATCAAATTTAGTCTCAGGCCCAGAAGCCCAAGATATATTTATTTTATTTGTCCTTGTCCAGAACAGTCAGGCAGAAAAATACAGAGATAAATAAATTACACTTGAAAAACAACAAATGTTCCATTAAGGGAAACAAGGCATTTGAAGATGTCCACTTGGGCTCTGGCAAACAGTGATAGGCGATGCTCTATAGTTTTTTAATGTATTTTACAGAACAATAGACTTAACAACTTAATAGAGAAAATGCTTGGCAGGTAAACTAATAATGGAAATAACTTTGTTCGAAAATAGCATTTGCTGAGAAACACAATGTACAGTATTATAGTGCAGTGGAGTCTGAAGACAGAGAGTCCAAAAGTGGAGGAATAAAAAATGAATAATGCATAAAAGGACAGAAGGAAGGAAAGGAGTGATTGAGAAGGAAGAGAAGGTATGAATTTAAAAAAAGGTCACGTACAGACAGAATAAATACATTCGCCAAAAGACAAAGGGAGGAGGTGTTCAATTAAAGGAAGGGAACAACAAGGGAAGTGGAAATTGGTGTACACCAGCGCTTTCCATCCCAACGTCAGCATTAACGGTCAAAATTTGTACTGCGGCTCCTCTCCATCAGAACCAGACCGAATCCTTGTCCTCATAAACCCCAGAGCCTCCTTTACGAGTGCTGCCATATAGCTCTGCCTCAGAGACCGCCTCGTCATAACACTCCCTGAGTTAGTGCCTCTGGAAATACTAACGTCTTTCACGGTGATTTACAGAAACAGAAATGTGTGGAAAGGATCCAGCGTTAGGGCAGAATTCTAAAGACCCTGACCTTCCACATGAAGACAGAGAATGGCTAAATACTTGGATTTTATGGTTACTGCTGCTTAAAGGGAGATGACTGGAGGAATAGTGAGCAATATGAGGAACGGAAAAGATACAATGATTAAAATGATTCTTAACGGCAGCTGCTGCAAAAACACCAAAAAACTCTCTGCTTTATTGGTTTTGTTCCATTGCCAGTAGTTTGAGTTCACTTATGGTTCAGCAGTGGCTCCAGCTGATGAAAGGCCTTTCTAAGCATATTCTGTACATTCAGTCTGCATGTAAAGCCTTCCAATCAGCTAAGAGCCTGTCATATATACTGTACATCCACTACACAACTACACGCTACAACTCTATGGTCTAATTTGATCGGCTGCAGCAGCCCTGTAGTAAATCCTTTCTCTGTAGAGCCTCTAGTACCCCGTGACCTTTTAAAACTGCACTAGTTATAGTTTTTACATTTACCTGGGAAACATGTGTAGAAATTCACTTAAACGGACTAAAGAGTCGTTTAAACTTAGTTAAACATTTTTAGGGCTCAATTTCTCACAATTAAAAACATGTCTGGATCATTCCTGGAGGATCGTCAGAAGATTCAGCCAATTTGGCCTCACTTCAGCAAAAACTGGAGGTGGAGATATGTTTAATTAGTTTTACTCGTTAGAGAGACTCATTGCCAGCTCTCCTGCGTATTGGTGAAAGTTGTACCACCTACAGCTGATTTGTTATGAATGTTTGAATTTAAAGGGCTGCCCTTGCACCACCATTAAGATGATCATCTGCTCACGCCAACACCTGACTGAGTTGAGCATAGGACCTGCCCTTGTGCAACTGTGTGGATTTTCATGCATGGGCAGGCAGACTTCCTAAGAAGAGACAAGCTTAAAATCGGCTCACTGCAGGTGGTCAGTGCAGATTTGGCAGGTCGTATGGTGGTTGCTGCTGTCTCGGCATATTTGTCTCTGATGTCTTGGTGGTTAGAAAGTGCAGCTCAGTTTCCATCCCCCTGCTGTGTCTCCCCACGTCTCCCTCTCTCCACATTAATCCTCCACTCACTGAGTCTGCACATGGTCAAGGATTTCCTGAGTTTTGGCTTGATTGCAGCGGTACCACTGAGTATTATCTGTCCAGGTCAAAGGTCATTCCTGGTTTATTTTCAATTAATGAATTTTCTCTAAAGTCTCTCTGTTGACAATGATAATAATTAGTGTTAAGTTATTACAGTACATGCTGAGGATGGTCACCAGATTTTAACTTGCTTTGAGCTATAACGTCATCAGATCTATATAATAAGCAGAAGATAACGTTCTCTGACAGTTACACGTGAATATTTGTGGTTGCTTTCAGTATCATAGCTGTAGTGTTGCAGGGAATCCATTTTCCGTACGTGGGCGCGTGCGTGTGCGCATGTCGGTGTGTGTCTTTAAGGAATCGTCCTCTCGGCACCACCTGGCAGCCTCATCAGAAATCATCTTCCCATGCACCAGGCTGAAACTTTTTCATTTATTGTTGTTTCCTCTCACACGGTGCTGAATGAGAAACTTCATGTAATAATAATAATTAAAATAATTAAAAATTTTTAAAAAAGATCAATGCCGAGTTTGAGACAGAAAAGTTGTCAGGCATCACCTGTGGTTTATTTTCTGTCTCCTCTCAGGATGGAGGCATCGGTGGCGAAAGGGAAGAACGGCCATCTGAATCCTGCCTTTCACCTGAAGGTGGTCGGACCTGTCAACAAAGCCAGCTGCCACAAGGGGGTGAGTGTTAAGTGTTTGGGTCAGCAAGGGGGAAGGAAGCAAGAGGTGGGTGGTGATTGTTTCTTTTACTGCACTTTAGTGAATAATGTAGCATCCATGAGTTTGACCTTCATTTTAAATGACCTCATTTTGCAGCAGCTTGTTATATGGCGTGCCTCCTCCCACTCATCTGCTCTGCTTCAGTGTGCCTTCAGCATCGGTTCATCACACTGCTATTTGCTTGTTTTTATTGCACTTATATACTTGGGTCAGAAGCTGAAGGTTGGGGCACATATGTCATTGACGATGACAGAGAAACAAAAGTAGACAAAAAAAAGACAGACAAAGGACAGAGGCACAGAGGGGAGACACAGACAACCCCTGAGTCTTTTTGTGAAGTAGCAAACCATTATAATAATCAAATTCACATACCATCTTTAATACACAAGAAGCAGCTCAGTGTTATTTACATTAAGTTTAATGGCTGGAATTGTGATCAATGATAAATACTATATTATATAGACTTAATTTAATTAGTAATCATCAACATGATTTATTTTTCATAATAATACTGAATGAAACCACAGCAATAATTTCAGTTAATTAAAAAAATTAAGTTGTAAATTCATAAAAGTTAAGTTAAATTATGATAATATAATGAGAATAACATTAAACAGATATGTAGGTTCAAGATAGTGCTGTGGAAGCAGTCTGTAATTTACTTAAAGATTTATTCATTTATTTATTTATTTGTCCATCCATCTGTTTTGGCTTCAGCTTCCTCACACCAGCAAAGAGGTCCTGCCTCTCAAACCAGGCCAGGCACCCAACGGCTCTCAGCCAGTCAACATTGTGCGACCTCTGAGGCCAGCCCCGTCTCCACAAGGTGCTACCAGACACCTACAGGCGGTTCGCCCCCCCCTGCCGGCTGGGAAGCCCCCACCGGCGCCACCTAAATCCTCCCCGACCCCACAAAGGCTCAGCCCACCCAAGAAACCTCTGCCCCTCAACCCAACACGCTCACCGCTGGTAAGATCCTTTAAATTCCATTAGCTTTTGAACGGTGTGTTTTCTTGTTTGTATAAGATATCAACTGGTCTGATCTCAGAGCTGTGCTGCATTGGTTATTTTTACATCCTTTACCTGTGTGTGGAGGGACAGAAGATCCTCTTATCAGTTCACTGAGCAGATTCAGGGGGGACGTCCTGGACCCTTTCCATGCTGACAGCTCCTCTCCCTGCTGTGTCCACGTCCCAGGGACTGGCTGGTGTGTTCCATGTTGGCAGTTACCCGGTGCACAAACACATCCCTTTTCTCCTTCATTAAAAAATGCCTTTGTGTTTCCTTTCCTTGTTCTTTGTCCTTACACTGTATATTTCTAGGTGGAGTATAATATCGAGTCCTGTAAATTAGAGTCCTGTTGAGTTTAGATGTTTATCTAAATGTGGGCAGCACGGTGGCGCAGTGTTTACAGCAAGAAGATTCCTGGTTCGAATCTCGGTTCGGGGGATCTTTCTGTGTGGAGTTTGCGTGTTCTCCCCATGTCTGCGTGGGTTCTCTCCGGGTACTCCCGCTTCCTCCCACCGCCCAAAAACATGCACTATGGCGGTTAGGTTGATTTTCCATAGGTGTGAATGTGAGTGTGAATGGCTGTCTGTCTGTATATATTCTATATGTTGGCCCTGTGATAGGCTGGCGACCTGTCCTGGGTGTACCCTGCCTGGGATTGGCCTACAGCTCCCCTCGTGACCCTGAAAAAGATCATCGGTAAAAGATGAATGGATGGATTATCTAAATGTCAGTAATAAATTTCCCTTACTGTTTTTTTTCCTGCAGTTGGTTTCTGAGCTGCAGCCCAGACCATCCCCCTTCCCTCCTCAGAGGCCTCTCCCCCTCAGTCCAGCCAGAGGAGCCTCCCCCACAGCAAGCCTAGCCCTGACTGCAGTTTCCAAACCCTCTCCAGGCCTGCTGGTCATGATGCCCCCAGCGGTGGGACCCAAACCTGTGGGCAAGGTCTCAGCCATCCCTCCTCTCAGAGCACTTAGGTGGGCAACCACACACCACTAATATACTCTTGCACTCATCAGGGAGCCCTATTTGTTCTCACTGCAAACCAGAAGCTTTTATTTCTTTCCTAGAAATAACATCAACAGGTGAATGAACGATCCCGTAAACTTTGTGGATGTAATATTTGCTGTGAGGTCTGAGATCAGCACAGCAGAGACTGGGGATGTGATGATATGAACTTTCCTCCAAGGAGAACTCAAGAGATTCAGATCCATCGTGTTGCAGTACAGTAGCAGACCTGGGGCCAGGTTACACTCAGCTAGGAAGCAGAGGCAGAGCAGGGTGTTAGTCTTTAACAAGGTACCTGTAGACACTGGTGTTAGCCATAACTGCCGTTTTGTTCCATCAGACCTGCTGCAGACACATTCTGTTCAGTGAGTATATACATCCATCCATTCGCCGCCATGTTATGGTAATGAATGAATATATTCAGTTAAAAATCGTTATATATAAAAATTTTGTAAAATATGAGACATAATTCTTTGCCTAATTGTTTTCTATCATCTTTTGATAGTGCAGCTGCTCTGACCATGACACAGGTATTAAATAGCACTGAGAGTTTTAAATCAATTAAGTCTCGAACATGGTCAGGTCCTATTGCAAAACACATACACACACACACGCACGCCACACATTTCTACAGAAGTGTAAACTCAGTGTATTATCTCCCACCCACTCGAGATCACTGCTACCATTGTGTACTGTAGTCCAACCACAACCCAGCCCTTTTCTATTGGAAAACCAGCTTTTGTTTGTTGCTTCTGATGTAAAAGTGACCTCGGAGAGAACTTACTTTGATTTGATCTCAAACGCATCCGAGAAGAAAAGTCATGTTCAAATAGCATCTGTTGTTTGTCAAGTGATGTTTTTTTTTCACATCCCGAAGTCCCTGCTCTGTTTGAAAGGCCTTTTATGACCCACCTATAAAATTACTGCGAAATACGGCCTCACTATGTTGCTGTCTCCATTTTACACTGTTTTCTGCTCTGAGCATGTGCGAGCGCATAAAACCCTGCAAGTTTACAAAGCATGCAATGCAGTGACACAGTCCTTCATCAGCAGTCAGCCTTCATTTCATCAAATACACAGCTGTGCGTTTTGTTCTGTGCATGTCGGAGACAAAGAAATCTGCCAGCGATTGATTTCAGGTTTATGTTTCTTCTACTGTATGATCCAGTTTCAATCAAATGTCTCTACATCCACTTCTCTAAAGCAATAACAAGATCAGATCCCAGATCAGATCTCACACTGTCTACCAACTGCACTAGACCTGGCACTAACATCTGTCTACATGTGGACGTCTGTCATATAATTATAGAGATGTCCACATGTGATTGGGTCTCCTAAGTTAGATGGTAATAGCGGGTCTGAGGTGGGTCCTGATGAGGGGACAAGAATAGAATAGAATAGAATAGACTTTTATTGACATTCAACTATACAACTGGTGTACAAGTGAACAAAATGTTGTCACATTAGCTGACAGTGAAATATATGGACCTACACTAGGAGTGACCTGCTTTGATCTACAAAATAAATATACATACAAAATAAAATGCAACAGACCAAGATAGTGCCAAAACAGGATAATTATAATTACTAATATACAAATGAACAAATACAATAGAAAAAACATAGTACATGTTATGTTACTCCTAGCAATATATTAACATAACTATAAGAACATGTTCATTTGCACATAATGATTTATTGCACTTTGTGTATTGCACAGTGGTGACTGACATAACGGCTGGTGAATGGAGAGTTCTGTGTGTGTGTGTGTGTGTGTGTGTGTGTGTGTGTGTGTGTGTGTGTGTGTGTGTGTCAGGGGCTGTTAATGCAGTTCAACAGTTCAACAGTCTGATAGCGTGGGGGAGGAGGCAGGAGGTTCTGCACCGGATGCTGCAGGACCTCCTGCCAGAGGCCAGCAGACTGAACAGTCCATGGTGGGGATGGGTTGGACCCTTGATGATCCTCTGAGTCTGTTTACCTCTGACATGGGATTATTTTGTGACATTAAGAAAAACTAGTATCAGGAAGTCAGTATGCTACTGTATCAGGTTGACCTCATGATGGAATCTCTCCCCTCTGCAGACCGGTCCCAGGTGCCAGACCAAACACAGCCTCGCCTCCAGCTCGAGAATGACCTTCTCCTCCTGTCTCCACCCTCTGAGGAGGCAGCGTCCGACAGCCTATTTGCACTAAAGAGACTTTGGCTGGTGAACCGCAGAGCTGTAGCGCCAGAGGAGGCCGGACACAAAGTTAGAGCGGTGACACAACAGAACACGACTCATTCCAGTTCAGACCTGACCCACATCCCTTTTCAGTTTCACCCCACACGCTCCACCCCCCTGCTCCCAGCGCGCTGACAATAACCATGACGACGCAGTTTTGCACGGAGGCCTTGCAGACTGAGACTAAGTGTAATCGCTGGGTTATGGTCGCATTTGCCAAACTGTCCTTTTTTATTATCTGTTAATTCTGTGTGTTTGAAAAAAAGCATTTTGTAACGACTGCCTTTTGTTTACAGTTTGTTTTATGGTTTGTGTTCTGTGCCAAAGAGGTCTCGTCATACCAGGGGTGTGTTCCACATGCTTGAAAACCTCCTTTTGTTTAGTTTACCACAAGCCTCCTCAACTGTACGATAAATAATTTATTATATTGAATCAGGAATGTTGAAAACTCAACCTGGAGATGCAAAGGCCTGTCAGAAGGAGGGACAGCCAATCACATCGCAACTTCTTTTCAACACTGTTTACATGGCGGAGGACATGCGTGTCCTGCAGCACACACCCCTGTTGCTCACATTGATTTGAATGTCTTTTGTTGCGTGTTATGACCTTAAAATTGTTACATAAAATGTTTTTACAAAAATGACTGTCTGTTTTATTTCATTCTATCTTTGTTTCTATTAAGAGGTTACCATTATGTTATGTAACAACAATTATGATGGTGGTAAAGTTGCAGCTGCCATGGTGTATTGTTTGTTGCTATGGCAGCATGGTGATGGATGGGTTCACCTGAGGCACCAATCACAACAGAAATCCAAAGCTGAATTTTACTGATACGCTTTTTATATGAAAAGAATATCACTGGTCTGGTCAATCCCTGGCCATACTCAGTGTCAGTGTCCAAATTCCCTGTGCACATATCATCCACCAGAACCAAATAACCAATTGGCTTTTAGTTATGAACTGGAAAGTGGATGAGTGAATGTGTATAAATACAGGCACATATTGCAGACTATTGGCTGTGTTTTGTGTTTTAGGACAGACAGAAATCTGAGAGGAAGAAGACACCTACATTAACTTCCTGACTGTTCACCTACCAGCACTGAATGCAGCAGGATCACAGGTTGCACGTCTGCAGCAGTATAAAGCCCTGCCCCCACTTACTGTGATTTCTATTCCTTGTTTATAATATTTTCTCCAACTAAGATATGAAATCTAAAAAGGTTGTGATGTTTCCTGTAGGGCTTAATTCATTAGCCGTCACTGAACTATAATCACTTTTTTTTCTGTTACTATACAATGTCGTGTGTTTTTTGATACAGTTGAACAGTGGAGCTCATCTAATAAGACTGTTGTCTTTTGCCTTTTCGTCTCTTAACCTATACTTTGTCACAATTATTATTATTACAATATTATTTTTTATTTATTTATCTTGTAGGGGACGTCTCCAGCCTCATCACAGCAAAGAAGTACCTGCATCCAGAGGTGGCATCAGGTGGATGCTGTTGTCACTCCAGATGTGTCCAGGTCTGTGAACAGCATTATAGCCGCATGTGTTTATTGTTTCACTACCAGATTTTTTTTTACTGGAGCTCATTTCCATCAAATAGTCATTCAGGTTGGACTTTTGTCCCTGACTGCATTATATAAGCCATCTGTTTATTACAACCATTTATACTGCTGTTGCTGATGTGGTAAATAGTTGGAATTGAGGCTTCAGCTTTTAAAGGTATTTATGAGGCTAATGTTTCTAAATGATGTATTTATGATGCATATCTGATATGAATGTTAACAATAGCTCATTGAACAGTATTGTAATGGAAGAGGAACACATAGATTGTCTTGTCAGATTGTCATTAGTTAAAAGTCCATCTTTATTTTATATTTAATCAACCACATGAATAAATGAATCATTTATTAATTGATAGATTGTCCTGCATGAGTAAGCATAATTGGCCGTTCAAAACAATACATTTTGAAGTCACTGAATCAGCGTCACTGATCAGACCCAGACTCTTCACATATTCATACATTCTGTGGAGATATCATGCATATACTGTAAGCTCCGCTGTTTATGGAGTCTTACTCATACCATGGACTAAAAGCTGGGTTATCTCAGCCTCTAGTGCTTTCAACCTTTCTGTTTCTAATGTGGTAAATAAAGTCTTTTAAAGTGCAGGACTTACCAGAAGTGTTTATAGACTTTTAATGAGATATAAAGGCTGCGTAACGCTTTGTGTTTGTACCTGAAACCAGCTTCACAGTGATACTCTGAGTGGACACTGGGGCCATTACCACACTTCCTGCGACAGGGCTTTGTTATCACTCATACAAATCGCAATCCTTCACTGTCAAGACTATTCCTGTTCAATGAAGAATAAAACCAGGATGTGAGACGAGGCTAAAAACCTCCCTCCCTTTCTGCTACTGTCCCTTTGCAAAACAAAAACTCCAACTAATTGTCTCACAGGGTCGTCAAGATGATCGTACAGTTCCTGGCAGATGAGCAATATGAGGCTTTACATGGCGGCCACTCTCACCTGCTCCTAATGGATTCTACTCTGTTGGAAATGAGATATCTGCGCGAGGCAGCTCTCTGCTCCCCGGAGACTAATGCATTTGGAGAGTCCACGGTTCGAGTGCAGCGCTATCAGACAGCAAGGAGGAACGGCCTCATGGGAAGATATATTGATGTGGACATTTTCTTAGCCCATTACCAGGGCGCCAAACAAACCTGTGGGGTGGATTCTGCAGCAGGCAGCAGACGTGATCTACATGGAAAGAGCTGTTTTCTTCCCCGGGACCAGTGTCTATACATCAATCTCCAGCTGGTGAGCCACAATAAATAAATTAAAGGCTTTATTAAAACGACAGTCAGTCAGATTTAGTTGTCTCCAAGTGCGACACACCACCTGAGGAAATCAGACATTGGAGTTAATACGAGAAAGTGGAAAGTGCAAAACATAATAAAAGAATTGACTTTAACCACATTGAGCCAGAGCTGTAATGTAGTGTGAAAGTAAAAATCACATTAAATGTGTTCTGAGTAAGATCAATAATCAAGATTATTAATTTTCTATAAAAAAAAAGAACAATCCCCATATTTTTTTGCTATGCTGTACATATGTGTAGAATGGTTAGAGTTTAGGAAAATATTGTTTGGGGTTAAAGACAAATACATGACGGTGTAACAGTGACAAAAACAACCGTATGGTGTAGGTTAGAAAGTGAATGTGGTCGTTATGTTCCCGAGACAGCGACATTGGGAGGAGAAGGGGAAAAGCAGTGTCACAGTCGGAGCCATATCATTCTCTCTCCTCCATAAAGTTTTAAGGCTGTGTTTTAGTGCCGTGTAACTTCTGCCATCTCCTGACAAACAACTCATAATTCAGCAAAGCCACTCGAGATCATTTGGTGAAATAAAAGCATGGCTCATAAAGGGGATTTAACAACTGATGCCAATGCCTTTTTGTTTAAGAGGTTAGTCTCATTCATTTGTTTTACCAGCTCATAGGGATTTGTACTAGTCTAGTGCAACATGAAAGGTCAAAGGTCACTGAAAACTTTCATCAACTGCATGAACATCTGCATTTCACAGATAGTTGGCCTGTAAACTTTGATTGTAAACAGTACTCATTGTCTGCTCCATCTTTTTGCCCCTACTCATATGCCCCTATAATTATTGTACTGCACATTATCAGATAATATGATAAAGATTATATTATATTATTATATTATAATAATATCTGCTAACCATACCCTCGCAAGTACAGATTAACGTGTCTGAGTACTTGTACATGTTTGTGTTGTTTTAGCAGGATTCTGCAACATGCACATAACATAAAATTCTCCAGATAGACATTTTTGTAGCTCTAATGAATTGCTCAAAAATCATATTTGGAAAAATGACTGAATCTTCTTCACGCTCTGTGTTCTAGGTTATGTCGTCCTCATGGCTCCAGACTGGCTTTTAAAACACCACGACACCATGAGCTGTCACTTGTCTGCCTGATTCGGCCTCCACACAAACACAACAGAGAATATGCTGAAAATGACAGCGATCTCCTGAGAGGCCCCATCACACATCCTGCGCTCCACTCATTTGTCTGTGGTGAATTTCATTAAAGTTGAGCAATGTTTTGGTGGACGACCGGGTGATTAATTATGTAGAGAGTCGCCCGATCAGCTCTGCAGGGAGAAAAGTCAGCATTTTTTCCCGTGACGGACAAAAATCGAGCAGCTCCGCCTCCTGTTGTCCTGCTGCTGCTGCTTGTTCCTGCTCCACGAGGAAATATTCATACGTCAAGCAGCAGAGCAGAGTGTGACTACATCATCACAGATGTGACGAAAGCTTAACGAAGCAAAATCCCTTTATTCACTGGATCTGCCTACCGCTTTTAAATACATAACTAACTTTTTGGATTCCAGTGATTTGAGACTGTGACACACACACACACACACACACACACACACACACACACACACACACACACACACACAAATGCACACACACACACACACACACACACACAATTACCATATATAATGTTTTCTGTGTTGCTCCCTAACTCTCCCTGTTCCTGCCACCTGAGTTTAGTCTTGGATACCTGAGCTCTCTTCTCTTCTTTTTCTGAAGGTTGTATATATCTATGTCTAAACGTCCAATAACAATAGAGAAATGATAAAGGAATTAATTAATTATAATTTTAATTATAATAATTATAAAATTATTATTCATTTTATAATTAATTATAAAATGAAAAACAGGCTTTGTTTTGGAAATGTTTGGGAGTCGACATATTATTAATTGGAGGTGTGTACCCAGTAAAATGTTATGTATTGCAGCTACAGTACAACTTACAGTAATTCAGTGAAGTTAATGGGTTTTTCATCGATTTGTAATTTATTGTAAATAGAGACATGCTGCTTTAGGGGTAATGTCAGTAAGAAAAGACTGAAGAATCTCTGAAAAAAAAAAATTTGTTTACATTCTCTTTTCATTTCTACCTTCACTATGTTTTATCTAGGGACAGAGAACCGTTGCCATCTCATACCCATCTGAAGTGTGGACAAGCGGTGTCTCGCCTCATTACACCGAGTCTGAGTGTGACAGTCTCCCAGGAGGACGTCCTGTTTGTCCAGCGGAGCCCACTGAGACATGCTGTGCATACGCGGCTTCAGTACGACTCTGAGGAGCGCACGCTGGACTCGAAGGTGACCTTTGTTTCTCTTTTTTTTCCACTATATGTTTTTGGGGGTTTGCTTCGTTTAGTGCCATTCAAAGTTCAAATCCATCAGCTCTCATAAGAATCAGGGATCTGGAGTTTGGAACTTGGTTGACCATAGTGATTTTCCTTCCTTTGCGCCTTTCAGTGTATTATTTTATAGCTCTGTGGATGTTGATCCAAGTGTCTGTTTGTCTCCACATGTGACATCATCTTTAAATTATTACTCAATGAAGCTTATACAATCATTAATTAATAAAAATTAATATATTTATAGTTATATTTATTACCATACTGCTGCAACAAACTGTGTCAAACCTTTCATATTTATAGCTGTGCAATCAGATAGCCTTCACCTATTGGCTAAATCTCAGTATCAATAAAAACTGACTTGCCCAATTTAAAGCTTAACAGGTACGCGTGACCTACTAATCTATTTTGCCAATATTAGATGTGCAGGACATTTTTTTAACTAAATGGGTGGTAACTGTGTTGTTGTTCCTGCCTTTAGCTGTTTATCTTCAATTGACTTGAGTTCAAAACAAAACACCCTGCATGACAAGTACACAGAGACAGACCATGAAAACAGAGACAATAGATCTTTCCAAGTTGTCATTTTTATGTCCGATGGAGAACAGGGAGAGGTTTGTTGTACCTGAGTGTTGGACTGAATGTCAATAAGTCATAGGAGTCAGTCTAGTGTTAATGAGTAAATCCTCTGTCTTTTTGTCCCCTCACTGTCGTCCCTCTCTGAGTGTTTGCTGTTTTCTAGATGACGATCAGATCAGTCATTTTTAGTAATGAAGCACAGTAACAGGAACCATCTGCATTGAATTTAACTGAGCAGTCAACCACCATGTTCCTTAATCCAATCCAAATTTCAGATTTATTCAAATTGTTACATTAAACTTTAGACCAATGCAAAATTATAATAATTAGACCTCCTGACAGGGCATAGTCCTCTGGGTATCTTCATCCATCTTCTTCCAGCCATCATCATAGTTAAACAACATGTAGATGTCATTATCTGATGTATGTTTGTCACTTGATATGTTTTGAACAGGTTTAGAAGTGGTTTAAATTTTGAATTTAAATGAGTAACAATGTCAGTGCTGATAAATCTTCATATTTATTTTCCTTATCTAAGCTGTAGTTCGCTGGTGATCATGGCTTCATCGATAATTCAGCTGTAGCTGTTGAAAACAACTTGAATCCACACTGTCACTTTATCTTCAGATGCTTCCAGCTGCTGACGCCAGATGTGACAGAGCCTCACAACACACTGACACACAGGGAAACTTAACTGTCACCTTCATCGCTTCTTCTCAGGCCGGTAAAGCAATGCAGCAGATCCACTGCAGGCTGCTACCCATCCACATCAGAGCGTGGGGGATCATACCCAACTTCAATTATGCTCCATAAATGTCAGGCAGCCTCTTCAGTCACTGCCTCAGTTAGTGCTGGGCCTCGCAGGGCCATCTGCTCGCACGTGATAGGAATCGACCCGCCGCCATTTCCATACACAAGTATGAAAATTCATTAAGTGTGCGTCTTCTGGAGAAGTGAGCTGGTGAGCCAGCAGCAGACACTCCTCCAAGGTGGATCATGATGGAGCAATTAAATGAGGCCGTGCTCCTAATTGACTCGTGATTACAGCTGGGGCTGATTAATGCGGTGACGGCAGCTCTCCTCCTTCTTGGCCCTGATGGGCAGGAGGTGTGTTTGATTGCTTGCATGTGCTGATGTGTAGATGTACTGTAGATACAGGAACAGATGGACCCTTGTTTCAGCATTCAAGTGCCAACGTTTAACAGCCTCTTTTCTTTGTTTTTCATCATTCCTCCATCTCTATAGGCTCGGCAGCCTGTCTCCGCAATTACACGTGAGGTAAACAAGATTTTTACTGTCCCACAGCACAAAATGACCATAATATACAGCATCTGTGCACTTTGATAAATTTGGAGCTAATAAAAGATTATTTGGCCAGATGCTGAGACGTCTGGCTTCCAAACTTGAGCTGCAGTCACTGCTGGCCACCTACAAATGAGTGACTTTCAGTCATTAATCACAACATGACACTTTAAAGAGTCAAGTGCCTAAAGTACTAGAGAAAATGAAAACAGGATTTCTTACTCGGTGCTGTCTGTCCGCGTAGATATTATTGGTCTTTGTGCTGGTATATAGTTTTCCTGAGACTCCTGCCATCATCACCATTGGAGTGAAGGGATGGTGAATCCATGCTCACAGACATTTTCAATTCAACCTTTATTTTAGGAAAAAATGATTCCAAAAAATAGCTTCTACTGTAGAAGACCCATTTTCTGTTTTAAGAATATCATCATTATGAAAGCTGCTCAGGTCAGGTGTGGTGTTTGCTGTATACTTTTGTCAAATCCAGATGGAGAGGAACCATGTGTTCAGTCAAGTGTGATGTCACACTTCACACTTCACTTCATGTAGTTTATCAGTAGAACCGTCCACAGACGACCACATCATTTGAGCCAACAGCTAATGGCTAATACTACTCATCCAGCTAGCCCAATTTTGCCCTTTAAACAACCAAGCAGTTTTACCGTATCATACAACAAACCCTTTGAGTCAGTTATTTATGTGTTTTATCGCAGTTTTAGGGACAAACAAAACTCTTTTCACTCTTGTTCATTTCAACGGTTCTACTAAATTTTGTTTCTGTCCAAAGTGACTTAAACATTGATTAATTTGAACTTTTATTGTAACTTGACGGAACGCAAAAGAGGCAATATAAGCATTTTAAAAAAAGATAATAGATGATGTAACACAAGAAGTCAGTTATTTTAGTTTAAATTTTATTTGGACCATGATCATGAAGTGGATGAACATGGACACCGTGTATTGAACTATAGAGTCAATAGAATAATTCAAATATGACGCATATGAAAAACAGAAAACTGATCCTGAGTTGGATCTTTCTGTTGGAGATGCAGCAGTGTGTTGCTAACAGCGTGCCCCTGATATGTCTTGTTTTGGGGTCCTCTGGGAGCCATCAGCCAGATCCACCAACACCAGGACAGTCTGCGCCAGACGACTCAGCCCCTCGTCCTCCATGATGAGCTGAGGTGAACACAAAGAATCCTGCAAGGGGGCAGAGAGAGGAGTTAGACAATACAGGTAATGTACATGCAGGAACTGCTCACTCTGTTTATGTCAATCTGCCTAATAAATATAATCATGAATCATCATTGTCATCAGTGTTTTAATATGCTGGTTGCATCACTTTATGTAAACCGCGAACATAATGATTTAATGTACAGTATAGTGAATATGACCCCACTATCCACAGACTTAACCCTGGCTTGATGGCATCAGTTGTATTTGATAAAGTTGTAATTATTTATTAAAGTAATCTTCATGTGTGAGCAATGAAAAAGTTAACACATGTATAAGACAGTCTCCATGACATTCTGTAGCAAAGTATGTCATTTCAATTTCAAATAGAGTAGCAATCCGCAACATCCACACAACCTGTCAAATGCAACGTTTACTGCCTGCAGGCCTGTAATAAAACGCCCCAAAATCATTATTATTTCCACTTTCCTTCTGCACCAGCAAACAGTCAGATCTCAATAAAAAAACATCTATATGTTCTAAAACAGAAGCAGTGTGATGTGATCCTTGGAAATTAATTAATTATTCATTTTTAATTTTAATGTTAGATATTAAATATCATGGCAGATTTAAATAAGAAATTAAGTGAAGATATTGTTTTTTTTCCCCTGAAAGCTGTCATTTTGCTGTAATTTTAGGTAATTTAAATATAGGTGTGGTAACTTAAGTATAAAAAATGCATAAAAAAATATCAAAACTATTAACACATATTCAGTGTCATGAAAATGTCTTTGAAGGATACAACATGTGTCTGTGAGAATGTAGTACAGCTGTGTACATGGATTCTGCTGCACTGTGTTGAATTCTAGTGTCACTTACTGTATAATTATTAGCATCAAATACAGTATAGCGAAATGGAGATCTGGAGTGGTTGTTGCTATATTTAACCCACACTGTGCGGCTCCCTGTAGGCACGCACGTCATTTTTGGGGGGGACACAGGGGACATTTAAAAGACACTAGATGTACAGTAGATGATTATTATTTTAATATTATTATTTATCGAATCTCTCAGAAAACAATCAACGCGAAACAGCTTGACCTATCACACCCTCCTCTGATGCCATGTTTCTTAGATTCTGCATCATCATGCTCATGCAGAAAGAACATTTATTTTAAACTTCCTGACTGATTTGTTGTTATTATGCTTTCCTCCACTGAGGAGCTGTTCAGATGGCGATGGCAAAAAATTTCTGTTTCCTTCTTGGAAGTTGCTGAATCGGTTCTCAGCTTTTAAAATGAACCTGGATGGAATGATGCAGCAAGGAGAGATGGACAGAGGGGATTGTGCATTTTATTGAGCTGGCCGCTGGTGAATGATGCTGAACAAACCTACAGGCTGATTCTGCCTCCTCTCTCTGACCTCTCTGACCTCTCTCACCTGCTCCGACACCAGCTGGCTGGAGTTTATGATGGAAAACTTCCTGTCTGGAGCACAGAGGAGCTTTGGGCGAGATAAAAGCACAGGACACACAGGGTTCATGTCAGGATATCTGCATAGCCGCTCGCACATTTAGCTTTAGTCCAGGTATCTGTGGCATTATTCTGTTTCCGTTGTCAACAAAGACAACAAAGTTTGGCGTCTTCCCTAAAAGCCAACCACTTTTTCTTATAAAACTAAAGTGAGTTTTGGGAAGCACAGATCTCATCTTTGTGTGCCTTGTCTTAATGTGTTTTCCATTGTGCGACTGGCTCTTTGCAGCCTTGTGTGGTTTATGTGGTTGAAAGCACACTGCCGCTGTAGTTCACATCAGCTGCAGTGAATCAATGTGCACATCACAATTTCTTGTAGAGGTGCTGAGGTAGAAAAAAACACCACATGATTGAGATTTGCGCTGCTGAAGGACTTCTAGTACCAGAGTCTTTAATTTAAGTCTCTGATGAGGAACAGTTCTGTTTTTTGTGCTGAAATAATACGAGAAATAAGAGAAAAGTCACCTCCAACCTTTTTCTCTCAGCTGTGAATAGCTCCTACATGTAGGCCAGACTTTGCAGTTTCCCCACTGGTTTTAGTTTAATGCTCCATAATGAAGAAATGTCATGCTAGAAAACTTAACGCAGTCAACAGCTGTGGGTTGATCTAGTGGGTGCTGGCAGTGGTAAGTAGCAGGGTATCGTTGTTAGTAGTTACTAAGATCCATTCATCATTGGCTCAGCTCATGGGATTTGATTACAAGAGCAAAAAACACAGAATATTGGCTCTTCACTTTTTCCACCACATTGAGATATCTGAATTTTGCTGCAGCTGCAGATACCCTGATCACATCCACAGTTCAAGGCTGATTAAGCAAAAGCTAGACAGCGAGCAAGCAGACAAACAGCACACAGTCAAAGTTGCAGTTTTAATCATTTCTTTACAGCGGGGGGAAAAATGTACATATAGATTTTTATAAACTCAAAAAAGATTCTTAATTATACAAGAGTAGCATATAAATATAAAACACAACAGTATCTCTGTTTTACCAACATATTTAGGAATATAACTTGGTCTAAGCCAGTGAATGGATTACTGTTTGTTGCTTATTCCTTATTTTGTTTATAAAATATACATTTGAATTGAAACAGTATAAATTTAATCATAAAAGCAGTCTAATAAAAAAAATTCTTACGGTGGACATTCTGAACTAGAGACAGCAGAGACAGGGACTAGAAACAGATGGTGATTGAAAATAACCAGTGTGCTTAACACTGTAAGTAAATCAAGCTATAAAATTTGATTTCTCCTATGCTATCTGGGGCCCAAGCGTGTTGAATATTAAATAAACAGACATTCTGAGCTTCATACATACAAATGCATTGTATAGAACATATAAAGGAACCAATTTGTCAAATAATCTGAGTATTCAATGAACTAACATAATGTTTGTTCATTATTCCTTTTTTAATATTGTCCCATCTTACCTGAGGTCATCAAAATTTTAATCTCAAATTATTTTCACCAATTTATCAAATCAAATGCATTTCTTAACTCCATTTTAAATATAAGTAACATTATCACTGTTGGTGAATAATATAATGCCAAATTGTTTGATATTTCAGTCAGATAAGCGCTTTAATCAGATTACAGTCTGTGTCTGATTACAGAGAGTCAAAGCAGCACAGGCCAGGTGATGCTCTGCAAAATGTGTAGCCTCGAAATCAATGATTTACCAATCCAAAGGCCTAAACCTTTTCACAATCAATGTTATTTTGGCTCTGACCAACTGAATAGTGATTACCTCTAATGTACCTGTGTGTCTGAGTGTGTGATCTATAGCAAACAGTGAAATCAAAAAGCTGTAACAGGTTGTGAAATCCACTGGCATACAAGGTTTGACCAAATTAGTGTTGCCTTTGATTGAAAAAATAAATAAAAAAAACAAATAATTTAATAACCTGTTTACATTTATACAAACATAAAGTCAGCTGCTCAAAGGAGGAGCACACTCACACTCGTACCGTATGTTTGGACACATGAGGCGACACTGCCCCCTGCTGCCACTTGACATAGCAGACATAGACGAGCGCCGTCCTCTGCAAATAGTGTTTATTCAATATGAGGCACTGCATTATTTATCCCACTGTCACTGTCACACTGTGTAAGAAATCACATTCAGTCTCAGGTGAGTTGAGTAGTCTGCCTGCAGACTGCAGCTGACACTGTAACATGTCTCAGTGGCAGAGGGGGTCTCAGACAGGGGCCGTCACTGTGGATGAGACTGTGAATCTGCTGAAGCCCCTCTGCTTCAGAGAGCTGAATAGTTACAGTGTTACTGAGTGAAGGCTAAACTAGACTAAGGCATTTTACTGTTCACATGCTCTCATACAGTATTTCACCATTACTTTAGTGCTTTGCCCTGCTCTAAATGTTGGACTGTATTCTACTCGAGTGTGTCTCACACTCAAACACGTTCACTGTGTGTGTGTGTGTGTGTGTGTGTGTGTGTGTGTGTGTGTGAACACACCCACACGCACGTGCACAGACACACACAGAGCAGAGTGTTGTCTGGGATGACAGCTGTGGGAGCAGCTGTGGGTTGACCTCAGACTTTACTAACTGTGAGTGTGTGTGAGCATTTCAACATGTGACTATGTGTTATGTGTGTGTGGGTCTTTTATGGGACCAGGTAGCAGTAGAGGATGTAGAGCAGGACCATGACCACACAGTAGAAGAGCAAGAAATCTGTGGACAGCAGCGAAGAGGACGGTGAAGACGAAGGTGAGGGGTGGTCCGACGCCGTCCCTCCCTGCTCAGTGGCCAGCAGGGCCGTCACACAGCGTAGCACAGCAGGTAGCTTACACAGAAGCACATCAGAACACGTACACATATCCATCTGGACAGGACACGCGCACACGCACGTGCGCACGCACACACACACACACACACGCACGCACACACACACACACACACGCACACACACACACACACACACACACACACACACACACACACACACACACACACACACACACAGGAGGAAATGACATGTTGTTAGAAGCAAAGAGACAAGGAGGGAAAACACAGAGTGTAGAATTACACAAAGCAGAGTCAGGGTTGGACTGAAATCTGAACCATCATCAGTCCAACCCTGACAGGAACAATGTAGCAAAACAACTGAGCTTAAAGCACATAGAAGATTCCTCTTTAAAACTGAACTGTTAAACGCTGCGTAGCAACATCTGACTTTGCAAAAAAATTCTGTTGACAGGGTGAGATAGTGAGAATACTGTAGTAATAACGGGTGGATTTACCTCAGGGACTCCCAGCTTGCGACAAGCAGCAATGAAGTTTTCTACATTGAGTCGACACTTTGCTGAACTCAGTTTTGGCTTAAAACAAAGTGACACACAGACACATTTATGTAACAACACTCTGTTGAGGACAATTATCTGATAAACGGGTAAAAGGTATTAATCAGTGTGTTGATTAGTAATCTCCATGACAGGACATGGCTGAGTATTTCACACTTACCACTGCTGGAGAGGGAATGTGAATGATTGATACGGAACGTGGTCGGATGTGATTGACCAGCTGGCAGAGGACGGTGCCATTGGATAAGGCCTCGCCCAGATCCTCTGACAGAGTGATCTTCAGCCGAGACTCCAGAGTCTGAGGAGAAGGGACAGACAAAATCTTACACATTTGTCCTGATAGAACCAAAAAGCCTCTAACACAGCAACAATGGCACAGGAGAAAGATGTTTTACACTCAGTATTATCCTAGCAGAAAACAGTTCTATGATACTGCAGGAGTGGCATGACGATCTTGCTGAAATAGTTAGCATAAAATGATATTGCTGGGTAATGAATTATACTATCCTGATCAACCTTTAGCTGGTTTGAAACATTACATGTTCAATGTAGCATCTATACATTTCTATATGTTGTACTACTCTGTGTCTAAAGGGAAACAAAATGAAATGAATACATTTAGCAGAATCAGGTTATGGGGTTAATAAGGTAAAGCACAGATGTGGTACTGACATATTCTGCCAATAAATATGAAAGACTAAACCTTGTCTAGAGTTAAAGTTATGGTGTGTTACCTTGCGTAGTTGTGTGATGTCTGGCCTCTCCTCTTTCGGAGATCGCAGCATCGTACGAGACTCACTTCTGCCAGACTCACCCAGAGTAAAGATGGCACCTGACAACCGGAGAGTCAACAGAGCTGAAACATCTCTGAAGCGGTGAACTCTGCATATATGTGCGTGTGCGTGTGCATGTGTGACGTTTGTACCTGTGGGTTTGACATTGCTGCGGGAGGAGGTACGGAACAGGAAGCTGTTGGGTTTCTGTGCTTGACCAGGTGGAGGGGACGTTTTCGGAGAGGCTGGTACATCTGACCCAAACATTCAGATGAAGGTTACATTTCATATATACTCACATACCAGATATCTGTACACCATGGATGTTTAAATAAAGACACTGAGGGTTGTTGTTATGTAAGAGACACTGGTAATCAGGAAGCAGATGGACTATAGGTGAATAAAATACAATACTTATAAGTATACTTATCAGCCTTAACAAAGTAATTGGCCAGGAGTTCTGAGGTATGTAAGCAGACTATTGTCATCTTGTTTTGCCTTTAATAGTAATGGAGTAGATGGGGAGCAGCCAGTAGAAGTACATGACTATAACCTGTTCTAGCTCTGTGTCAGGGAAACAGACATTCATACTCTTATGCTACATTTACTTTAATCTTTTTTTAATCGTCTTTTAAAGGCTTTGAGCGGTGTTTAAAAACTAGACTGGACATATCTGTTAGAGCTGTTCCCATTTTGTCTGTCACCGTAAAATCAGGATTTATCTAGTTTACTATTTTACTGCTGATCATTTGGTCATAAAAAGATAGTTTCCTTGATGCAGTTGTGTGTGTGTGTGTGTGTGTGTGTGTGTGTGTGTGTGTGTGTGTGTGTGTGTGCGTGTGCGTGTGTGTGTGTGTGTGGTGTACCAGTTCTGCTGCTGGAGCGTTGTAGAAGCACTGAAGGAGTCACGGAGCTCATCTGCTCTGCACTCTAATAAAAAGAGACAACTCACATTTACAACAGTGGAGGCAGCTGCATTAAATTAAAGCATGAAGGACAAAACTCACTGCACATCTCTGCCGCAGGCCAAAGTGGGAGCTGCTGTTCTCTGGGGATACACCACTAGGGGGAGACACAAACCACATTTATTCACCAAATAAACAACCTTAAGTTTCCTCTCATTTGAATCCAGCAATGAGTGAACATAGAACGAGTATAAATGAGAAGAGAATGACTGATACACCCCCTCATTGTCAGATCAGTCTCTCGACTGTGTGTTTGATCTGTTTTACAAGCCTTACTTACGCTGAGTTACTTCCTGCCTGGGGTGCCGTGGCCACATGACTTCCCGTTTTGGTTGATGGCTTTAGCAAACTGCAAAAAAAGAGTTTTCAACATGGAGAGTGTATAATCAGATATGACAGAGGTGGATGGGAGCGGTCTCAAACAGGCAAGCTGTATTAAAACATTAAAACACTCTACTATATCTACTAAATGCAAAGACTCTTGTTGCTAACGTCATATGTTGTCTGTGTCCAATCCATTCTCATGCTATAAGCCATTACTAAGATGGTGCCAAGTGCTAACTCCTTGTCAAGAGCAAACAGAAGCTCCTAATCCATAATGACATTAAATGTCAGGTCTTCTTCAGGTTAAAAACTTCTACATTATTAAAGAGAGTAAGTGTGATGGGTCTACCTGGCCTTCTCTCGCTGCTGCTGCTGCTGCTGCTGAAGTCGCTCCCTTTCCTGCCAGATCAACAGGGTGCCTGGTCTCTTCCGCTCCTCCAGGGAAGGGCTGGAGGGGGATAAGGGGGACGAGGCGGTTGACGATGAGGGGCCAATGTCCATGTGGAGGCTAGACCTGCAGAGGAGGCACAGAAAGAGGGGCATAATTTAGACAAATATAAAAAAGGTTCTCTAAACAGTTTGGACAGTTTGAATAACGTATAACACAATTTTATCAGAATGTAGTATGGACGTTTTGAAGAAGTCCACGATATGTTTTGTTTGTACAAACTCTGTATTCAATTTTACTCAGTCTCTATTTTTAGAGGTGGAGCATCCGTTGGTTTTCAGCTCCAATGTGATTGTAAATGCTGTGTTTATAGAGCAGTCACAGGGCTGTGCAGCAGCTTAACTCAATCTTCCTCCATCAGAGGAAACAGAGCGAGTTATAAATCCTCACTCATGTACAGTGTTTGTGGCCTAATGAGTGTTTTAGTGCGAAAAAGCTCAAAGATTTAAGACAGTAAGCATTCGCTGTTTGTTCCTACAGAGTTTCTAAATTAATATGTAGTCAACAGGCCTCACGGGAGAGTCAGTCTAAAGAATGTAATTATCTTGGTTATGGAGCAGCAGAGCAGCATAAAACAAGCTGCCTTCTAGGCCTCTGCACAAACACGTATTAGTTAACACAGTAGTTGCAAAGGGAAAACAGGATTCTGGATGAGTTTCGATGGAAGACATCTTACAAAGTTGAACAATATAAAGGAGAGAGTAGGTGAACCTGCATGTCTGTACTGTGAAACTTCCAACACTGTCCACATGCATAAAGTCTGCAGGGACAGAAGGGTAGGGAGTGGAAAAGCAATGGGAATGGCAGTGTATTGACTTTTCCCAGCTCTTCAAATACCCTGTGAAGTGACCTTGTAATACAAAGAAGGAAACAGAGGACAAAATAGAAGAAAGTGATAAAACCTCGTCTGTCTCGGTCACTCAGAGGGGCAAAATACTCATTTTCTAACCAGGAAAAAAGCACGGTACAGAGAACAAATGGATGATTGTCAGACAAAAGAGAAAGGTGAAGGAGTTTCCTAAGCAACCAAGTTGCTTCCCATCCTTCTTTTCTGAAGTAGATTAACTAGTAGTAGCAGTTTTCAGTCACTATTGGCCTCCTCAGTGTTTATGGTAATCACAATATTCCTATTTATACTGCAGCTAGTCTCAAACCAGGTGTGGTCAAAGAACTGACCATCAAATCATAGAGATTCCACTCAGCTCTCTATACCATGATCTTGAAAAAACAATATCCCTAGTTTGTGTTTTAACCCAAGACTTCTGTTCAGTGTTTTCCATGCATCTGTTTTGATTATTGTTTGATGTCCTGTGTTGCACCATAAACAAATGTTACTGTTCTGTACTTGAGACTGATATTCTGATATAATGTTTTTGTACACAAACATAGTTTATAATAGGAAAGGAAATTAGGGGTGACATAAAAAGTATGTTTAACAGAATTTACCTGGATGTTGTTGAGTCGTGGGTTTGGGAGGGTGAAGATCTCTCTGTTCGATTCTGAAAAAAACAGTGATACAATCAATAGGTTCTCTCACAACGAACAAGACAAACTGTTAAGCAATGTGAAAAAAGGACACTATTGCTGATCAGTCTATCAATGTACCAGAGGAGGTGTGGGTGCATCCATCCTGATCTCCTCCTCCTCTTCCTCTGTCACACTACTATCAATAAAGTCCACCTGCTCAGCCTCTCCATTCACTGTAAAGAGAGGGCAGGAAAGATTGTCTTTTCTCAACTTGTGCAGACAAATCTACAGATTTAATATGGCTAGAAAAATGGAAATCATTATTACTTCTAAACACTGTACCCTCTCTTACCTTTGCTCTTGGCCTCCAGAGATCCCTCCTCCTCTTCCTCCTCCTCCAGGTTCCTCTGGTCTCTGCTGACCTCAGCCATGCGAAGGGAACGTTCTGAAAAGTCATCTGCTGACTGAACACACACATAAAGTCAGTCATGGAGTCTGTCTCTCGCTCTCTAATATAGCTATACTGTATATATATATCGCTAAAATAGTTAGCATAAGATGATATTGCATTGACTGTGTCTGAATTTAACTATCCTTATCAACCTTTAGCTGGTTTGAGACATTAAATCGTCAATGTATCATTGAACAGCATCAGCACATTTCTGTTGGTTGTACAGACTGCAGTTAGTCAGAATGTGTTAGGTCATCAGTATATAACATTAGAACATTAGACTGTGTGTGCGTGTTCAGTAGTTTTACCTCATTCCCAGACCATCTTTTGCTGCCACTGTCTACACTGTTGAAGCCAGAATCCAGTCCTCCAAACTGACCTGTGAACAGCTCCTGGTCTGACAGACTGTGGGGAAACAAACATTAGGTTAACTTGAATACCCTTATGTATAGGGGCCATTAGTCTAAAGTGCAGTGACTCTTCTGTTAAATATTCTCTTATCTCTGACCTTGGTTCTGTCTGTTTCATTAAAAACAGCTCACAAAGCCACTTCAATCAAGTTGAGAGAATTTAGATAAACTCCTTTTGGTAACCATGACCTTTCACCGTCGTCATGTTAGGAACCAATCCTCACCAGCTGTTAAATCCAGTGGGTCTAATGTGTCTCTCCAGCTCCTCCTGGCTCCTCTTGCAGGCCTCCATGTTGAGGTACTTAAAGATGTGATATTTGCCCTTGGAGCAGATCTGCGCTGGTGGCATTTGCAGCGGGTTGTTGTCCAGCAGGATGCTCTGGAGATGCCGTAGGTGGCGGTAGCACAAGGGCACATGGGAAATGCGGTTGCAAGACACATCAAGTCGGACAAGAGGGAGCTCAGATATTTCTGCATGGAGAAAAGAGGTCACTTTAATTAAGACATTGTTTGTGTGTTAAAGCAACAACTCGCACGTAAACTGTTTCCTACTCTGTTATTGTTAAAAAAAAAAGCATGACGTGTCACTGCAGAAATTTGGAGAATACTAGGAAGAAAATGAAAATACACTTTATGTTAGCCTGAATATAAGTCGTGTGGAAAAATGCATTTTGTGAATTTACTGAATTCGCTGACGTGCGGAGTTGAGGTAATTGCACCACCTTAAATGATCTTTAGTGGATAATAGTTAAAATACTGTCATTATCTGAACAGCAATTGTTGCCCTTATATATACATTATATATAAGGGCAATATATACATTTACTGTGTAGTAGTTTATTTTATTTCCATAACAAAATAGCAAACTTGTTTCAATTTCATGATGACTAAACGTTTATGAATCTGTGGTATCATAATCAATCAATCAATCAATCAAATTTTATTTGTATAGCCCATATTCACAAATTGCAATTTGCCTCATAGGGCTTTAACAAGGAGTACAGGGTATGACATCCCCTGACCTACACCCTCAACAAGGGCGAGGAAAAACTGCCAAAAAAAAACCCCTTTTAACAGAGGAAAAAAACATAGAAACCTCCAGGAGACACTCATGTGAGGGATCCCACTCCCAGGGATGTAATGATCATAAAAAGGCAATGAGAGAAAGTCTGATTTTAGGAGAGCTAGTGTTCTGTCTTCACTTGTTAAGTCATTTCCATTTCCTCTCAATGATTCAGAAAACGAGCCACTAATGGGAGAAGATCCATTAGGCAGAAGCAGTTCAATAACTGTACTTCGATACAATCGATAGCTTACACTAATGTTGCAATTACCATCTAGCTTGAAGAGACTACATTAATAGCCACTGTATACATATCAATGCAGTTTGGAGCTCAGAGATCAGCACCTTCATGTATAGTGACCACAGTTAGGCATTATTTTGGGTACGGACATTCACCTTCAGGCAGTGTGGTGAGCTGATTCCTCCTCAGGTTTAAGTCCCTCAGACACTCCAGCTGACCAAGCTCAACAGGCAAACACTGCAGCTCATTGCAGCTTACATCCTGACAGAGAAAGACATGGGAGGAACAAGGTGAACCAAGAGCACTGAACTGACTGACCGACGTAATGCTTTGAACTACTATCACAAAACACATTCAGATGTCTGGTCTGAGAAAACAACACTGGTGGAATGTGACTTTTTCCTCCTCTATCACCATAGAAATCTGCTGTTGCTGAGAGATGTGGAGTTGGAGCACAGAAAGATACTGTTAATGAGGGGCAGCTGTGTTTGTGTGTGTGTGAGAGAGAGAGTGAAAGTATCATACCAGCTGTCGGAGGTGTGCGAGGGAGTATATGGAGGCAGGCAGTGAAGACAGCTTGTTGTTGCTGACTATGAGCACGCGTAGGAGTGGAAGCTGAAACACTGACGGGGGTAAACTTGACAGAAGATTGCGACTGTGGAGACAAGCAAGATACTGAGGTGATTCCAGATTCTTATTTTAAGACTCATTCAAATAAAATATTTGTTTTACAGTAGTGGGTAAATGGATAGCCACCAGTAAAAACTGTACTGCTACACTGAGTGTATTTATTGTACAGTATACAGGCCTCCAGCCTACACTTGGCGCCTGTATTACAAGCCACCTGTAGGGTTTTTCTGGTCTCCTAGCAACAGTAAAATTACACTGTGGAGCAGAAGGGGGTCTCAGTATGGTTGTGCTGCTGTAGGAATGTTTGGGCACGATTTTGAAGGGTTGTTTTTTTTAAAGCTAAAGCAAACACTGAAGTTCAAATTCAGTTTTAGAACAAGTGCTGCACTTCAAACTGCTCACTGTGAAATGGATGCTGAATGTTGGCTGATGCCTTTGTGATGCAGTTAAGCACAACTTTACAGTTTGGGTCTAATTGTGCCCAACCACAGAACACAACATATTATTATGAATTTTTACTCTGTCAGGAGAAGCTTTGTGCTTTGTCAAGCCTTGCAGAAGTTGAAGTAAGTGTTAAAATACACTAACTGACATTTGCTTTATTGTATGAACTATGTGTTTGATTATAATTATGGTTGATTGCTAATGTGTACTGCTATACAACTGGTTTACTGGCTTCGCGGCACGTGCATGGTGTGGCGTTACCTGAGGCTGAGGTAGGTCAGGGCCTGCAGGTTGCAGAGGCTGGAGGACAGTGAACGCATTCCATTGTGGTAAAGGCTCAGCGTCTCCAGAGAGATGAATTGACAGAGCTCCTCGGGCAGCTCGCACAAACGGTTCTTAGACAGATCTGAAAAACAAACACATACAGACAACATTAGATCAGGCAGCGTTTTCTCCACGGTTTATCCTGTCACTGTACAAAGTAATACATCTGTAGTGTAGCTGAGGATTGAAGCAGCAATTTTTAATTTGGGTTAAGCAGAAGAATACATTTCATTCCCATGATGCCACTCATCTTGTTAGAACTTAGTCTCCAAGCCCAATATAAGATATTATCCCAAATGCATCCTTTTAGTATGATGTGTTCTGTATCCTCTGTCATGTGACAGCTTCCATACAACTGTGAAACAATCATAGCCACCAATTCTGACCAAACTGGGTGAGTGTATCCAAAAATAGCTCCCGTTGGCTGCTGTTCCCAGTGTTACAGTAAAGTAGGCCATTCTCATTCACCTTTAAGGATTCAGGAACGGCACTCGATTCCAATTAGAATCAGAAGTTCACACTGTCTGATTTTCCTTGTTAAGTATGCTGCAAATAGTTTTATTAAAGATGTATACTTATTTGTTATATTAGTTAGTATTTGGTGGAAATCAATGTGCAGAAAAATCTTCACTTGGTGAAAACATCTTCTTTGTTAACTGTACGGTGCACTGGAAAAGACCATTATTTTCCAGTTTTTCTTTCCAGTAACTGACAAACTCTTCCAGGTCGCCTGCAGCCCTACATAGTTATCTATATTTTAAAATTACTATCTGTATAATCCATAGGCTATCCACACTGGGCCTCCTTTCTTCAAAGGTCCGGCCATGCTCAGTATCGACCTCAGCCACATGACCTCTCCTCTACACACATAGATGTATATTTAAACTCTACAGAGAGTAGCTGAGAGGACAATAAAAAATTCAAGCATTCATCAGACACAGTAAAGCATCATTAGACCATCTATAGAGATGCTGGGATTCCAAAAAGCACCATTACCACTAAGCTTTAGCTGGCAGCAGGATGAGACAAAAGTCTGTCAATGGCAGACAGCCCAAAGGCTGTTTATTGATTTGTGTAGGAAGCAGCAGGGCCGGAGGAGGAGGAGGCAGTTCCTCTCTTTGTTATGGCCTCTACGCTGACTTTTATTCTGGAATACATGAACTGAAAAATGTGAAAAAGGAGAAATTTGAAAGGAAATGCTCCATTGAATATCACTCACATGATGATAAACAATGAGCAGCTTCATTTTTAGGTGTTGTCTATTTTAATCTCCCCTATGATTCAGAAAGATTATTTTCCTCTTAATTTGTTCCATTGTCCTTAAAACCGCTAAAGCTCAATAAGATAAAATAATAAGAAATTTGTCATAAACTCATCTAATTTTTATAGCAAGAATGGCATACATTTTGTCTGTCTTCCTGGTGTGAACTTGCTGCTTTTTAAATTCAATTTTTAAATTGTGTAAGGCAACTTAAGCCTTTGAAACCAGTTGTATCATATTTGCTATGCACGTTACAATGAAAAAACAGCCTGAAATGTATGAAACATTTTCATAATGTTACAGGCAAAATGTGTTTTATCTAAAATGAACATTGTTGTGAGCCAACTAAAATCTGAAGCTGACTGAGTGGGGTAATTTAACCATTACACTGATTATTTGATTAATAAGACACTATTTTTACTTGTGGCCATATTCAACAACTATTACCAGTATTTAAGTATTACCAGTTATCATGACCATACTGTACAATAGCACTGAAGCCTCATCTCTATGCCTTCACTGTCCCATATCTGGAGGGGTTGCTGTCTGAACAATAGGAGGTGGAAATAGTACTCTGACACGCACGCACGCACGCACACACACAGGGGTGGGGGGCTAGAGTGGTTGTCTAGTCTCCATATATGTTGTTCCAAAAGAAAGACAACCACAGGGGAGTTCAAATTATTGATTAAAAATATAAATATAAAAAAGTGATGGAATGAAAGAGATTATTAAATTATTAATTATTATAAAAGCATTGTTAGTGCAAGGCACACACCGTTTGTAATTCTATACATGTGATCACCTTGGTGATTTTTAGTGATTTCCTACCTTTAATCTATAGCCTTAAAATATTTCCTGCTTTTATCTTGTAATTCCAGGCATTACTATATAAGCGGCCCATATTTGGTTGTTCTATACAGACATATCCATCAACATCTGAACAGTATTGTGCAGGATTTACTGCTCACTTTCACCCCCCAGGGGGCATTTTCTCTGAAAATGTCTTAATAGCCGTTGTAACAAAGCCAGACTGACTCAACATGAACATCATACGAAAAGCATGTGCTGTTGAACAGGAGAGGAGAAGCAGTGTAATGTCCAGTCTTTCACTGGCCTGCTATGGTTCATACAGCAGGACTCTGGCTTTAAACACACCAGTCCATGGTCCAAATCTGTGAGCTCGACAAAGCTCTGTGATGAGGAGGAGGGTGCTGACACATGCCCTGATCAGTCAGTCATCTGTTTCCAGATTGTCTGAATCCAGCTGAGACAGTTCACAGCTGGCATTGTAGTCAGTGTCAGATCTGATATGAGACATCCTCACCACACCAAGTAACACGCATCCACCTGAGTAAGTCATCCTATTAACTATTGCTGAGCTAGCCACATCAAGATCCATTCTGACCAGGGTTGGCCCCTGTTCAGCTACCCTGGTGACCATGCAGGTTTTGTAATGTGTTTAAGAACAGTGTCAACTATCATTAGCCTGGAAATAATTAGCAAAAGTCCAAAGCACATGTGCAAGCAGTATACCTTATACTATTAGCTAGCTATTATGTTTCTTTTTTCAACGGACCTCATCTGTCATCGCCCCACCATACCGTTCATGTGTCAATGTCCTCCTGACAGCTAGATTAGATCATCAGATAAAAGACTATCCAGGCATGTTTCAGTGTTCGCTGGCTGGCTTAAATGTTGGACTCTCTTTGACAACTAATGGAAAAATGCCTGCAATGAAATCACTGATTGTAGGGAGGCCAAGACGTGCAGAAGGCTTCAAAAGTCTAAACCCCACAATACAGCAGCAATCTCCCGATGTGCATATGTATAATGAATCTGCATCCAACTTTCTACTGCTTCAGTTGTGTGACATGAAAAATCCATTGAAGTCAATTTAATAGTGAAATCTAATGGGTCACCGGTAAAGAAATGAATAATAATGACAAAGTAAACAGAAGTAAATTTTCCATTTGTACTTCAGTGTTGCTTCTTCTACATAATTTTTATTAAGCTAAATGTAGTAGTTTGAGTAGTATGGATGATAACAGCTACATGTCTCAAGCTCACATCAAATCATCCAACTGCGCGATAACTTAGATGACCTCATCTACTGATGAAGCCCATATGGTATGAAGGAAAGTTTCAGAAGAAGCTTAAAAACAGTTCTCACGAAAGAACTGTTATGTTATAAAAAAAGGTCAAAAACAATTATGGCCTTGTAGCCTTGCCATGCTTTTCCTTAAACACACACACACACACACACACACACGCGCACACACGCACACACACACACACACACACACACACACACACACACACACACACACACACACACACACACACAGTAGAACTCTGAGAAAAAAACAATGGAGCCTGTTACAGGATTTCAAATGACCAGCCTGTTAGAGCAGAACACTGCATCAAATTAGAGGCCAGGCTATGATGGACCAGGAGCTCCATAAGACACTTACACCACTGCTGACTTACTGACCTCTGCAACACGCCAGTAAGAGTGGGTTTTTGTAAACCTTAACACAAGTACAAGCTACATCAAAACAGGCTACTTAATTGTCAAAATGTAGATTCTATGAGACTTTTCACACAAAATCTGAAAAGGCTTCAATCTGCTGTTCCAAAGTTTCACTTAATTTTACAATTGAAAATACAATAGTTCCACAAGTCTTTTGAGAAACTGTAACTCTAACTACAAGTTCTGTTGTAGTTAGCGTTTTGTACACTATTCAGTTCCAGCTAGACATAATCAGACTGGTGGTTCCACACTCACTTGGTAAATGTTTGTAATTGCGACACCAAATCTTTTTGTTCTTTATGTAGCTGCATAATTAGTTCAGTGTGCAGTCCAAGTTAATTAGCACTTAGTCTGTTTGCAAATCTCATTACCTTTCGAGTCATCAGACTGCTCCTGTGAGGTAACATTAGAGGCCGTATACCGTAGAGCTCTTATGTCATGTTGCATGAAACTGACCTTCGTCGTTAACACCAGCATGCCCTTACCAGTGCACATAAATGGTCATGTGATATGCATTTTTAGCATGATGAAGCATGATCTGATATACAGCTAAAATATATGGATGGATTGTTTTCCAACAACGTATTATCGTGGATGTAGGCTTGGCTGTTTCAGAGGAAATGTGGTTCAGACTGATTATTTCTTGATATACTGCCTTTCAAAGACATGCGTTAGTGTGTCATGTGAGACACACAGATAAAATATACAGGATGAGCAGATAAAAAAACATCAACAACAAAAAAACACATGACCTAAATACCTGTCTG
This sequence comes from Trinectes maculatus, assembly GCA_016785345.1. Taxonomy (NCBI): domain Eukaryota; kingdom Metazoa; phylum Chordata; class Actinopteri; order Pleuronectiformes; family Achiridae; genus Trinectes; species Trinectes maculatus. Next base: position 120,771 of record JAFBJQ010001448.1, read on the forward strand.
AACAGATGCTTCCAAACATACGTCTAAGCTGAGGGGTTACTGTTAGGCAAGATCCCCTTAGTCTTAAATCCTGGGAAGGTGATAGAAGAGCATCAGAAGAGCTCTTCTGTCACCTACACAGGGAAGGGATTAGTTGATGAAGCGCTAGCGTGTGAATTCGATAAAGTCGAAGGCTGGCTGCAGCTTGCAGTACAGTATAGTGCTCTATAAAAAAGTTCTAAAATCTACGCTAATTTTAAACTTAGCAGGAAGCAAAAATATGCACCTAATTCAACTCCTTAAGCTCGGACTGTATCATTTTTTTCCCCAAAGGTTAATGATTTATGTGACACATGTAAGCAGCTGGTGGGGATCTGCCCACAACAGGAGAAACAAGAGTTAAGAAGGAAATAGAAGCATTTTCCCCATTACACTGACATTCAAAGAAAACTAGACAGGCAAAATAAAATGTGTCACAGTGAAGTGAGAGACGAACAGTTTCTCCTGTCTGATCACCAGAAAACTTACTGTTGCTTGATTTAGATACTAGACTTTTCGATCTGTGCGTGTTTATCTGAGCACATAGTAGTGCTGTAGTTACACCTCATCTCACAACTTGTGAGATATTCACACTGACTGTAGCAAGGATGTACATTTTAAAAGATTCAAGCTTGTAAATGTATTTAATGTTGCACAGCCAAGATTTAGCACTAAATCCTGCATTTAACTCTGAAAAATGTACCGACTTTATCTGTGTGTTCACAAAAATGAAACCCTCATATCACTTTTCTACAGAACCAGGGATGTGAGAGCGAAGAGAATGAGTAACAGGCAGATAATACCAGCAGGAGAGCATGGACAAAAGAGCTGCAGATCAGCCAGAAGGAGGATAGAAAAACAAAGAGGCCGACCATGAGAATGCCAAGATAACAAAACCCCCAAGAGGAGTGACTCGACAGAAAGGGCGGCTCTTCCCTCACTTTAATCCACACAGCTGAAGGGGCTGCTAGGAAAGGACCTGTCTCTGCGAAACCAGAAACTAATGACTCACTGGGCAAGGACTGTGGCTCCCAACTGCAATGGATGTCCAAGATTTTATCTAACAATAAACAACATCTTAAAATTTAAAATGTTTGATTGATCTACATAACTTCGGCTAATGTGAGACACCTGCAACCATAGACAACAATGCAATTATTTACATTTTTGTGTACACTGACATTAAAAGACATTGAAATGAGTGTACATTGTAAGATTAGATTATGTAATGTGATGTGCTGTAATGTAGTGTAAATAACAGTAATGCATAAATTGTTTGCCAGGAATGATTTTTTTTTTTTTTTTGGTGGTTTTGCTGCAACAGCCATATTTGCTCTGTTAGGACCAGCTGATGGTGGCTTACATTAGCTAACTTTAAATAAATACTGTAACTGACATTGTATCAGCTAAGAGTGCCAACTGCTCTATTTGTGCAACTTCTCAAAAATGAAATTCACCGTTAACACGTCATATCTACACATCCAGGGGACACACAGCAGAATTCTTACAAAGTATTCAAAAAGTTCTAGAATTTAACAGTTTATTTCATATCCTATAATGTAAAACCATGCCTTTTTTGTTTGCATCCTATCTTAGTGCAGGTTTATTTAAGATGCTAGAAAAGGACCTAAGCCTGTCCTGTGATCTGACGCAGTTTAGATTAATTTCACAATGTTGCCAATGACAACAGCGTTTCTGCTGTAAGACAGGATGTGGCAGAGCTGATTCCTGTTAACCGTCTTGGTTACAGCAGGCTGACTAGCAGCTCTGTAGACAGAAGTGAGCACCACAGCTCTTACGGTGCGAGTGTGTGGGTGAAGTGGTTACATAACGATTCTCGAGATTGAGAATGGAGAGAACAACATAATGTTCTGTGGATGAGTAAGTGACAGGGATACGATGTGAGTGGTGATGGATACAGCCAATGATTTAACAATAAAACAAGTTAAGATGTGTGTATGGTCTCTAAGTAACTTTCCTGGTACATCCTAATTAGAGATCGACTGATATATCGGTCGGGCGATTAATCAGCGCCATTTTTGACAAAATTATTTAAATCGACATCGGCCGACATGCTTGTTTTTTTTAGCGCTGATTAATAATAATGAAGTCTTCATTATTGCGTTGCCACTGTCAGACTTGCTCCAGCAAGTCACCGAGAGAGGGGGAGGGAGAGAGAGAGAGAGAGAGAGAGAGCGCTTCCACAATTCACTCAGAGAAATAGAGAGAGAGAGAGAGAGAAAGAGAGGGAGCGAGTACACTTCCGCGATTCATCGAGAGAAATAGAGAGAGAGAGAGAGAGAGAGAGAGAGAGAGAGAGAGCGCTTCCGTGATTCACTGAGATAAATAGAATGAAATAGAGATGTACTGAGAGCAAGAGAGCGCGTGCACGGACAACGTCAAGACATTGACCAAAAATATCGGCCATCGGCTGACCATGACCTCTAAATATCGGTATCGGCTATAGAAAAACCCATATCGGTCGATCTCTAATCCTAATGACACATCCACTAAAGAAGCGTGCACTTTGCAAGAGACACATTACATGGGACAAAATTTTACCCTGAGGTCACATGACGACCTTACAAGTTTGATATTTAATGATGGCTGTGTAGTAGTGAAAAAAACTTTACTTCAACCATAAACTAAATTAAATCATTAATTTCTTTGACCTAATTACTGTTTGGCTGTTATTACTGTCAATACCTTGTCTGCACTATCTTGTTTTTCTTCATACTTGCCATTTGGGACTTTGGGTGTGGACAGGTATGAAAAATAATGACTAAAAGGAGATCAAGAAAGGCTGCTTCCTCTTCATACAGCAGATAAGATAGGTAAAGATCGTGTTGACATCCTGAGAAATTCACTGAACGTCCGCAACGGATGAAGCTAACTCTCCATAACTGATTAACAAATTAAGCCAAACCTGATTTGCTTATTAGGGTTGGATATTGAAAGGGTTTCATTTGATACCAGTGCCAAATCCATACTTTCAAAACTGTACCTGTTCCTAAACAGTATTTAAATCGGTACTTAAAAAAAGTAAAAAGTACTGAGTTTGGGTACCTGACCCTATTGCTTATCCTCTCCTAAATCCTTCTTCCTCCTTTTACACCAACTTGATCCATCTTTCACCCTTGCTTCTTCCTCCTCCTCCTCTCTTCTTTCCCTCCTACAACCTACAGGCTTTTGTATGCAAATCTCTGTGAGTTCATGCAAAAGGGAAAATACACTTTGAGCACCCTGACTGCAACAGGGAATAAATGCTGTACACACCAAGTTTTAACCTTGAAATTGCTGCAGTTTATGTGTAATTAAAACTACAAATAAATTAAAGTGAAAAGACAGAAAGATAAATGTGAAAAGACAGGAGACTGACTACAGTAACAATTAGTTGAGTAAAGGCCACTGGGACAGGCTCACTCGGACAGCCCGACATAGGGCAGATGGACGACACTATCGTCTATCGTGATTGATGACTGACATCACAATCGTTTATAATTAAATGAAATGCATATTTTCACAATACATAAAGCGTATTTTAATCCCTATGAAATCCGAACTTCTTTCACATAGGCTACAGATCAGCATGGTACGATAAGGTATCTTCTGTAGGACATATGATGTCTCTGGTATCAATAAGTCTTGTCCTTCTGAATAGAAAGAGACGTCAGCACATATACAGTATACAACCACCATATGCAGCAACACATATTGTTGCTATTAAACGTGTGATTTAATCAAGTACATATCAAGCTTGGTGGTGAGCTATTTGCCTTTTGAAACACAAACCCCATGTGTGACACTAGATAAGCACATTTTCTCAATGGCCATTCATAAACATCTGTCAAAAGTCTTGATTGTGTAAATAAACATACAGTATGGCTGCTGACCAAAACAGTAATGCCAATGTTACTACTCACAAATGCAGGGGACATAAACCTGTGTACCAAATTTCATTGCATCGAATTGTTGTCATTTTTCAATTCAGTAAAAATAGTCTCTAGACTGTTGGTTTCAGTCAATGTGTAAACCAACCAACCCACTGCTTTAACCACACCCTTGACTTAGTTCTTACATATGGCATCAATATTGAACAATTGTTAGTACTTCCACAAAATCCCCTTTTATCAGATCATTGCTTATTAACCTTTGAGGTTCTATTGTTGGACCACAGGCCTTTAACCAAAATCTCTCTGTCAAGATGCCTGACTGACAATGCTGTGGCTAAATTTAAGGAAATTATTCCATTAACGTTGAGGTCACTACCACAGCCTCATGAAGCAGAGTCCATAACTGGTTTTAATTATTCACAGATCGATAATTTTGTCAATACCACAACAGAATCATTACGATCAGCGCGGTTGACATGGCGGCGCCCTTAAGAAAAAAACTCATCAAACAAAACAAACAAGCGCCCTGGTATAATTCTGACACTCACAAGCTAAAACAGGTGTCAAGAAAATTAGAAAGAAAGTGAGGCAAATCGCAATTTGTGAATATGGGCTATACAAATAAAATTTGATTGATTGATTGATAGACTGTAAGGTAGTGTAGCACAAGTGGTTAGGAAGGTGGTAGGTAGACATATACAGGTACTCTGGAGGATTTCCAATAATGGATATTTCATTTTCTTATAAAATGCAGTGAACAAATGACCACTCAAAGAAACAAAAGTAACATCTATCCCCATTTGCGTGTGTGTGTTCTCCCCGATATAAAAACACCACTTCTTTTATAGACCATTCAATTACTAAACACAACCCCTTAACCTGTACCACTATCTCAAAGGTGAGGTTGAACTTACAATTCTAAAGTTTAAATCTGCAACTTAATAAAAGTAAATGAAACTTACTAAATCTATGTGTGTGTTTTAATATAAGAAAGTGTTGAGATATAATCTATACTTCGTTCTGTGATGGAGCTCGTAACAAATTTTTAACTTTTTTTTTGTTACGTTTTCAGGGTTTCCGATACATGTAATTTCCCACACCACAGCAAAATAAAAGCTGCCACACCTTCAGAACGATGATTTTTTGTATTGTATGAACAGATGATTCTCAGGTTGATTCTCATGATTGTTTGTTATATTGAAATTACTCTTGAGACCATATGATTGTACGTTACTAAGTGGTACTATGATGAACTGAAATGTTTTGTTGATAAAAAACATTCTTTAAATAGTGTTATTGTGTGTTAAATATGAATCCTTACTGACCTATGAAAGTGTCAAATCTCGTTTCTGAAACTCTGAATTTCATTTCGGAAACACCATTTTCAGTACCAGTATGTTTTTGTTCTGGATTTCCTGAGAATCCCCCTAATGGATCTTCTGTATTACATAAGGCATGGCCTCAGCTTTCATTATTCACCAGGCAGTCGACCCCACACCATTAGATTATTTGCACACACTCTTATAGTGTTACATGTGTTGCAGGGACAAATATAAAGCTAGCAGTAATGGAACGGAGGCCCATTAACTAATGGCTGACTACTGAGCCTGGAGGAGACAGCAGCTACAGCACAACAAATACAAAATATAGAAAAAGAAAAGTGGATACTCTTACATGTATGTGCTAGTTTCAGATTCCGCCTGGGACCGTACGTCCTCTATCAGCCAGTTAACTTCATATCTCTTATCCTTTAAAACAGTACACCATGACCACATCAACAAACTCCCAGCACAGTGCTTTTATTTCAAACTTTAAAATAAAAGATTTCTAAACTAAAATAATAGCACTTTAAAATCCAAAGAACTGGTGCAGAATGATTTTGGGGAAAAAAGTGACAGGCCCTCACTGGGATAGTAGCTCCCCACAAAGCTGATCAGGATAGGCAAGATCAAGCAATCAACAAACCAGGAACAATATATTTTAAAGGTTAGCATGTGAATGCAATGTAATTCAGGTTCAAAGGAAGTGTCAGATATGATATAGCACATGCAAGTTCCAACCAGATACCGGAAGAACTTGAAAGAAAATTACAGCTTGTATGTTGTATCAGATAGAAGAACATGTTGCACAGGCAGACATCCATCCTACTCATAATCACACTGCTGACACTATGTTATCCACCTCCAGAGTCAGTATCCAAGGGACACTGGTTGTGGCAGCTAACATGAGTCCTAAGACACACACTCACACACAGGCTTTGTGTGGCACAGTATATGTATATGAATGAATGAAAGAGTATATGTATATTGGTTGGCAGACTTGTAGTGTTGCCCTACAGCCTCTGTGTCTCTGTCGTTTTCTCTGGTTACCTCCCATGGGGCTGTGGAGGGATTCCCCCTCCCCACCAGCTGCCGTGCACCGAGACTGAAAACACACCAGCAGGTTCCAGACAGCGAGACACACAGAGACACATAAAAAATACATTTAAATTAAAAACACTGTCAATAAAACTGTGACCAAACTGCAGCTATACCCTCCAGTGGAATTAATATGTGACTTCTGGTCCCCATTAATGCAACGGAGCAAGAACATGTACACGGTGCTTCAAGAGTGGAGCTTCTTTCTATAATTACACAAACCATGGGATTCATTAGCTGACATTAACTACATTTCCAGAATTAATCAATGCATGAAAGACTCCTTCCAGTTTCCCCAGGAACATTTTTGATGATGTTGACTGGATGTTGGCTTTTTATTACTAGTGACATGTACAACAAAAGGGTTAGTATATTGACATCTTGACATCCACATTCCTTTAAAACGGAACAGTCTGGTGGACAGTAATTGGCTCACACAAAGTGTGGGGCAATCAAAAGGGAAAAGCAGTGATGATTCACAGAGAAGAAGACGACGACAAACAAAAGCAGAAGTGAAGGTTGTGTGAACAGGCAGCCCACATCCGCAGAACAGGGGAAACACAGCATGGGGGATGGGGACGCACAGTCACACTCACATGCGCTGCACCGACATGCACACACGCAGTCTTATTTAATGACACAGAACAGATGTAAACAACTGACAGAGAAGGCTACATCCATATGTTGAACTTGTGTGTGTGTATGTGCATACACAGCTGTAACCAGGCCTCCCTAAACACAACCATTAACCAACAGTGCACTGGAGTTTTGGAGTTTCTAGCAGCTTAGGTAGAGCTTTTCAATATTAGACTGACAAGGAGGCCATTTTTAAGGGGGTGAGGCACTTACTACCATTCTTCAACACCATATGCCATTATACTGGATTTCACCCATTACGACCTGAGGCTGCCTCTTGAAACACCTGGTAAAAAAATCTTCACACTTTTAGAAAACAACCTCCTAAAACCTGAGAGTCACCTAAGACCCTAAACTTTGGCTTTAGACAGCCAGTGTTTTCAATCCACTTTAAAAAATGATCAATTAATTCAATGTGAATTTCTTGCCTATACCTGTACAACAAGGGAGAATAATAATAAATTATTGCCTTACATAAGGCACAATCTTCTACTACCGCATCTTCTGTCAGCACCTGATGCAGATGCAGTGGTAATAGTGTTCTGTTCAGGTCATCTCTACAGTGGTATGAAGTTATTCTAAGAACTGAGTTCTCACCATGTTTTAGTTTCTTTGCCCCAAAATAACCTCCACTCTCAGCCATTATGCACAGAGCCAAAGCCAAGACTTTTTTTTGCTAAGCAATTGACCCATAATTTGAGTCCAGTGAATCTCATCTAACCACAGCTGTCGCCCTTCACAAAGACGAGAGCTACAGAGTTTTACAAAGCCAGAGTCCTTGCAAAGACTCAGCTGAAGCAACAGCCCTTAGCAACAGCTTAACTTTATTTGAGGGAATTGTGTCTGAAATGAGACAAGATGAAATAAAGAGGGGTTTAGGGGGACAGTGGGGTTTCATGTTGTGTTAAAGAGGTGTGGATAATGACATCAACAGAAAATATCAGTCATAAGAGAACTGCTGTTTGGAATGGGCCACAGGGTATAGAGACGGATGGTAAGTCATCTAATATTTCTAATTCTTTTGATTCATTCCACAGAACAATACAATGGGGAAACAGAGAGGTTCTTGATATTTGATCACAGACAAACAAACAGGCCTCAATGTAAACCACTTTACAGGAAGACCCCTCCCCCTCACTCACACACACACACATGCGCACACGCACGCGCACACACATGCACACACGCCTTTCCTCATTCATTATTTCTATAAGTCAGCTTTTGGCCTTTTCCCTTGTGGCTGTATGAAGTAGAGATTGACCGATACGGGTTTTTCTATAGCCGATACCGATGCCAATTTTTAGAGGTCAGGGTCAGCCGATGGCCGATATTTTTTACTGAAATTTTTGGCCGATATCTTGATGTTTTCTTTCGATCTCTCTCTCTCTCTCTCTCTCTCTATTTCTCTCGGTGAACCACGGAAGCGATTACGGAAGCGCGCAAGCGCTTGCTCGCTCTCTCGCTCTCTCTCTATTTCTCTCAGTGAACCGCGGAAGCGATTGCAGAAGCACGCGAGCGCTCACTTGCTCGCTCTCTTTATTTCTCTTGGTGAACTCGCTCGCGCTCTCTCTCTCCCCATTTGTCTCGGTGAACTCGCTCTCGCTCGCGCAGAAGTTTGCGGGGCTGCCCGTGGACGTGCCTGTCAGTGGCAACGCAATAATTAAGACGTGACTTCATTAATATTAATCGTCGCTACAAAAACACGCATATCGGCCAATGCCGATTTAAATAACTTTGCCAAAAACGGCGCCGATTAATCGGCTGGCCAATATATCAGTCAATCTCTAGTATGAGGTGTTGGTTCGCATATGTGTCTGTGTGCGTGTGTTTGCTGGCACTCCAGATACCCACTAACAAAAGCGTCTTGTCTCTCACATCCCCAGAGGTCATACATGACTGGAGGTCACTTTATTAACTTTGTGCCCATGCAACAACATTTCCACTACTTCTGCAACTGGGGAAACTAAAAATCCACCCACAGTAGCCTTTGTTGTTGTATGAAGAAATAACTCAATATCTGGATTATTACTGACAGGATGTCCCAATCCTGACCCCAGTACTTTATTATTGAGGATCTGATGTTTTCATTTGTTTTTTTTGCTACATTTTCTCAGTGCTCACTTAATGTAAACTCTACACGCCTCACAACAAGCTGCCACATACTACTGCCAACATACTAGGCTGTACTAAGTGTCAGGGTCAACAGTGGTGAAAGGTGTGTGTCAGAAACAGTTATAAACAGCCTCCATTTGAACATATCCTGATTCAAACCACACTACTTACACTGCTTCATCTAATAGTCTAATAATGCATGTAATGTTCCTTTAATCCAGGTAAACAAACACCATACAAAACCTAAGCAAACTTTAATTATTAAAGCAAATGGGTGAACAAGATATAGTGGCTGGGCTTTGTTCCCTTCAACCACTCAGTTACTGGGAAACGCAGCAAGGCGCAAGTCTGGTCTTCCTTTGTGTGAACCTTTGACCTTCCTGAGGGAAGCAGATTCAGATTGGAAAGAGGGGGGCGGGGGGGTATCATAAACACCACTGGGCCTCTACAGCCAACTGTTATCCCTGTGTATCCGCTACACTTATATCTCTTCTTATAAATGCACAGTGTTTACCATTATCTACTTGGACTGTAGAAAGCCACAGTTTTCTGATTTGTTTATCCTTGTTATGACAGGATGACAAGTACAATATTGTGGACTTCAGGAGTCGACTTTTAGCTCATTGGCTGGTGAACTTCAGTTCTGATGGTCATTGTAACTGCCATCTTTTACTATCTTCTGACATTTTAGCCATCAATCAGTGATGAAAATAAAGGGGGTCAACACAATTTTTTCACAAGGTCCCCTGTTTTATACTTTGTGTTTAATGTGCCGTAAGAACATATCTCAAGATATTCCAAAAACCAGACGTACGATATAATATGGTAGTATTGTATCACCAAGTAGCCTTCCTCCATCACACAATATGAGGATTAGTTCAAATCTAACCTGGCAAGACCGAACCTGAAAACCATCGTGACGGTTGAGTGAATCAGCCACAACTGTCACAATCACACACACAGGAAGAATGTAGTGGGCTGGACCCTCAGATTGGTCAGTATTCTTTAACTACTAGGTATCTCAGTGAAACTGAAAGCACCACATTACTCACATAAAACACATTGTCGTTCAGACGGAGTGAAGTGCTGCAAAAACATGTAATAAAGACTAAATGTCTACAACTGGGCCTGTAAAAGAGCACAACCCGAGAATTAGAGCTGACTGAATAACAAATGAGTCACCATGAGCCATTGAGTACGGCAGTGATGTCATCAGCATGCCCCAAGAGATGTAGTGAGATGCCTCTGCATCCTTCAGAAACTTTCCAAACCTCTACGTCACTGTTTAGACTGAGCAAATGAATGATAACAACAGGAACCCAAAATAAAACAGTCTGAAATTGACAGATTTCTGATTTAAATAAAAAAAACTATCAGATCAAACAATATTATCACTTTGTTCTTTTACTGCATGATTATATTTAAAGGGTGCTTCATTGTTTACTGGAGATGTTGTGTTGCCAGTGACATAAAGCATCACTCCGGGTGTGAAAACACACTGATGACCTTAAAGTGTTGTCATCAATGTTATTACTGCTGCCTAGTTTGGAGACAACAAATATCAAAACTAATGCTTTACAAAATGTTATCGAGACGAACAGGGAGGCGAACCTGTGTAGGCCTACTGAGAAATAACCACATCAAACGTGACGTGGCCCCTGGGCTAATGCGCCACCTGCCTTGACAAACCCATTCTCAAAGACTTACTTTTAATCATTATTTAGGTAGCACACACATATTATGAATGCCTTCGGCAGAATTCAAATAAGGCATTGTAATCTAGATTAATCTAGATTAATTCCAAGATTACAGTGAAATTAATCTAGATTAAAAAAATAATCTATGCCCACCACCAGTTATTACCTTTAACGAGTAAAAATGATTGCTCCTATATTTCCCTCTTATCAACCTGACTAAATTTCTCATCATTACCAACATCATATCACTGAGGAACTATGGTGACATACTGTGACATCTCTGAGGTCACTTTGGCACAATATACAACCATCTTCACACAACCCACTACAGCACAGCTGTACGCTTTATAACTTGCCTGGCTGAATCATTGGTTTATCCAAGGACTTGCACTTGGATGGCACACATTCATCACCTTCTCAGTCATTAGGGTTGGGTTTCTATGGTGGCAGGTGTGTGTGTGTTTACATGCACTCAAGGCCTCACAGTCCCTCAGGGTCTAGACCTGCCTAGTTATGAGCAGGGGGTCATAATTACCAGTCAAGGAAGGGCAGCAGAAAAAGGGATGTTGGTTTCGACTGATGTCAGAAACCCAACAGTACACAGACATGTACTACAAAACACAACAATATAACTCGGAGCACACAGCAAGCTAGCTGCGTCTCCTGTACTCACACTGCAGTTCAAAAGGTTATCTAAAGTGCTGTTTGAAACGGTAAACATTGGCCAAATAAAAAAAAATTAGACCCGGTTAGTTAAAAGGAGTCTTATTTTATATGTTCCAGACGACACTGTTACAGCAGTTGCCCGGACGAAATCACAGTGGTGGTTTATTTGCGGGAGTCTGGCGTCGGGGGGCTGAGGGAGGATGCGGAGAAAGAAGCAGGTGGCAACAAAACAAAAGGTGGCGCTTGGAGCGACACCTAGCTTACTGGCACTGGTTTGAAAGTCCATAAAAAAGTAACAAAATGAAGAAAAGGAAACATACCTGCGTGTGTAATGTCGGACAGGTCGTAGTTCCTGGCGCTGCGGGGAAACTCCTTCAGTTTTCGGTTGGACAAGTTCAGGGCACCGCTAGCGGCAGCCTCCTCCAGCGCCTTCTCCACACTACGGCTGGCCGCTACAGTGGCTGGCAGCTGGGCTCCATCCCCGGCAGCCATCAAACGGACAGGTCTGCCTCCTCTTCTACTAACTCTGAGGCGTCCGCTCCGCTTTCATACCCCTCATAAACTCCGAGCTCAGCGCCGCGCCTTCAAACTACTTTAAAAGTACACGGTTAAATCCAGGAAGAGAGAAACAACAAAGCTAGCGAATTTGGAGACTGCTAGTTGTGATTGCTTCCTCCACACAACGGGTGCTGCCGTTTCCTGCGGGGCCGCTTGAGCTGTCAATCTTTCAGGAAGACGCTCGAGAATTTCGCAACGGCGTTACGGGAAGAACGCCTTTGTCCTTCAAAATAAAACCGCCACCCCCCAGAAAGACAAAAATTTTGTTCAATCTTCCACATTACTGTAGTTCATGTTTCATAGTAATGCTGATTTGAGGTGTGTGGCGATACACTGTGCAGTTGAGAAGAGGGGACTGCTTCATCGACTATTATTTGTCATGAGTCATATCATAAAAAATATTATGCTCATTACATTTTTGTTGCATCAGTGTTTTTCTTTTTGGTCCGTTTGCTGTCGTCCAGCTGAATGTATCTTATTTATATTTTTATACATACGTTCTAACAAAACTAAGTAAAAATATGTACAAGCTGTATTTAATGAATAAAAATTAAATCATCTGCAGAAAGCAGATAGCCTGATTAATATTCCTCCTTTGCAAAATGACAAAATTACACAGTTATGACCATGCACGTGCAGAGGGGGTGCTTTAGGGACTTGAGCCCCTGCCCCCTTAAGTCCAAAGTGCCCTTTTAAGTGGCCATTAACATTTTCAACATTGCATTATTATTATTATTATTATTATTATTAATAGTAGTAGTAGTATGTTTGTTTTAAATTACATTTTAATGTAATTTAAAACAAAATAAGCAGCAACTTTGTGTTAAAAATATGAATTGCGTGGTTATTGAAGGTTACTTCAGTTACTGAAGTACAGTGGGTTTGTGAATGTGACTTTAATTGTGATAGTTACGACCGGAAACGAAGCAGACCAGTTTCCTCTTTGATGTATAGTATACGGGAGCAGACAGCGCGAGGGCGACAGGGGGCGTGGGCGTGGTGGACACATTGTGAGTATTTTTGACTGGCACCCGGGGGGCGGGGCCTCTGCTTGCATAGCTTGTGTAGTTCTGTACAATCTATGGTGTAAATAATATGTTTTATATTGATGTTACAAGGAACCAATCAGAATAAGAGTAGTACAGAATAACTTTCTGACAAACTAACCACGAGCTAAATTTCCAAGTGATTAAATTAATGAACTGCTTATCATAAACAAATCTCTTAATCAAATTAATTCATTTGTTGTTCATCTTTCATCTTCATTATAGCTATAGAAAAAGAACCAGATCAATACACACAAGTTAAAGCATAGGGAACAGAAGCTGTGTGTGCCTATTGTTTATATGTGTGTTTGTGTGTCTGCATGCACACATGTCTAAATGTTCATCTAAGTGCAAATGCAGTGTCAGCAGTCCACACTCTCTCCCATGAGGTTTATAACCCTTATTCTATTCCTCCATTCTTTCTGGAACAGATGATCACCACACACACACACACACACACACACACACACACACACACACACACACACACACACACACACACACACACACACATTTCTGCAGCCATTAGCATTGTCCCCTCCTCTGCATCCTCATCCATCCTTCTCTTTAGCCCTTGTCTCCTCCCTCCCTCCCGTCCACCGTCCCGTTGAACCATCTGTCAAAGTCCTGTCTGTTGAGTAGCCCCAGCTGGGACCACAGCTAGAGTGTGTGTTATTGGGTGTGTAGGGGTTAACCTTTACAATAATATGCACTCATAAAATCCATTAACAGTCACCCTCTAACTCATTTTGTCCATGGAATTTCTGTGAGATTATAATGAGAACATAATACCTCCCCTGCCATCGGGATGTTGGATAGTGCTTGGTCTGCTGTCTTGATGTTTCCTTTGTTTGCCTCCACCCTATGAATCTGTTATGTCTACAGAGGAGAAATAAATGGTGCTAAATGTTTTCTTCATGCCTTTATTCTTATGTTAACTGATCATGCATGAATTTTGATGATCAGACACAGACACACATGCACATGATCATCCTGTCTGTGATTAACTCGACAAAAGGAGCACTGATACAAAATCAAGCTCTCATAGCTAATGAATATGAAAGCTCATGCTATTCATTGACCCACATGCCATAAGGATGACATCATCATCATGACCAATCAAAAGAGGCAAATATTGGTTAGTATCTTTTTAATAAGGAATAGATCAATAACTAGCTTGGTGGTAGGAAATAGTAATGACAAATTAACATTTCCACTATATAACACAGTATATACAGTGCTCAGCATAAATGAGTACACCCCAACAGATTTGTCAGAAAATCGTTAATTTCTTTCCAGAATCAACATTTTCTGTGGGATACTGTATAGCAAAATACCCCCAAAATAGTGGGCCATTGATTACAAACAAGAATTGTGAAATTGCACACACAAAAATGTAATTTGCCTGACAAATTCATTCAAGACCATGTTGAAAAAATTAATACACCCCAATGAAAGTGTTATGAGCAAAGCTAAATTTCAGAGTATAGAATTCTAATTTACAAGAATTTACCACAGGTGAGTCTAATTATTCATTAGACATGTTTCCAGCAGACACATGATTGTAAAAGGGCACTTCGTAACACAAAAAACCCTTTCCCATTCCATGCTGTCAGCGATGGCGCCTCATGGAAGAGAAAATGTCACAAGACCCCAGAAAGAAAATAATTTCTTTACACAAGAGAGGTGAAGGCTACAACAAGATCAGTAAAGCTTTATTTGTCAGTCAGAATAGTGTAGCAAAAGTGACCCAAAAATGTAAAAAAGATGGAACTGTAACCATCGCACAGAGACACCCAGGCAGTCCACGGAGGTTAACACCTCGACAGGAGCGTCTTCTGATGAGAAGGGTTAACGAAGATTGCAAGTTCACTGAAGTTAGCCAATGAGGTAGTATGCCGAAGTGGGGTGATAGTTTCCCGTGACACAATACGGCGTACACTGCAGAGGAATGGCACACATGTTTGTCGTCCACGAAGGCGTGATGAAACCAAAATAAATCTTTTTAGAACTGATAGCTTCAAAACTGTTTGGCGTCACAAAGGTGAGGAGTACAAAGAAAAGTGCATGGTGCCCACAGTGAAATATGGTGGTGGCAGTGTTCTTATGTGGGGCTGCATGAGTGCTGCTGGTGTTGGAGAGATGCATTTCATTGATGGTATCATGAATTCACAGATGTACTGTTCCATATTAAAAGAGAAGATGCTGCCATCACTCCGTGCCCTTGGTCGTCATGCACTCTTCCAACATGACAATGTTGCAATCTAAACACACATCTAAGGCCACTGTTGCATTTTTGAAGAAGAACAGGGCAAAAGTGATTCAGTGGCCAAGCATGTCTCCTGATCTGAACCCAATTGAACACTTATGGGGAATTCTGAAGCGCCAAGTTGAGCATCACTCTCCATCCAACATCCAGGCTCCAAAGATGTCATTCTTGCAGAATGAAAAAAAAATAGATGTTGCAATATGTTGCCAACTAGTTCATTCCATGCCTAGAAGACTTGCTGCTGTCCTTAAAAATTATGGAGGTATACTAGATTTAGTAGTTTTTGTTGTGGGGTGTATTCATTTTTGCACTGACTAATTTGAATAAAACTGAGGAGTTTGTCATCTAAGTTATATTATTAACCTTACTTTCATGTTACAAACTTAAGAAGTTTCTATGAAACTAAGTTTTGTCAAAACTTTGGAAATTGTTCTTTTGTTCAATGAGATATTGGTTAAAATCTTACAAATCTTACTTTTCAAAGGGGGTGTAGTACTGTATGTATGTATGTATGTATGTATGTATGTGTGTGTGTGTGTGTGTGTGTGTGTGTGTGTGTGTGTGTGTGTGTGTGTGTGTGTGTGTATATATATATACATACAGTATATATATCTGTGTGTGTGTGTGTGTGTGACATCACAGTTTCTCACGCTCTTTGTCCCTCCATCATTCCTCTGAGCTCTCCCTCTGTTCCTCTCCCATGCTACTGTTTTCCCCATGTGGGTTGCACAGGCACTGTCACTGTCCTGTGCTTCTTCTCTTGTGAACAGACACATATCTTACCCCTTTTTCTTTTTCTGGGTCATAGTCGTAACACACATCTATCTATCTATCTATCTATCTATCTATCTATCTATCTATCTATCTATCTATCTATCTATCTATCTATCTATCTGTCTGTCTGTCTGTCTGTCTGTCTGTCTGTCTGTCTGTCTATCTATCAAGAGAGAGAGAGAGAGAGAGAGAGAGAGAGATGATTGACAGGAACTGAGGGAGAAAGGGAAGACAGAATGAATGGGAGGCAGAGGTCAGGGGAGAGAGTGAGAGAGTGACTTCTGAAAGGGGACCATGCCTGAGAATGAATGGTATGTGATTTAGAATGACCAGCCCAACACCAGCTGTGCACGTTTTCTCTCTCTCTCTCTCTCACACTCACACACGCACGCACGCATGCACACACACACACACACACACACACACACACACATTGCTGCACAGACAGTCTTGTCAAGTCACGACACACACTCCTGGACTGGAGGTTGTTACCCATTAACAGTGCAGAATAACAAATGGAAAGGAGACGTAAATCTGCCTAGTTTCAACTGCTGCCTGATATCAGCATTAATTATAACCTGTAATGTATGATCATCATAACAGAACAAACCCCTTTCCCAAGGTACGTGCCCAAAAAACAAGTTGACATGAAAATGTGAATATTTTTTATCATAGCTGATGATAAAGCATTAAATATACTTTACATTATTTCCATTATTTGCCTATATTTTTATATAAACTATATTGATTAATCCGCTTTGTAGGGAAATTGAAGTGAATTCAAATTGCACATAAACAAAAGTACCCAGCACTTTGTTAAATGTAAAAATACATAACCCAAATGCAAAGTGATATCTCTCCCTATTATCAAATCAGTAATCTGTGCAAGAGCGATAATGTTTGGAGATGGTATTCAGTCAGCTGCAAATAGACCCGTGTCGTTATGGCTGTTAAAGTTTTGGTAGGGAAACAAGTAAAAAAAAATCTTGGCTATGTCAAGGTGTCAAACTTTGAATGGATCCTAATCCTCAGAGACTCCAAATAGGTGATCTGAAAATAATTGTGTAGCAGCTGATAGTAGTAAACTTTTAGTGGGTTAAATTCCATAGAAAATTATAACCTATCACCCATTATAGTACATATCTAGTTGGGTGTTATGTTCCTGTCTAAGCAAATAATATGGGTAAAATCAAGACAATCAACTGTTGATGGAAAGAAAGAAAGAAAGAAAGAAAGAAAGAAAGAAAGAAAGAAAGAAAGAAAGAAAGAAAGAAAGAAAGAAAGAAAGAAAGAAAGAAAGAAAATAATAATTTAAAATGGGGGCAGCAAAAGTTTTGTCAGTATTATAACAAATCCAAAGAATGTACTGCATAAGGACTTCAAAGAGACATATTAGGCAAACTAAGCAGCTGTTTGGGGCATGGCGGTCTCCAGGGAGCACCCAAACAAATTCTCCTTGGGTGCTTAAGAGAGATTATTCCAGGCCTGCAATTGGAATACTAACTAATACTTGGGAATACTAACCATAGCAATTATAACTTTATTATTGTTTAGCCATACATCATGAGCCCCATCCATCCGTACCTTTACATAATATGTATCACTATGAATTGCAGTTTGTGTATAATTGAGTTGATTACTATTATTAGTTACAATAATTACATGTGATATTATTAGTATATATTGCCCTCATGTGGCCATGATTATGAAGTACATTATTAAAATAAAAATACTATACTGGGAAGCCAAGTTATAATGTAGAGGAAATACTTATTCTGCTTATCCAATGTGTGCCCTTTATTAAAGAGAAATGATAGATCGATAGTTTACAATTCAAAATAGTTTTAAATACCCTTCTCATTCTGAAAAATTTAATTTGCAAAAGAAAAAACCTAACATTTAAGTAATTTCCCTTACATTTGTATATTCTTAACTTTTAAAAAAATAACGTATTACACTCTTTTGCTCAAATTCTTTTGAATTTGTATACAATTTACAATTATTTGCCATCATTTTTTCTTGTATTTTTTCATGCATTTGACATGAAACTTTGCTTCATGTGTTGTTTCTCTCCCGAGTTCAATAGAACTCATTAAGAAAGTGATGCATTCATTGCAAGAATTTCAAATAATGTTGAAAACATTGTAATCTTTCTCTGACATGTATCATGAGACGAGTTTTAACAATGTATTTAAATCCTGACAAAACCGCACAATCTCAGCTGCAGCAAAGCTACAAAAAAATACATTTTGATCAGGATATATTTTTGGTTCTTGTACACTTTTATCCATTGATTACCTGTTGCTGCATGTATCCTTTCTAGGTTTGTTGTTATTCCAAATGAAATTTCTCTGCATAAACAAACTGAAACAGATCTAGTGTCATTGTGGAAAGTTGAATAAATTGCACATGTATATAGCACACAACTAGCTCCGTTTAAAAGAGTGTGAATCAAAAGTGATTTTTGTTTTTAAAGGCTAATAGACTAGACCAATTGATTAGCTGAATGTCAAGAACTACATTACCCACAATTATTCTTAACGGAAACCTACCACTTTTCCCGCATAGGGAGGCCTCCTCTCGCTCACTGGCCGAATACAAAAGCAGGAAACGGTTTGCGAAATATGATTGGCTAGTGGTATCCGTTAGGTTACCCGGATAAAGGCAGGCTTTATATAACGAACACTCGTAGGCGGGTATTGTAGTTCAAACTCACAGTCGGTAGTCGCCAGTTGGAAATTATACGTTAAGCTGCAACGTTGGAAATTATTCGCGCATTTTAAATATGGTATGTTTTCAATGCCTTTAGAGCGACACATCAGACCTGTGTTCGTATGTTGGGCTTTGTTGGTAACAAATAACTACCGCCGCGCTTCAGTAAATTGCTAGCTGTTAGCTGCTAATGTTTAGCTGTTGCGCTAGCTTAGCGTGCTAGCTAACAGTTTGCCTTGACCAGACCGTTGCGCGGCAATAGAGTAATACTGAAAGACGAGCTAAAATGTGCCACTCTCGTCTGTGCTGTATATGCAGTTGAAAGATGTGGACTAACGAGCTACAATGCTGTTTTCCAGGCAGGCGGCAAAGCAGGAAAAGACTCGGGGAAGACTAAGACGAAGGCTATTTCGCGCTCGCAGAGAGCAGGGCTGCAGGTTGGTCCAGTGACTTTCATTCATTGCGTTAGCGGTGCTAAGACAAGCTAACGGCGCAGAGGCTACTCAGCCGGTGGCCGCCTCTCACTGACGGGGCCACTGAACCCTTTGTTTGTCCGCTCTCTCTCTCTCATCACAGTTCCCGGTGGGTCGTATCCACAGACACCTCAAGTCGAGAACCACCAGCCACGGGAGAGTTGGAGCCACCGCAGCGGTGTACAGCGCCGCGATCCTCGAATACCTCACTGCTGAGGTAACGCTACTAAACACAATATTCAACGTTATCGCACAATGATCTACTGTCTCCTCTGTTTATATACGAGGCCCGGTTTGATTTCAGGTTCTCGAGCTGGCAGGAAACGCATCGAAGGATCTGAAGGTGAAGCGTATAACCCCTCGCCACTTGCAGCTGGCCATCAGAGGCGATGAAGAGCTGGATTCACTCATCAAGGCCACCATTGCTGGTGGAGGTAAATGGACAGTTTGTTACTAGAATGTTACCACTAATGCTAACATGTACTTTAACTTGGGTGTAACTTTTCTCCTTTCATCATAATGTAAATACTAAACTGCATTAATAAAAGCTGCTGGCAGATCAGAGCCATTCCACAGTACATTTGTATTTACCAAATATCTTGTTGGATTACAGTATGTCAATGATTATTTTCTTTATTCCAGGTGTGATCCCTCACATCCACAAGTCCCTGATTGGAAAGAAGGGCCAGCAGAAGACTGTATAACCTGAAGTGCCCCGGAGGTTGTGCCATCTCAGGACGAAGTCTGCATCATGTGGTTATTTGTCTTTAGATTAGAACACGTTAGGAGTTGTTTGTATGGTTGAGCTTGCATTTACTCACCTGGGGTATTTTTTAAAAGTGGCTTCAAAGAAGCTCATTTTTGTGTTTTTGGCTTTTTTTTTCCTGGTGCTGCAGTTCTTGTCGAAACTTACTTTTGTGGCATTCCCATGTTTAAAGTGGTGTTTTAATAAAGCTCTTGTTCGGGCATTTGCAGTTTGCTCTTTGAGTTATTGCTTGTTATGTGATCACCACCTACTTTATAGGTATTTGATTGGTTACCCCAGTGTGGATGGTGAGCATGTGTTTGCGTAAGTGTTCTTAATCTTTGCAGACTAAGTCAACCACTGCTGCCACAGCTGAGATGTGAAAGTGTCAAGGTGTCCATAAAAAAATCTCTAATGTTCAAACCATCAGTGTTGGACTTGTGCAGTTGCATGAATTGCAAAGCATGTTGAACATCTGTTAATCACTGGACTGATATGGACTGGAAAAAACCTTGTAATAAAGCTGGACTGGCACAGTTGGAATATGTTACATATTGTGGTTTATATTTATGTTGCATGAGGGTAGATGTGATGGCTTCCTGCTTGTAAGACTTTCATCGGGGTTAGGGTTTCATTAGGGTTTGTGTAACATGGTCTTCAATGAAATTGTCAGGAAAATTACTTAATTACCTACACTGTGTGCAAATTCACTCAAAACAAATGTTGGAGTATTTTGTTGTATACTATCCTGTAGATAATGTTGATTTTGGAAGGAAAGAAAAGGTTTTCTGACAAACTACACATTTATGTACTCATTTATGCTGAGCACTGTGTGTGTGTGTGCGTGTGTATACACACGCACATACTACTCACAAAAAGTTAGGGATATTCAGCTTTTGGGTGAAATTTATGGAAAATGTAAAAAGTTCATGCTACAGTGATATTATATCATGAGATTAGGGGATTTTAGTACAAGCATGCAATGGTAATGTAATATCAAGCACTTTCTTGAAACAAAAGCTAAATAGAACAATCAATCCAAATATCCCTAACTTTTTGTGAGTAGTGTATATATGTATATATACATATATATGTGTGTGTGTGTCTATAAATATACATACATATATACATACATATGTGTGTGATTGTATACACACACACACACACACATATATAAATGTGGGTGTCAAGAATCATTTCAGAATATCATTGAAGTCAGTTACTGATGTCCAATTATCAAATCAAATGTAGCAGGAAGAATAGTGCTAAATATATTTTTAAGTTGCATAGAATTGGTGATAGCAGTTAAGATAAAATGCTATAAATGTTTTTGGGTAGTTGCAAGTCTTTTTTTTCTCACTGGCCAAATTACATTAAAAATACTCAAATTACAAGCATCCACGATATGACAACTTAACATTACACCACCAGTAGATGCTGCTGCTGCACCACCACAAGCCCACTGCTGTGTGACATGCTGATCTTAGCCTGACTTCTTATATACAAGTCGGGGAAAAAATGCAGTGTAACATGTATTCCGGAACTTAGTTATAGTTACCGTGTATCATATCATGACTGTGCGTCTATGTGTGCATGCATGAGATAACCAAAGAAGAAGAGCCCTGCTTGTAGAAGGTTGAGGAGGGTCACATGCTGCTGTTCTGACTTGGGATGTCTGTTGCTATGTCTATTGCAATTTACTATTACCTGACTGATGTGCTGTTTTTGTTTATTTATTTATTTATTTTTTGTCTCCGATTTGTTTTGTCTATATTCTTTTTCAATTGCGTATTTCCGTCCTAGTCCTATTTATTTATTTTTTATTTTATTTCATTTTATTTTATTTTATTTATTTATTTATTTATTTATTGGAAATTATTTAATTATTTTCATTGTGGTTGTTCTAGTTTTACTTAATCTGTTCGGGTATGCAACAATGACCACTTACTTGTTTGATTGTTGTCTTAAAAAGAAAAAGTGTATACTTAAATATCTGCACATGTTTTGATGCAATTGTATACACCTGCAAAACCCAATAAACAAAGTTGGAAAAAAAAAAAAAAAAAGAATTGGTGATAGCAGTTAAGATAAAATGATATAAATGTTTTTGGGTAGTTGCAAGTCTTTTTTTTCTCACTGGCCAAATTACATTAAAAATACTCAAGTTACAAGCATCCACGATATGACAACTTAACATTACACCACCAGTAGATGCTGCTGCTGCACCACCACAAGCCCACTGCTGTGTGACATGCTGATCTTAGCCTGACTTCTTATATACAAGTCGGGGGGGGAAATGCAGTGTAACATGTATTCAGGAACTTAGTTATAGTTACCGTGTATCATATCATGACTGTGCGTCTATGTGTGCATGCATGAGATAACCAAAGAAGAAGAGCCCTGCTTGTAGAAGGTTCTAAAACACAGAGGACCTTTAATAAAACAAATTGTCCACACCTTAAAGGCAGTTACACATAATTGTGATTTACTTCTCTTTATATTATTTTATATATTCTGTAGAACTACATTGTCCATAACATATTGGTGATATGGTCATTAATCATGACTTCTTAATACCTTTGGTGAACCATCTTACACTACACACAAAAAGTTTGTGATATCAGGCATTCGGGTGACATTTATGGAAAGTGTACAAAACTCATGCTACACTTCAACTGTGCATGTTATACACTAAGCACTGAAACAATGAACAGTTGGACATGTGCATTCAAGAGTTTAGAGAAGGTCAAATTATAGTCACATGCAAAGGTTCTGTTGCATTTTAGGTGCATTCTGAAATTTCACCCATGCAAAATCCGAATATCCCTAACTCTTTGTGGACAATAGCTATAAATGACTGTGAACCAGTCCTCAACATTTGGCAAGAAAAAAAAATACAATAAATGGCCAATACCTGGTTACTTTGGAGTAAAGCTTGTTTTCTTTTTAACCTTTCTGCAAGCGAAATCAGATGTGACATTCAAAATGATTAAGAAAATGTCAGTGCAACGGAGGCCTTCATGTGCACGATGGTGCGCTCCATAACAGCGCGGGTTTGCTTGTGGTGCAGGTTGGAGTGCTGCTCCTGTGCGGTCTGCAGGTACATGAATGGGACTGTCAGAGAGTATCATCCACTGTCACCTGGAAGACTACAGAATGAATAAATCTTTAAACGTGGACAAGATAAAAATGTTTTATTTATGTTTTTTATAAATCCCAAACTTTGCCTATAACATGTCGTGTGCAATCTTTTGTGCGTACGCAGGGTTTAAAAATGAGGCACCCTGATCTGATCTAATGATGATCTGATCCGTGATTAACCTTTTGAGTCTTTAACAAGCACATTCGTCTGCTCAGCTATTGGCGACGTGTTTTGTAGGCCCGGTGAAAAGCCGAGTGCTAATGAGGTCTTCCCTCCAGCTCCAGCCAGGCAGGCCGCCACTCAACCATTAAGTCAATTAAGAGTAGACTGTGTGCGTGTGTGTGTGTGTGTATGGGGGGGAGTCCTCCTTTTCATTTGGTTCTAATTAAAGTCCAGGAAGTGGAGCAGCGGTGCTCACCTACCCACCTTCAGGCTGGACAGTATCTCCGGTGCACTCTGGAAGCCATTAGCACATCTGGCCTCTCTGGATGGATTTAGTATTTATTGGCTTTTACAGAACTCATAACAGCACGTCATCGCAAGCCAGATGAAGAATTTATTGTCTGCGATGACGACGGCTGCTCTCCACCACTGTCTGTGAAGTGGGTTTTCATTTGGCCAGTAGTATGTGCCACATTGTACAGCATATGTCGGATATAAACGTGTGTTGCTGCACAACACTCTATACCATCACTGAGGTTTTTAATCTGTCTCTTGTGAGTCCTCCACATTCTGGTGCCATTTGTATAGTGGAAATGGCATCATCTGTCCTATAAAAATGGATAAAAGTAGTTTTGGTGGATTAATTAGAGAAAAAAAGAATTAACGACAGCTGTGCCATTCTGGTTGCCACAACACAATTTCTCTTTCTAATTAAAAACGTGTATTGTTTAAATGAGATGTTTGATATTTTAACAGTGTCTTTTGGTAATGACACATTTGCATTCACTCTAGCATTGATTGTGTTGGTGAGTAAGATATAGTAATAACTACTGGAAATAGAGGCCAAGGAGAGAAGAGTCAAGTTGTGAAGAACTGGACTTAATATCACTGAGCTGTTTAACATTGTGTCACGACTGTAGACATGAACTATGCACATGTGTATGGATGCTAAAGGCTGGACGAAGCATAACCACATGCTGGAGGCTGATTGAAAGTGATCGCCAGATATCTCAGTGGTTTCCTGTTCAGCAGCTGCTTTGTTTTTGGTCTCAGCACAAAAGAGCGAGATCAGATCTAATGCTGGTTTGATCTCAGAGTTAAAGGCAGAATGAGGAGGACGCTGGGAATTGAAGTGTTTTGTTTTGGGGGTTTTTCCACCTCCTCTTCCTTGTTCAAGTTCACACTTGGGTCCATGTGGTGGCAGGTGGTTCAGAGCCGCTGAATAGGCGGCGGTCCAGACTCTTCTCCTCCTCCTCCTCCTCCTCCTCCTCCTCGTCCTCCTCCTCCTCCCCCATCACACATGGATAACTTATCAGAACAGGCACAAAGAAACCAGCACTCACTGCGCCTGTAAACTCTGTACGGGATGAGACGTCGATTCACACATGCTTCCAGCACATTTGTCAAGTTCTTTCTTTTTTTTTTTTTTGGTCCATTTTCACCCCCCTTTCCTGTTGCATTCTGCGGTGTGTGTGTGTGTGTGGGTGCTCGCACAGACGGGGTGGGCTGGCAGGGGTCACGGTTCGCCGGGCCGCCTAGATCCATCAAGAGGAACAAAGCATGGGGAGAAGGAGTGGTGCCAAGCCTCCCGGAATCAAAGACCAGGTTTGGGATTCGCTCCAAAAGGCTGGACGCATTTTGGTGGTGCAGGGGGTCTTGGGGAACTAAAGGGGTTGGGTGGGGGGGTTAAAAACAATAATCAAATCCACCCCAGCATCAGAGGAAAGAGCTGGTTGAGAGAGCCGGCTGAAACCTCTGCATGATGTATCCTTCCCGGTCTGTCCTCCTCCCTTTGAAGTCTGCTTACATTTGTTCTTTACATAACTTGATCTGATTTTGCGGAGGCTAATTTGTATGCATTCTGGGAAGGGGTGCGGGGGCAGAACCGCCTGCCACCCAGAATTCCACAGGGGAGGAATTCCCTGACAGGAAGGTCAACACGGTTGTCCGCAGGGGGAAACAGGCAAAGCCAACAGCATATAATAAGTGTCTGAATTATTGCAGCTCAGTGCAAATTCGATGACAATGGCTGAGAAGTCAGGGGCCTGAAATCCCTTTGCAAACATAATTTGGTGGTCTTCATTTACTGTCAGCTTCCCAACTGGAAGCGCATTGCCAAGGCAAATACGACTGAACGCTTCCTGGTTCTGTATTTTTGTTTGTAGATAATCATTCAGTGTCTTATTCAGTTGCACTCACCAACACAAGCTTAGTTAGACTGTAGCCGGAGTGTTGATGAACCACAAAGAAGAGATCATCGTGTGGAGATGATCACAAACACGTCAGAGCAGCTGCTCAGCTTTACTGTGCTTTGCTTTGATTTCACTGGTTGGACATTTAAAACCAGTGGCGATTATAAACCAGGACATTATTGTGCATCGTGTACAATCCTAAATTTATATTTCAGGAGAAAATGTATGATGCACAGCAGCTGAATATCTGTTGGCCACTTTGCATCATAATAACTTCTAAAAATAAAAATGGACTTTCCAGGAAGATTTTGAGTCTGAGCAAAACACAGAGCATAACACTAGTAAATATTGAAATATTGATTGTGGACTAGTCTGAGTCTGGCCGAGAGAAGACTACTAGGGGTCGAGCATGAATTTGTTTGGCTGCTGGGTTGGAAATAAGTGCTGAGATCATGGAATATGATGACAAACAACACAGTAGGCAGTTATACTCAGACAGGCTATAAGAGAATCACCAAGTTCAGCCAACAGCAAAACTCAGATGGACACAACTTTTCAGATCCTAATTTACCCAGGTCTCCATCATGTGACCCTGTTAGCCACACCCACCTCTGTGCATGTACGTCCAAAGCGTCCAGTGCGTCTTCAGTTGGGCAGGACGGAGACTTTTCATCCACACTGAGCTTTAATGACTTCCTTGAGGTGCTTTTTGACTGACGTCCAGAGGCTTGGCAGGGGGTGAGGAGGGTGGGTAAGGGTGGGGTCTTTCTCCTCTGCCCTGGCCTCGTGCCAGGGTGACAATCAATGTCTCTGTGCCTCTTCTGTGGGAGATTATTTCAAATGCCCCCCTCCCCACGCTTTCTCCCCTCTTTTTATTGGAGGAAATGGTATTTGGGAGCTCAAACAGGATGTCCTGCTGACTGGCCCGGACTCTGAACCATTCCCACCCACCCACCAACCCCTCCCCTCAACTCTATTCTTCTATTTTTCCTCTCTGCACCCCCCAACCCTCCCGCTCTATCAGAGGAAAATATCTTAAATTAATCCAGCCACCACTTTCCCTTTCTCTTGTCTCATTTTAAATCAGTGCTGAAATAATGGACCAATGGGTTTGCTGCTTTATATGTCAGGATATGTGACATGACATCATAGAAACAAATGATTACAGTGTGGTTGCAGTCAGAGGTGCAGATTCATTCTCCTGTTACATCATGTAAATCATGTAAATACAGTGATTGTGTGTGTGGGCCCTGAGCACATCCAATCTCTGGATCTCAGTGCACACACACACTCACAAAGCAACACAGCTGCTGCTGCTGTGCTAATGTGCTAATCGAGCTACGCCCTCCGTGTGGACACTGTGTCAGAGTATTTTAATCGCAGTGAAAAAACACCGATCAGCTGTTACGCTCATGACCCGTATGTGGAGGTCAGAGTCTGCGTCATCCAAACACTGACAGGAAAACAAACAGAGCCCTGAAGAGGTGTCTGATGGGATATAGAGGCATGATGGGAAACCATCCTGAAAAACACACCAGTGAGAATGGAACCAGGAACAGATTTGCGCTACGACAGAATATTAAGAGAAGACAGGCGAACACCTCGCGCTTCCTGTGCAGGCCTGCTAAGATGCATGACATGAAGCATGCATGATTCATCGTCACCCACAAGAAATGGGGAAACTGGACAACAGCCAGCTTTTCTTCTACCAGACCACCCACTTAGGCATAAAAAAAACCCTAACCCATGAGCGCCTTATATTTTCAGATTACAGCGAGTCTAACCACGGCTGTCAGCAACGTAGGTACAAATAACTGTTGTGTCATGCAGATATTTCAGAGAGGGCTTGGTGTGGAAGAGGGGGATCCTCACCATACAGCAGCAACATGTGTTTCTGATCAGGCCACTGCCATCAGTGCCCTCCACAGCAGCTTCAATGCTACACACAGCTCACCACTGAGAGCACACCAAGTCTTTTTCTGCACTCAGGTTTCATTTGGTTTAGACAGCTGCGTCTCAGAGTTCGGTAAATGTGGCTGGAGCGTGCTGGAGGAGACGCAGGAACAGGGATCTTTGTCTCATTGACAATGACAGTGACACTGTGGCATCCGAGCGATTTTCCCACCAGCCTGGATGACTGTTTTGACTTTGATTTTGTTTGAGTTCACGCTCGACATTAACTTGTAAAATGCAAAGGTTTCTGTGGTCACCGCCAGTATAAGCTGCCTGTGAATGTTAGTGGTTAACACCCATAATAAACTTAATGAATTCCATAACACCCGAGTTTTAAAATCAACCACACACATACGTTTAATTTAATATAGCAATAAAAAGAAAGAAATCTGAGATTTTCAGGGCTATATAGTAGTATCAACAAATTCTGATATTTTTAATAATAATAATTCTAATATTTAGTATTCATGTAAAATAATTCAAACAAAATATACATTGAATTGATGGCAATTTTGTTTTCAAAATATTGCAATGTTGTTGTCATGAATTGCTTTACTGTCTATGTGTAGGTCATAGTGTTACTAATAAAAATGCTAGATACATAAAACATAACATAAACAACATAAATAAATAAAATGATTCAAAATGTATCCTGCCACATAGGAACCCTTAATTGGATGATAGCATGTTTCAAATTATTTTGATTACGTCCACACATGGAAAAAAAATTATATCCAGTGGATGCATTGTAGGCTTTGTTATTTGTAGTTTCTTACACAGCCACTTGGAGGTGATAGACCTTTTCATTTGCCACATATTGTGGCTTTAACTTGAAATTAATATCTTATAAAGTAAATTCTGTGAAGCCTTCAGCTGCAAAAAAGAGAAAACCACCTCCCAGAAACCCAGTAGATTAATAACCCCTCTGTACATCATACAGAATCTTTTATGTCCTTGAAATACAAAAGAAACCATAAGATAGACCAAAGGGCTAAAAATAAAAAACCCTTCAGGTAATTTAGTGAGGACCAGCACAGTTTGCCATTCTGACCTTAAGTTTATCAGGCTGACAACTGCGAAACTGAATGCTGAGCTTTGATTTAACAACTGAACTCCCACAAAATAAATAAAAGATCTTTTTTTGTCCCAACACCCATAGAAGTACCTGTCAGTCAGAATCCCCATTTATTAATTGGCTCACACCCCCCCCCCCCCCCCCCCCCCCCCCCCCCACTCATTTCATCACACATTTCAAATGCAGAATGCAGTCGCTCCTGTCGATGCCGACATCAGAGAAGTGGAGAGTTTGTTCTTCCCTTCCTATGATGCTCAGCTTGGTTCAAAGAGATGCCTTCATTTATATCTTTTCTTGTAGACAAACGTTGATGCCATTCTAAATGGCAATAGCCAATGATGCAGGACCGGCTGCACGACAGTGTCCCGCATCGCCCACTTGTTCACATCAGTGAACGTGGCATTTGGGCTCAGCTCACTACAGGATACACTCATTTGCAACCCAATACAGTGCCACTTAAAAGGAGAACTGCCACATGATGTTCCACCAAATGCTTTCAGCTGGAGAGTTTGTGTGCGTCTCTGTGTGCACACAACATAATTGTGTATAATTTCCTTATGCATGCAGAATGAAAGCAGGTTCATGCATTAGTCTAAGCAGTCTGCATGTCATGTTAAAATAAATTCCTCTGTGTATGAACATTGTGTTATGCTTGATTTTCTTTGTAGAAACAGCTGAGAATCCAACATAACACACACTGTCCTGTCCTGTTCTGTAACAGAAACTGAAATGCTTTCACTCTCTATGTTTATGTTAATGTTTGGAAAATTGCACTTTTATATCCTTTTGTACAATT
Source organism: Trinectes maculatus (assembly GCA_016785345.1). Classification (NCBI taxonomy): domain Eukaryota; kingdom Metazoa; phylum Chordata; class Actinopteri; order Pleuronectiformes; family Achiridae; genus Trinectes; species Trinectes maculatus. The sequence goes on from JAFBJQ010001448.1 coordinate 150,107, forward strand.
TATCATGTGTCACAACTGTTTGAGGCACCAGGAAAATGTCAGTTTATGGCACAGGTGTCAAACTCACGGCCCTCGGGCCACATCCGGCCCGTGAATAAATTATCTTTGGTCCGCATGATAATATCGAATTACTATTCGAGCTGGCCCAGCGGTATACACGCACCACCATAATACTACAAGTCCCACAGTGAACTGCCAATGCGTTGGCAAGTCAATCACTGGCCCGCGAGCATGAGTGCGCGCATCACTTGTTGTTATATTGTAGAGCAGGGGTGGCCAATACGTCAATCGTGATCGACCAGTAGATCGCGTGCCAATTACAAAAAGCATTCCGCAAATTCCGCAATTAAAACTTGACTGTGCGCGTGGTCCGCAGAGCAGCGTGAGACGTGTGTGTGTCAGCGTTTGACAAACGGTTTAAAGACAGGAGACATAGATTGACCTATGGGAAAATGAGGCTTTGGGGCGTCTAATCGACAAAATATCACTCTAGGTGGTGATTTCACGCTATTTTATGGCATTTTAGCGTGTTATTTCCATTTTAAATGTTTTGCATTTTTGAGCATTTTCGACATACTAACCCCTTACGTTTTTTTGTGATTTTTCACCCATGAGAAAATGAGGTTTTCAGGCACCTAATCCACAAAATACCATTCTGGGTGGTGATTTCATGCTGTTTTATGGCACTTTAGCGCGTTATTTCCATTTTAATTTTTTTTGCATTGCTGGGTATTTTTGACATACTAACGCCTTACATCTTTTTGCGATTTTTAACCTATGAGAAAATTAGGTTTTCGGGTGTCCAGTCAACAAAATATCATTCTGGGTGGTGATTTCACGCTATTTTATGGCATTTTAGCATGTTATTTCCATTTTTAATGTTGTGCTGTTTTTTGGGCATTTTCGACATATGTGGCAGAAAGAGGTACATGAGAGAAATCAGGAGTCAGACGCAGGTGTCAGATGGGGGGAGGGGAGGTCTCTTTATTCACATCGGCCCTACTAACAACGTAGTCAGCGATATTTCCCAACAATACAGAAGTCAACATGCCTTTTTATACCAAAGATAGTGTGTGTGTGTGTGTTCGGTGGGCTGACATGCTAGTGCTCGCACATGTGAGCTGATGAGGTTCCATCATGCTCAAACTTTGAGAATTCTTCTATCTGTTTACAAAAGATGGGAGGGGTTTCAATATCAGTGTGTGTGTGGTGTTCTCCATTTCCCACTTATTTCACATGTTTCCCGTAACTTGGTGTAATGACGCGTTTGTCTTTAGTACAGGTCATGAGGACTTGGCTCTCAATCTCCTACAATACTGACCCCTTACGTTCTTTTGCGATTTTTGACCTATGAGAAAATGAGGTTTTCTGGCATCTAATCAACAAAATATCATGCTGGGTGGTGATTTCACGCTGTTTTATGGCATTATAGCGCGTTATTCAAATTTTTTATTTTTTTTGCAGTTTTTGGGCATTTTTGACATTTTTTTTGCGATCTTTGACTCATGAGAAAATTAGGTTTTCAGGCTTCCAATCAACAAAATATCATTATGGGTGGTCATTTCACGCTATTTTATGCCATTTTAGCGCATTAATTCCATTTTTAATTTTTTGCCATTTTTGGGCATATTGTACTCATCACTCGTTGTTATATTGTAGAGCAGGGGTGGCCAATACATTGATCGCGATCGACCGGTAGATCGTGTGCCAATTACAAAAAACTTTTCGCAAATTATGATGCAACCAGTGACATCTAATGAGTGTCACCATATGCCTGCCCACATTTGGAAACGTAGCGTCAGAGCTCGAGACGCAATGTCAGGAATGGACACAACTGGTCCATATAGACCAGGTCCATATAGAGCAGCGTGAGACGTGTGTGTGTCAGCGTTTGACAAACGGTTTAAAGACAGGAGACATGGAGCTGAGGTCCAGAACTCATGGAGAGTTTGACAACGTCCTCACAGAGGAACCACAACCACCCAAACATGAGGACATGTGCCACCTCATTCATTACTGCATTATTTGTTGCTGGTATTTTTCATTAATAAGTCCAAATACCATCCCACCATGACTGGTGATCATAGGGGAGTCTGCTTGAACCTGGCAACCAGTGCAGTGCAAGTCAAGGTAGTGACCAAATTTATTGTATTGAAATGTATTGAGGTTTAGGACTGTACTGTGTGTACGTCAGCGTGCAAGGCGGTGGTTAGTGGAGCCAGGGTGTGTGTGTCCAGATTAATCCACAACATTAATCATTAAATTCATGAATTTAATGATTAATGCTCTTTTATAGGCAATAACTTATAGGCTTTGTTAGTTCCAGGTTCAATATGTGCAATAAGGTAATTTCAATAAGTTTTTAATAAACATTGAACCAGTTCGACTTACCATTTTTTACTACTGTGTATTTCAGTATGACACCCCTGGTTTATAGGCATTGATCTGATCTTTACCACATCTTTAGATAAAAAGCAGTATGTGGTTGACTGTGATCTTTTCCATAAAGTTCAACAACAATATTTAAGCCCCATTCTTAAATGATCCAACACTTTGGCCCTTTTTGGCAATTATTGTCATTTGGACAAGTTCTGTCTGATCTGCCTTGCTCAAGAGTTGTTTTTTTTTTTTTTGATTATGTAAACTGCAGATTTACAAATGATTTCTACTAAAACAAATCATATCACATTAACTAAAAGAGCTGCACGAATGATGCATTACTTCCTTTCACCTTTACATCTACTGTAGCAGTAGATGTCTTTTTTTCCTAGATTATATTTGTTATTAAGATTTGGTTTAAATTCAAGTCATTGACATACTGTCAGTATGACTGTCACATGAGAGATAGGCCTGTGGTGAAGTGCTTTAACAAAGTGTCAATCCACTGCTTTTCTTTCCCCCTGGTTTCAAATACACACGCACACACACGCACACTTGCAAATTAAATTCAATAAATAAGACAATTTTGTAAGGCAATGTTGACCATGCATTTGTCACAATGAACAACAAATCAAGAAACATACATGGTAACAATTTGCACATTCATTAAGAGCAAAGCAAAGCTGCTCCCCACTATTTTTTGTTGTTGTTGTTTGAATCAAGTGAAAGTTTCAAGGCTTTCCGGGTGATCTCCTGATCGACAGGGCTCATCCCCCATTGACACTTTGCTCTGGTTTCTGCAATGGGACTAACTCTTAATTCAGAGAGCCCAGTTCAACCAGCAGGCTGGACACACAGCAACTGGACCCAGCAACAGTGGGCCTTTTTGCATTGCCTCCTAAGGATTTTATTCAAGAAAACAGAGGTCTAGGTGGAGATGAAAATTCCAGCAGCCAGCTGCTCGGGGCCTCAGGACAGTCCGGAGGTTTCCAGGTAGCTCTGGAGCTTCCTTACTGTACTTCTGTCCAAGGAGCAAAGGTCAAAGTCAAAAGTAGTGTTTGTGATGTGAAAGTGTCCAGTCTCTTCGATCAGGTTCACAATCTGGGAAACACAAAGAACAGCAGGTCAACACAGAAGAACCAGGACTGCGGGGCTTTACAGAAACATCCCAGTGATTAGAAATCAACTCCTGTACCCCTGCACTTCTGTAGCTGCCACTTGATCTTCATCCAAACCTATATAATTCATTTAAATGTTTGACTGATATTAAACTAATTTGTCACTTGTATCTAGTGAAGCTTCTGCTGCTTTTAACACTGACGCTTCAAGTGATGGCATCCTGAAATGTCACTTGCTTTTGTTTGCGTTAGCTGCAATCAGAAATTTTGGCTGCCTAAAAGAGGACAAAATTTATTTTATGCACCCAATGAGGACTGGGACAATAGTCGTGTTCAAGTGCACTCAGTTTTGAAAACTAGTCAGTCAGTTTGGCACTAGCTGATCTGTTTACACTACAAAGCCTCTGTTGAACGCTTATTAACCAAGTTTAATTATGTTTTCATAATAATACATATATAATACACGTTTGCCCTGTGATTTGGCCTATTTGTTGTTTAGGAATCGAATCAACTGGAAACAAGCAACCAGACCCCTGTAAGGATCCACTCTTTGTGGTCCTCACCAATGCGCAGAGAGGCTGCGACTTAATCATTTCCATCTCTTTTAACAGGAAGCCAAGCCAGTTGCTGAACACTGCTAGATTAGCTTGATTACTGAGCGTACAGAGCCGTGCACGAGCGCCACAGTTTTGGATGGGATTTCGTGTTTCCTCTAAACCAGTCGTTCTGTTAGGAGAGTGAGGCAGGACTTGGCAGCCGCTGCTGGGAAGATCCATTAATGTTGTCATATGATAGGCCTCAGGAACATAAGCAAGAAACATGCAATCTCTTAGGTGGAGGGAGGTTAACCAAATAATTCATTGCTTCCAGATGAAAGTGCAGATTACAGAGGATCTTTAGAGGATTACAGCTCCGCATCTACTCAGTGCAACAATATAGCAGACCAGCAATGCTGGCATGTACTCAAGTTATGCCGAGATCAGTAAAAACTGCGGGAGCTTGGCAGTTCAATGTACTATTAGCATAAAAAATTTAAAGCATTAATATACCGCATTTTCCGCACTATAAGGTGCACCTAAAAGCCTTCAATTTTCTCAAAAACCGACAGTGCACCTTATAATCTGGTGCGCCCTATCTATGGATCAAGACTGAGCCGCAACAGGTCTCGCAACTACGGGGAGCAGCCGCCGACTCCATTTTCTCCCGTAGAGGAAGTAGCGCGTGGTGCATGCTGGGATATATGACAGGAATTGTCAATGAACTGCCAGACAACAGCAGCAACATTGACTCAAATAATGACGACTTTGACGAGACGGAGCCAGCCATGTTGGATCCCGTATTAGCCCAACTGTTCAATTCGGACACCGAAGAAGAAGAATTCGAGGGATTCGTTGATGAGAAATGAACTGGTAAATTGAAATTTACGTGTTTTTATGTGCGTTTACAGCTGAAGAAGGTTGGTCATATTGTAAATAATATATTAATAAAGTTTGACTTATTTACCTGACTGTTTTATTGACATTCTCTTTAGCGCAGCTGCATCTAGTGGATGCACCAATCAATCAAATATACTTTATCAATCATTTGTACAATATCCCGTACAATGAAATTATTACGCATAACGCAACCCCAGCCACTCATACTGCGGTGCGCCTAATATATGGAAATTTTTTTTAAAATAGGCAATTCATTGAAGGTGCGCCTTATAATCCGGCGGCCTTATATATGGAAAAAAATTTAAAATAGGCAATTCATTGAAGGTGCGCCTTATAATCCGGTGCGCCTTATAGTGCGTAAAATACGGTAACTATTGAAGCCCAAACCACAATTATAGTTCAACCTATTAGCAATGTAATTTCATTCCTACAAACTGTGACTCTACACCATTTTATTCCTCTAGGTAAACTGTCATTACATACTGGTCGAAGATAAACAAAGACAAGTTGCATGAAATCTACACTGTTTGAGATCGGTGTTATAACCACGTCTTACTAACATGTCAAAATTTTATTAGCTATATTAAGGTCATCGTGAATCAACTTAGATAGCACACAACTGAATTACACTGCTGTAAAACTGAATCATACACAATGCCTTTAAATGCAAGAGTGAATTGTGGTTGGTTTGTGCTTCTAGAGGTCAAGTATATAAAAACTTTTTTTTGAAAAGTTTTGAATTTAATTTTATGCCACTTGTCTTCCATGGGTGGATGGAGACAAACCTGATCATTTGAAGCAACACACTGAGGTGCCAGGTCGCCAGGTAGGGTCTGTTAAGGCTGTTTTAAGATGCAGACTGACTGACCGTGAGATAACTGATGGATGTATATTCAAGTGTGACTTTTCTGTTCTGTTCTCATCATTTGAGAGACTGAACCACAACCAGTATTAGACAGATCAGGCAGAGAGAAGAACATCACCAGATGACTGCAGCACAGCTACAGGATATGCAGGTTTCACTGAAATAGTGACGACTGCCAACATAAACACTTCAGATTAGTGACTGAATAATCACTTGGCAGCCTTGTACCTTGGTATTTAAACTCCCTCACACCCACCTGTGTGTGCCTGGGGTTGTTAGAAGTGTAATGTGTTGGCGAAATTTCTAGTCAGACAGACGAGAGCAGGGATGTCAAAGTCAAACACACCGAGGGCCAAAAAAACAAATTTGCTATAAGCCGAGGGCCGGACTGGTTCAATGTTTATTAAAACATATTGAAATGATTGCACATAGCCTATTGAACCAAGACCTAACACAGTGTATATTATTTAATGATTAAATGAATAAGGCAATATTTTGTTATGGCTCTGTCAGTAACTTGAAGGAAAAACATTTTCAACAGCCAAACAGCAAAAAATGTAATTGTCTTTAAAAACAAAATATGCTTCTTAATATCAAGATAAATGCATAAATAAAAGTGCATGCTTTATAAACTGAAAATGTATTATTGTGCTGCTCTATGATCCTACCGATCACTGCTTTAGTAAAATAATATAGTAAAATAAAATAATAAATCAAATCAGTTGTATTCTTTCTCATGGCTCTTATCTGCAATTTTCCCTGAGTCCATTCAACTGAAAAAACTAAATAAAAAAAAAATACAAAATTTTACCTCCGTAAACATGTACAGGGGGTCCTCGAGTTACGTCGGAGATCCGTTCCTGAGAATGTGTCGTAAGCGAATTTCGACGTAAATCGGACCATACATTCATTGTGCCATTGTGCATACATTGTGCCACCAGATGTCGCTATAACACCACGCTACAATATGAGTTTATTATGGTGAATTGCCTTTTGTCACCGTAGGGGTTGAGATCACGAGTGTAATGAGCATTTCCTTTAGATTTCTGATATCAACCGTGTAGACCCTTGTGTTGTGAATAAACCTACGGTATCGCCACGATCCCGAACGCATCTGTGTCCATGTGCATCTCCTTACCGGCTGCCGCTGCCGCCCCCCCCCCCGGCCGGCTGGCCGGGGGGCCGGCCATTTCACCCAAGTAAACCCAGCTGGCCGGGGAGCCGGCCATTTCACACAAGTAAACACAGCTGTGGAGGTGCTGGAGAGCCGGCAGGCTCAGCAGCACGTCTCTCTGTCTCTCTGCAGCGCTGAGAGACAGAGAGAGCGCTCTCCAACGAGTTCCTGTGTGAAGTCTGTATGTATTTACGGGGCAAACCGCTTAATCCGAAACAAGGAAGTTCACGGGAGATGTGTCGTAACCACGAAAACGACGTAATTCGCGACCGACGTAACTCGAGGACCCCCTGTACTCTGCCTCCCACCTGGCTTGAAACCCCCTGTTCTCAGCGTCCACCTTACGTTTAGCCATTTTTGAGAAGAAGGGGGGTATCAGAAAGTTGATCTCTGCTTTGACTGCTGATGAATAATGAAGCCGCTTGTGCGCGCTGCAGTGACTTTGCGGGCTACCGTTGCATTGTGGGAAATGTAGTGTTGGTGCGTGCAAAACACCAGCGGGTGGCTCTGACCTGCGGGCCGGTTCTAATAGTAATTAAATATCATCCAGGGGGCCATAGATAATCAATTCGCGGGCGGCCTTGACTTTGACATATGTGGACTAGAGGATAAAGGTGAATGACAGTATTTTACACTGCAGCTGTGTGTGTGTGTGTGTTTGAGTGTGTGTTGTGTGAGTGTGTGCAACAGCAGCAACTCACCTGTTGTAGTATATGACCCTCTCTTAGTGTCATCAGTCTTTTGTGCAGCTCCACCAGCTCATCCAGGTAAGCCTTAAACACAAAGCAGCGTGGTGTTAGCACTGTGCTGTTAACATAGCACTTGCATGTAGAAAACAGCTGTTAGGCACGGGATAATGAACGTGCCCAGCCCCCTGCGCATATACATGACATTCCAACACAGAGAAGGTATCAGAGGTATTTAGTTAACATGCTGTTGTTGGACATGACTCTTCTTTTGGTTTGAAAGATCTGGATTTATATGAGAAACTTTATGATAAATTCACCACCCCATGTTTGATGCAAACTTTTGATAACACGTTTGTTTTTATTTAACCACAGACACATTTCTGTCACATTTTTCTGATACCTCCTAAAAGCCTTTAATTCCATTTAAGTGGATTTAGGGAAAAGGATTTTCGGAAAAAGGCATGCATTTTTTACTGTATTTGATACTGAGAGAAGAGGAATTAAACTTTATTTGATACTGAGAGAAGAGGAATTAAACTTTTATGTTCTATTTTTGACAGTATCACATCTATATTTTTTCATCTTCTTTACCAAACTCCTCAAACATTACTTAATCACAGTGCAATGATTTCTGTAATGTCTGCATCACTCATAAATGCTAAGTTATAATATAAAAATCTCAAAACAACCATGCTTTGTAGGCAAGTACAGGGGGTCCTCGAGTTACGACAAAGATCCGTTCCTGAGAATGTGTCGTAACCGAATTTCGACGTAAGTCGGAACATACATTCATTGTGCCATTGTGCATACATTGTGCCACTAGATGTCGCTATAACACCACCCTACAATAAGAGTTTACTGTGGTGAATTGCCTTTTGTCCCTCTTGTCCCTCTTGACACACCGTAGGGGTTGACATCGCGAGTGTAATGAGCATTTCCTTTAGATTTCTGAGTTTAACCATGTAGACCCTGTGTTGTGAATAAACCTACGGTATTGCCACGATCCCGAACGCATCTGTGTCCGTGTGCATCTCCTTACCGGCTGCCGCTGCACCACCCCCACCCCACCGTCCATTTCACATAAGTAAACACAAGGCAGAGTAGCCTAGCTCTGCTGTGGAGGTGTTGGAGAGCCGTCAGGCGCGCTGAGAGACAGAGAGAGCGCTCACCAACTAGTTCCCATAAGTCTGTATGTATTTACGGGGCAAATCGCTTAAGCCGAAACAAGGAAGTTCACGGGAGATGTGTCGTAACCATGAAAACGACGTAACTCGCGACCGTCGTAACTCGAGGACCCCCTGTATTTACCCGTATACGTAAATGGTATCATTCATGTCATTTTCTGGTCAAGATCAGAACTGAAGAGCAAGTGGATGACTCATTAAACTAAACTGACATCATCACAACAGTGTCTGTATTGTGCATCACACACTGCTGCAGACTGCACACATCCCCAACCTATTGTGCACTGAAAAACAAAGGAAAAAGATGTTTACCTTGTCACAATCTAGGTTTTTGTTCTTGTCCTGTTTGCTCTGCTTGGTGGGACTTTTCACCTCCAGGATCTGACAGGAGACACGGTAAACAGGGTAAGTACCCGCAGGTAACTGAGGGCTACAAAAGGTAAACAGTCTGTGCTACGTTCAATTACACCAACACAATACTGGATGTAATAGGATCTTACTTGGTTATTAGTAGTCTTTAATAAGGGTGGGGCCTCGTTGCGGGAGGGGAGTGAGGGCGAGGAGCTGTCACTCTCACTGCCGTCACTTAAACTGACCCTGTGATTAAGAAAAACAAAACAAACAAACACACAAAACATCAGTACAGTGAAACACACATACCGTAAATTCCGGACTATAAGCCGCTACTTTTTTCCCACACTTTGAACACTGCGGCCTATAATACGGTGCGGCTAATACATGTTTTTTTCATGGGGCGATTCACTCATTGTGCCATTGTGCATACATTGTGCCACCAGATGTCGCTATAACACCACGCTAAACTAAGAGTTTATTATGGTGAATTGCCTTTTGTCCCTCTTGTCCCTCTTGACACACCGTAGGGGTTGAGACCCCCCCCTTCCCCCGCCGGCCGGCCGGCCATTTTACATAAGTAAACACAGCTGTGGAGGTGCCGGCAATCTCTGCAGCGCTGAGAGCGCTTCACAGTCAAACTGATACGTTTGATGAAGCGGTTTACATTTAGTTGTGTCCCATTTCAGGGTTTTACATTCTCTGTCTCTCTGCAGCACTGAGAGAGAGAGCGAGCGCTCAGCAACTCTTCCAGTGTGACGTATGTACGTATTTACGGGGCAAACCGCTTAATCCGAAACAAGGAAGTTCACGGGAGATGTGTCTTAACTACGAAAACGACGTAATTCGCCACCGACGTAATTAGAGGACCCCTGTATGTCATACAACGGGGGACACCTGCGGCTTAAAATCCGGTGCGGCCTATACAAGTACAAAATTGTTTTTCTTTCTAAAATTGGAGCGTGCGGCTTATAATCAGGTGCGCTCTGTAGTCCGGAATTTACGGTACTTCACATGAGGGTGCCAGGCTCTTTAACTGAGAGCATCATTGGCATGTAAATGTCTGTCTGCTGTTTGGTGCTTCTCCAAGATTAACAACTGAAAGCAAAAATCACAAAACTGCTCCCCAACAACCCACACCACCACACAAGAAGTGGCTGTGCATTCGCCGACCTGCGTTGGTGGTGCGTGACATGTGTGTGCGCTAGTCGTTCCATGTCGGAGTCCATGTCATTGTCGTCGTCGTCCTCTGAATCCTCCTCGTTGTCATCTGAGTGCAGATCCTGCATCACAGACTGCAGCGGGCCCAGCACTGTGCGAGACACAACACAAAAGACAATGTCAAAATCTTTTTTGTTGTTGTTAATTTCAATTTTCCAAATAAACACTAGGGAAAACATGCATAAAGCAGCAGATCATGCTGTGCAGTTAAGTAATGGTGGAATGGTGCATTGGCGCTTGTAGATGCAGGTACATGAGGTCACATTTACCCTTTAATGTATTGCATGTATTGTCAGCAGTGGAATAATTCGCAGTTGTTTCTGCAGTGAATTTTTCAGTGTATGTGGAACTGAATCAAAATAAACCAGTGTGTATTCAAGTATGAAGGACCATGTAACCAGCCACCAGTGTAGATCACTGCTATGTTTTCACAGCTTTTGGACAACAGGGACTTTAATAACCTAAAAAAAAAGTGACAATACGCACATATGTTGCAGAATTAACAGTGATGGTGCTCTGGAGGGTGGATAATAAATGGGAGATACAACACAAAACCGAACCCCCTGCTCAAGAAGATGCATGAATGATCATGCAAATAGACAAAAGAGCAGACTATTCTCCATGCAGATGTGACACTTGTGGTTGTGGGGGGCTACACAGGTCTCAGTGCAACTCTCTGTTACCTGTGTGGGTGGTGTCAGAAATAGCCACCCTTTTCCTGATGATGAAGTCCACCACTGCATCCAGAGAAAAATGGCAAACATACAGGCAGAGGTCACCCTCAATGTACAAAGCAACCACGTTTAGGGCCAAAATAACATTCTAGACAATTCTGGTTCTTTTTTTAAGACTATTTCCAGAATAAAGTGAGTTTGAGATTTAGACAGAATTATTATCTATACTGAGAAGATTCATTTTCATATGTTTAGGCTGCTGCTACCAGTAAGTGTAAAAGAAAAATGACGTGTACAGTCAAATAGTTTTTTTAAAATTATATAAACAATTTAGAGAAAACACATATGGCAACAGACTCGATTCATGAGAAATTACATATCTTTTCCATAAAATGACGTTATTTCAAAAATTTGATTTCTTGATGGTTTCCAACTATATGTTTTTGTAATGCCGTGGTTTTAGATTTTTTCTTGCTATTTTAGTTTGTCTACTGGCATTATTTCTCATTGGTCAAGCATTTCATTCAGGAACAAAATGTCATAAATTCTGACCTCAGAATAAAAAATCTCTTTTATGTTCTGATACTTCATATTACAAACACTGGACAAAATACAGATTTTCTGATAAGATATTCTCAGTCAGATATTCTGACTGAAATACACAGTAAACACAAGATCTTACGCAAGTGGAGCATGTTCGAGGCTGTTACCTTGTCGTTTGTGGTGGGTGGGAGCAAAGCCTGAACTGGAGCTGGAACTGGCTGGACTGGGCTGTTCAGACTGAGAAGACAAAAAGAAACAAACAGTGAAAAATATATCAAATACATCAAATATACAACTATAATAGACATGGCTGATTGTTTAGCATGTTACTTAATGTTACTTAGTTATTTCCTGTCTGCTATGCGTGTTTAACAAAGCTAACAAGTTGCATTATGGATCTTTTTGGTTCTGCTCAAGATGTTGTCAGTTGTTCTGCTCAAGATGTTGTCCACCAGGGGTGGCCAACCAACTGACAACGGACATTTTTTACTGTGTTACCGCAAAGAGCCACATCATACACATGGGCACACATGAACATCACCCCATCCCTTCCTCACACACACACACATACCTTTGCTCAGCCAGAGTTATTGTAACTGTTACACACCAAGATGATAATGACAGAAAATGACTCCTACACTACAAAGACCACAGGCCAGTCATTTTCCACAATGAACATTGTGTGCACTATCTCACACAGACAAACTCTCAGTTAAGGCAGAATGGCTTGCCATTACGTTCAACAACAAAATATAAACTCTCCCATTCTGTTAAAAACGTCCTGTGTTCATCTTCATATTTTCGTTTTGCTGTGCATTTTTTCCCTGCCATTTTGAGAGCAAACTTGACACAAATTGTTTACTCAAATGATCTTGCTCCTACTGGGAAACTTTAAGGTATTTTCATCCAACGCACATGCGCGTTTGACGAAAATACCGTATTGAACTCAAGCGAAGCGAAACATCGATATGAACGAAGATACCGTATTGAATTCAAGCGAAGCGAAACATCGATATGAACGAAGATACTGTATTGAATTCAAGCGAAGCGAAACATTGATATGAACTTAAGAGCCGCATGGAACCGGGCAAAGAGCCACATGCAGCTCGGGAGCCGCGGGTTGGCCTGCCCTGCTTTAAACCATATTAGTATAAGTCTGAGTGTATCAGACTGGGCTTCATGTTCACTGCTGTGCCCCTGCCTGACTGCAAGTAAGTCTGTTTGCTTTTAGAGGAGAGATGGGAGAACAAAGCTGTTGATATTTCTGTGGGGAGCCTTAGTATGTAAGTATTAACCCAAGCCACATGGTGTCATTAAGAGCAAAACTGCTCCTCTGATAAAACATTTAGAGGCTCCTTGGCCTTCGTCTCACGACTATTGCTCTAACGATATATATATAAATACAGAGAAGCCCTGTAGCACAAGATCACACATCATTTGTCTTGTGCTGCTGGAGGACAAACCTCCACCACGTTTACTAATTTACAGTTTGAGAAAGGCATAAGTAGACATTTGAGTAGCCATCAGAGCTAATCACAATTAATTTAGTTTACTCTTAGGAAATGCAAGAAAGGGCCCAACTCCTGACCCCGGGAGTACGAAGCTCTGACTTTTATAAGCTCATGAGAAATGCTTCTAAACTGCAGAAACACAGACTCAAAAGCCCCAGATTGCTGATGATGCAAATAAATGCCAGGCAAATGCTTTCTATGCTAGAAACAAAAGAAATGAAGTGCAGATGTGACCTGCTGGGAAAGAGCGCACATGAAGGAAATACATGTATATAAAGCACTATTATTACTACTACTACCACTACCTGGACGTCTCAGCATGAAAACACACACTTCATATAACAGTCTCCACAAGTCCTTTGAACTCATAGCTCTTGGAAATGACAACACACACTCACCAAATCACTACAACATAATCATGTGTACAGATACACATAATGTGTCTTTCATTATAATTTCATTCATATTATTATTAATAATATTATCCACTATATTGGAGGGGAGACATAGATGTTTTGATAACCTGATACCTGGTACACTGATAGCATGTGGGCATAATTTACTTTAGTCAAATATATTTACAAAATGATGTTGCCATGACATCTGTCTTACCATAAACTTAAAGCATTGTGGTTAGTTACAATAAGAGGGGGTTTTATTACACAGTTTAGTTCAAGGTCAAATTCAAAAATCAGGTAAAAGGAAACATCTTGTCAAGTGCAGCAAAGATTTTTGTATGTCTGCTTGTTTTTGCCATAATCGATAGGTGCTTAAAATCAGATTGAGAGAACAATGAGGGGAAACAGTAGCACTCAGATGGAGTCCTTAAAATTAAAAGGCAAGTACATTTTTGCTTTGTTATTAATTAGTGGTTGTTCCACTAAGACTTTTATGTTTACCTTATTCCATAACACATGAACTGAATTTTGTTTGTACTGAAGACTTGTACCCATTGGTAGCAGGCAGTAACTTACACTTTGTTGTTACTGTGTCATATAGAAACAAGATGTAACAAGCTTCTGAACTATCTTTGGTCATTTACATAATTTTGGATTATGAATCAACAGCAAATCCCATGTAAAATGAATTTGCTGTTATTTGCTGTTAACATGGGTTTAAACTGAAAGAAGCACAAAATGCATAAAAAAACCCCAAATCATAAAAGGTGTCTGCTACTGCAAACCAGAAAACAAATTGGAGAAAAGTGACCAAAGAGGAGACACATAAGGGGAAAAAGAGTGAAATGAGGATAAAAGGCAGAGGGACTTCAATGGTTGTCACCTCCTGCCAACAAACAACACACAGCTGGTCTGCTGGTTTATGGGACAGCTTCTTCAGAGTGCTATAAATCTTACCACCACTCCTCTTTAGGGCTTTTGTCCCGCTCCACTCAAAGCCACCATTGCTGCCCTCTTCAAAGACAATAAATAGTTTTTAGCTGAAGTTTACTGGCATCAATTGGGCTTCTTCTCTTAACTCCTGGCACAGTTAGGACAGCCAAAAAGAAACGCCTGCGAACAAGAACAAACTGACCAACTCTATTTGGCCGACTTGTCTAATTCAGCAGGGGCTGTCCAAACAAAATGATTTTAATGTAAATTAAGAAGCCTTTCAGTTTGACATCTGATTCTTTAGACAAAGCCATATACTTGCATAGTGTACTGTTATAGCTTGCAGCACAAATGCTGTATAAAGTCTGTATGATGCTGTATGAAGTCTTAAATCAGTCTCTTTGAGGTGGCTGCAATCCAGTAACTATATGACAAACAAGCTTACATAATTAAAGATTATCAGATAAAATAGTGAAACCTTAATCCTCATTTGTACTGCTTTAATTTTATTTTAACTGACTTATTCCCACAGAATACAGACGAGAAGTGCTATTGATGTTGATACTGATCATTTTTCAGAACATCATAGACTAATTCTAACAGGCAGATAAAAGCTTACCAGTTTGGCTATTATAAAAACTCCAATCATCCCTGCTATGTTACATACCACAAAGAAATTCATAAATCTCACTAACTTACACACCTCTGAGGAATCCACTATACAAGGGCTTCCGTTTAAACACAACTTAGGCAAGTAACAAATCACGCAGTCTGTGCCCATATCCAACTAGTAAAAACAAGGTTGTCATACTAACGTAGCCAGCCCGCCTTCCCTTCATGTCATCACCTACCCAACATTTCCTCCTTGCTGCCGTTTCTGGCCCAGCGATCACTGGAAAACATCGAGATCAAACAAGTGGTCACATGAGAGTGGCGCTCTGTGTCAGCCCGGCAATCGGCCACCGGGGTTGCAAGCCTGGAGAGAATCAAACACCTGGCATTTGTCACCCCCCATCCCCTTGACAACCAACCCTACCCCCGGTCTCTCGATGTGAAAACTTAAAAGGCATTTCCATACAGTGCAGACACAAAAACACAGGTTCTGCTAGTACTTAGTAATAATTCCCCTGTCTAAACAAGCTGCGCCTGTAGAAAGATGCACAAAGACCCACACTTTATACAGGCACAGAGAATAGAAATGAAAACACCACTGCACAAAAGCAAACTGCTCCAAACACGGGGATTTAGACCTTTCTTTGACGGACGCTAACCCTTTTTCTTCTTTCAGAAGCTAAAAGGATTAAAGGGGAATTCTGTGCTATTCACTGCCATGTCGCCCCTTTCTCCTCAGGTGTTGTAAAACCATAAATCTTTCTTGTCTACTATTTGGCTTTAAAACAGCCATTCTTTATGGGAAGGGTCCTCACCAAATGTGCGTGGACCGGGCAACCCAGCTGAATGTTAGCCTATTCATGAAAAGAACCACTGTCAAGAAGGGGTTTTCTAATCATCCTCTTTAGCTGGACATAGAAGGTAAAACCTTAGATGTATCAGTTTACTTTAAATCTATATATATATGTGTGTGTGTGGGTGTATGCGTATGTATATATATTTGTATATATATTATAATATAATTTCAATAAATACATATTTCAAAAGGTAGAATATGCTGTCATTTATATCCAATATTGTAACAACACTTGCTCATTTAAGCCATCAGTTGTGTTCACTTCCTCTTAGGCCACCCAGTCAAATGCAACTGAACTCCCTTTAGGTTTATTGGTTCCCACCCCTTCTCGCAAGTCCCCTGCCCAACCCCCTTGAGTCCAACACACCACAATTAAAGAAAATGTTCTCCCTGTAGGTCATTTGATTTTATAGCCCTTCGACACTGAGGAAGGGCTGACCACCAACACGTCTTGCCCCCATAAAGCTGTGGAAGAATTGTATGTCTTTTCACTACCTGTCCCCCTTTTAGTATTTTCCCAATTAAGTGACCTGAAAAGTTTAATATTGAGTCCAAAAAGATTCAACGCAATACACTGAATGATCAAGAACTGATGCTCAAGAACTCTCATTTTCTTGGTTTTGATTAAAACTAAAATATTCTACTTACATCTGATTTGGTGGACTGGTCCTCCATATCAGAGTCATTGGGGTCCACAAGCTCCTGGAATGGAGGAAGCATTGATGCCTTTTTGCGCTCAGACTCGTCACCCTCTGGTCGTAATTTACTTATTCGCATTTGTGATCTATCCTTCAATAGTTTCTTATCGAAATGATTATCTGAACCAGACACCTGCTTCCCCAGTGAATCCACAGATCCCTTTTTACGTTTTTTGGGAGCATGGTCATCACCATCAGGGGTGGACAAACGCTTATTTGTCCCCAACACAGGGGTGATGCCCTCAGTCCGATGATCCTTTGACAAAGTCTTGGGTTCCTTGAAGCCCATCTTAGGATTGATATCTCTAAGTGGCTGGTTCTCTTTGGGTTTCCTGGAAGGTTCTTTGGGGGCTTTGCTGGATTCCCAGCCAGAGTCTCGGAAGGCACTTTTGGGCTCTTTTAAGTCTTTTGAAGGCTTATCTTTGTGGTCCTTAGAGGGTTTGTACTGTTTGGAGAAGCTGCTGCTGTTGGTGCTGGTGGTTGTGGCAGTGGTGAGAAGGGCAGTTCCACTTCCTTTGGAGCCATCCTGTTGATTAATACCAAGAAATTAATAAGTTGCTACACAATGTCTTCAAAGGGATTTCTTGGTTCCCGACATAATGAAACATAATATACATACTACATGATGGTAAGTTAGTCATGCAAGAGAAAAAACATTCAGAAATTAAGACTAACATTTAGGGTGTTCACGCAGAATTACACTGATTCATCTAAGCTGCAAAAGAAAGCTCAAAGGATTATGGCACAATGAAAAGGCAAATCTTACTTTTGGTCGATGTGCAAACATAAACAGGAGTATGTCATAATTAGGCACTGAGAAATACTGTTCTCAGATGATGGTATAGGACTCTTTGCTGGGATAACTGATACGAACAATTGGAGTGCCACTGGGAATAGAATATTCCAATATTTAATATTGTATTTTATTTATTTAATATTTATAATTTATTCTTATACTGTTCCTGTTGTGGCAGACTGCATGTTGCACAACATCTAAAACACTTAGTTCCAAACAACAAAGTGAGCAAAAATCAGGCCGCTAGGTCAAAGGAAAATTAATCCTCTGCCTTTTACACAAGGGAAAACATGCATGCCACCCTGCAGTTTGGCATTACCATCTGTGAAAAGAGGTCCACTCTTAAAAGAAACTCAAACGGGTCTTCTTAGTCCCCAACTATAGGCTTAAAGAGCAAACTCAGGGCTTCCTTTGAGCAAAGCTGTTCAGTGGGGTGGAGGGGCCTTTTCAACAGCCACACATGTGCAATCTAAAAGTGGAGCGAAGGGCAATGTAGCGAGAGGAGGAAATGCATTCGTTCTAACGACGGGGGCCATTTGTCCCTGGGTCTCACCTCAAGCCCTCTTGTCAATATTTCATCAATGCAGTAAACCCATTAAAGCAGTCTAGACGAAAGGGTGTGTTACAACTGTGCCCAACCACCACTAAAACCTTTCATTTTGTCTATCTGCTGGTGACCTAAGGACCCCAGGATGTAAAGCTGCCAGCTCAGTCTAACCTCTAGCATGCTCCTCCGCTGCAGTAAACCCATTTCCCTCCCAAGGCAGCCCAACATAAAACTGCTTTACTGCTCTGGAATTGACAGACTGAGACTGTGCAGCCATCACCATTGAAGAGATCACTAAAATGGCACTTTTTAACAAACCTTTCAGCACTATGACACTAGCAGGTTAGCAGGTGACCCAAAATCATGTAAATTTGTGAGGGCCCCTAATAATAAAATATTAGTAGCAGTTACCTGAACTGAAAGCAGATTATAAATACAAACGCTTACTAAATATATTTTTATTTTCTAGGAATATTTTTAGTAAAAAGATTTATTATAGTGCCTTACATATGTATATTTTATGGTAATTTTGTTTAAGCAATAATGTGCTTAATAGTGTTCATGTACATTTCAGATTTTTTATGCTACAAATACCAAAGAATGTAATTTAATACCTGCATCACTGTCAAATAATAGGAAACTGATACTTCTAAGCTGTTTGTAAGAATAATTTCTAATTACATAACTTATTAAATAATATAATCCGATCACTGGCATTAAATAATATAATCCGATCAGTGTCACTAGTAGTGTCACTACTGCTCACCAATGGGTGAGCAGTAGTGACACCATTTACCTCTGACAATACTGAAGTACAGTCCACTGTTACAATCGAACTGGCAGACCTGTCAACCTTGAAAGAGGTGGCAGGTCTGCTACTACTACTCATCCACCATCTACCTAAGTATATGTTTAGTCTAAAATCAGACTTACGTTTCAATTAATTACCTAAATCATTAAATAGTCCACATATTTATAGATAATGAATTAGTAACTGGCAGTACAGGAACTTTTGACAATTTTTTATTATTTATTACAAAAATATCAAATATCCATTACTAGGATGGGGGGTCCTGACACAGAGAGAGTGTGTGACCTCCTGCTCCACAAGTAATTCATCACACACACTGTGTTTAGACTGGAAACTGTTTCCATCTGAATGGGCCTCTTCTGACCTGCCTCTTAAATGACACCATTTAAAGGAACTAAAAATAACATAATGGACTTAACGCCACTTCACAAACATATAAATGATTTTATGTTGCAAAAGATGAAGCATAAAATCTTACTACTTGTGTTTCTATGCCCGTTTATGTATTTACCTCCTAATTCTTTACATTCCTTCACTAACTGTGTAGAAGATTATTGTTGTTAAAAAGACAAAAACAAACAGAAGCATCTTCACACCCACAGGTTTTCAGCGATTCACCATACTTCTGAGTCAGTGGCGTAAGAGCTTTTACCTAGGACAAAGTTGGATGCCTTTGAAATCCCAGAGTTTAAATATGTTGGACGTCTTTGAACATGCCTAATATGTGGGGATTAAGGCCTGAAGACTTTAAAGGTGTTTCAGAGTTGGGTGAGGCCCAACAGGACAGAGGCAGAGAAGATTGTTTAGCTACAGGCTGGATCGGGAACCAACACTGACCTTTGACCCGAGGAAGCTTTTACTCTTCTTTGGGTCGGAGAAGGTAGATGTCAGTGAGCTGTTTGGAAGTGTAGGCAGCTTCAGGTGCTGGCCGAACAGGGACGTTGAGCCCTCCTGCATTACCATCACCTGCCAGAGAAACAGGGACAAAAGAATAGAATCAGAAACTTCCTTGTTTTAATGATTCCACTCCAATTTCACGTTATTAAATTCAGAATGATGATGATTATGATGTTAGTATTAAATGTACATACATCAGTGCTGATTCAATGTGTCGTTAATTCCATGGAAATATAAGTGACTTATGATGTTTTTTATTTCTTTAATCATCTTAAAACAATAATGTGATGGGGAAAATGTCTACTCTCAGTTGCATTGACAATTTTTGTAGTTTGGCAATAATGTATTTAGAGGCAGTAGTGATTATACAGATCTCAATACTGGACCCAATCCTTTGGCATAGAGAAAAACAACCTATCTTCCTCATAAGCAGTAATTTTGTGGCTTTGTGTGTACTTTGATGGTTGTAGCAGACCTTGCTTAGCATTAAGTCTTGTAGCAGAGGGAAACTTGCTTCAACACATACCTAGTTTAAACCATCAACAAGGAAGACACAATACAACCCCCAGGTGTTGTTCATTAATAAATAACAAATAAAAAAAATGAGTCTAAGGAGGAGAAAACACAATGTGCCCAAAAAAGCCATTTATATTATTATTTTATCATGATTCACTTGTTGCCATTGTCTACTGGTCTTGTCAGGGCATTTCCTACTGGCACTCTGGGCAGCATTTAGAAGTATAATGTGATGCTCTGCTGTGCTGCAGGAGCAGTGTGTTTTCAGCTGATCTACAATGAATTCGGTCACTGCCATGTTCAATGCCAAGAGCAGCAAATTGCGAACCCAGCATGCATCCAAATATCAAACACTGTCTGTTTTTGCTAGAATATGCCTCATTCATCACACTTCTCAAATAATGGCCAAAATACACAAGTTAAGAAAACACAGCTGCTTCGCAGTGTCTATATTGGAGTGCTTAGGTTCATGACAGTCAATGTACCAGGCAGAATAAAACCACTGGTACCATTAGATGACAGGGAATCTGAAGCCATCATATGTCCAGTTTTAGTCATTTCTACACAAGGCATCAATGACTCCAAAGGCATGATGGAAATCTTACTTTTGAGTCTTCCAAACTTCGTTTATGAGGATCCCGCTGCTGAAAGAGACAATGAAAAGACAGATATTTATCATCTACAGAAAAAGACCATGGACTTTTCTGTCATGGTTCTCCCCCTGACAATGGGAAATGTGAGTTGCTACATGAGGCTAAGAAGGAGGGTGCAGGGCAAAGTAAATAGAGAGCACTTAGCTCCAGTCATAAAACCTCCAGTCTACAGGGGTTCTCTGGCCAGGGGCCAACTCACTGACTGCACCGGACACTGTGAAAGCCAGCTAAGGTAAAACGATGCCAGTTTAGCACAAGTGGAACAAGTACAAAGAGCTTTAATGATGTGGTCAGCTGATCCACTGTATGTGCCGCTACCTTTACAGGCATTCACTCAGTAATTTCTTACACAAAATGAAAAGTCTGTTAGACAAAAGTGTTCAAACAATAAAGCAACTTGTTCTGAATAGAACACATAAGATGGGTGGTTAGGTTCCGCTGCCTATACAGTAACAGAGTGACATTTGGCATATACAGTTTTTTTTTCTGAACAGCTGCTGCTGCGCATGGGAGCCAACAAAGGCTTTAGCTCTTTGGAAACATTTTTATGCCCAAGAGAGAGAAATTTGACATTGATGTAACTGTACAGACAATGAGTTATTTTCTCACGTGTTAATGATTCATTTAATGAGGACTCTTTTTTTTGTTAACAGTAATACCAGATCAAGAGTGACAGTAACCTGCAAACAAATGTTTTAGGTATCCAAAGCCTGATGTGTTATTCCTCTGTGCCACAGAGCTTCAGCGTCATCCAAAAACTATTACAAATACATCAATGAGTCACATTGCACTATTTTAACTCAATCCCACATACACCAAGCCACTGCCAGAAATACTAGAGCACCGTATGTGATTTCCTTCCTGTAAATACAGCACTGATCTCAACTTTTGAATAACAAAGGTGAGTTTTTTTCCCTTGCATCAGATGTTTGTGTTGAATTAACAAATGTCACTTCAGCCCCTGACACCCCCCTGTACATCCTACCCCTCCAGCTTTCAGTAGCTTCCTCCGAAATTCCTCTGTTGGGTTGTTGAAGGTGAGCTTCTCACAGCGGAGATGATTGACAGGTGGGTGGCCCTCCAGGTGGAGGAACAGGTCGTAGTCAAAGCGAACTTTCTTCGGTTCTTCCTGGGGAGATGTGGTGACCCAACAAGGGAGAGAGGACACCAATCAAATTCAGCCTTTAGTAAGTACACTGTGTCACATATGAAGAACATTTAAGATCTAAATTATTATTCTGTCAACCACAGGCACCCTGGTTTCTGACACAGTAAAAAAATTGCTTTTTCAACCAGGGCAAATTCATTGTTGTATATTAGTAGTTTTTTTGTAAATGCTAAACCCACAAAAACTAAACCTGACCATATGCATGGCTCTAAGTGCAGAGTGTAAACTGTAAGTCTTATCTTTATAGCTTTAATATTCAGTAAAGGCACAGAGAGCAGGAAGTCTGTTAATCAGTTCTGGTGATGAGACCTTGGCCTGATATCTGCAGACAGCTGCTAACTAACTTAGCTACACAGCAGGCAGAGACTAAACAATATAAACTTAATGCACTGATCACATGACTACTGTCACCACGTTAACACAGTGTGCTATCAAAAAACAGCCTGTTCCTCTCATTGTTCAATATGTAAGAAACATAGTTTGCTGATTAGAAAATAAGGTTAAATCTACCTTGTTTTTGAAGTATACTTCAATGGGCAAGATGAAGCCTGCGTATCCAGACTCCTCCACTTTGTATGGTGGATCCTTGCACACTGGAACAAAAGAGAGAGACATGTTGACTTTCAGCAAAAGGCCACTCATCAAAACATGTACAGAAGTGGTGCCTGTTGGGGGACATTTCATCTGTTTTACAAATATCACATTCTCATGGGGTTCAGGAAACATTTGGTTATAATGCGTGAACACTGACTGTTGCATTCGCCTTTAAAAGTGTATGAGTGTCACTTAAAAGTACTAAACGGAATAACCTGTAGCTCAGTTCTCATGAGATCTCATTACCTCCCATTTCCCTCATCGGTGCTGACAGACTGATAGAAAAAGATATATGTGTCTTAAATTAGAAGCAGAACCTTTGAAGATTGTGAGTGCACCCAGCTGATGACAAAAAGAGGCCGCCCCCTTCACCCCCATGGCCTTTCAATAAAGACAAACAAGCACGACTAGAGCTCAGGAGTTCCTCCCCGGAGGGGTGTGTTTGTCTGCTTCAATCTCTGTGGACTCAGCAGAAAAAAGGACCAATTAAATTCATGTATGTGTGTACTGGAAGAACAGATAAAAAGCACTTCCTAGCTTTTTCAGATAGTTATTCAGTGCAAAATGGTCACTAGTTGCATCAATAATGACACTGAATGTGGCTGAGGTCCACTATTTTCATGATGGACTGCACAAATGTCTGGTAATATCAGGGGGCACTGAGAGTGCAAAGCTAAAATTTGTGAGTCATCTCAGACAAAATTCAGTAGAAAGGGGCAGACAATGCTTTGGAAACACTTAATAACTTTTCACTCATTTGATATCACAGGTTTGCGTAAATCACACTGCTTTCGCAACGATATCACTTAGCAGATGAAAAAAAGTTGAAATTTGAAAAAAATAAAATTGTATTCGGCAAGTGTCACAGCATTGTCTGTTCTAAACAGAATATTTTAATTTAATTTAATTTAATTTTTGCAATTTTCCCATTGCAGCAGTAAACGTTTTATTATCATACTCCGAATATGGTGTTTTTTGACCAAAAACCAAAATTAAAAAAAAAAAGAAAAGTGTACTGTACTGAACATATGTCATATAACATAATGAGTCATTCTCAGCAGTGACCAGTCTTTGGCATCAGTCTGGCCATTACCGTGCTCTCCCATGTCACTTTAAAGCCCTGCACATTCACAATGCAGCAGTGATTGATGGCTCAGCTGACTATGCTGAGGTCAACCTCACTGCTGGGGCCAGGCCATCCAAAACCCAATACCACTGAACAAATATTATGGGTTAGAGTTAATTGTGCAAGTGGGTCAGGTTCAATTACACCAAGCTAAAAGAGCCCATTCACAACCACACCTTTATATAAACTGAGGTGGAGCAGGAGATGAGCTGAACTGGTCCATGATGGAAAGAAAAATTCACTCTCATGCACATCAATGCTGTCTATGTGCTGTACGTTTTTATTATTGGCAATGATAACTTGTTAAACATGATGTCATACTGAAATATTTTTATTGCAGCTTAAGCCAGGACAACATAATAATGCAGGAATACGTCTTTATGTGGGAATAAGTTTGTTTGCACTTATGGCTGCTTCATCTTGAAGTCGATGTGGGTTTTATTACGACGCCTGGAACTAGGCCTGTGATTAACACCAGCCAGTGTGTTATTTAATTTTATGAGAAAATAGTTTATTGATTATCCCACTCCTGATTATTTTGTTTGTTTGTTTTTAAGTTCTAGTAAACAGGCTAAGTTAGGGCTATTTAACAGCATGTTTATATCACTGTAATTAAGGTGTGAACAAGACAAATAAAGATAACATCTAAAGCTTTGGGAGACAGTGATTAAAATGGGGATATCTTTATTATTAACCCTTGAGTGAGCAAGGATACACTGGAACAGGACAGTTACGTCAAGTGACAGAGAAGATGAGAAGAAAAACCTTGAAGCTATAAGGAGACACAAGATAAAGTGAGAAAATTTGAAGGAAAAGTCAAAGTCGTATCTTGGCTTGTTCAGGAATTCAGGTTGAAAAGGATACCAGTATGTGAATGAGCGTCTGAGAAGCAGAGATACACAATGCAACCGCTGACCTGTAACAGAAAATTTGGTCACTGAAGCTTTCAAAGAGGAATAGGATCACATAGTTTATTAACACGGCCTCAGTTAAAAACCTAGATGCCAATCACAGAACAATGACAGTCACTACATATTTGCTCTTTCTATACAGACTGGTTTGTAATGAGGCCTGTCTAGACATCAGGTCTGACCAAAAAACAAAAGATGACTGGGCATAAGAAATTCTTTACTGAGGCTTGTGGCTCCTTCCACTGACTGATTTACTGTTAATTCCTTTTCTCCTTCCTAATGGCACCAGTTATATCTACATCGCTTGTTCAATAAATGCCAAGGGCAGCAAGGGTCCACATACAGTACACAGCAGCGAGACAGAAAAATCATGTCCAGCAGAGAACAGTGACAAGTTTCTATTACAACTGTAAAATGCCTTACTTGGAAAATATCTTGGTCATAACTTTTATTAATGTCTAGATTTAATGGAGGTTTGGCCATTTTATTCTCAAATATCTATATCAGCTAAAAGAGTATTACACTCTTGTTGTCTCTCAAATAATTTCAACACTACAACAAGAGGAAGATATAAATTTGCACCACTGAAGAGTATAACTGTCTGACAAACACTGAGTGGTCATGATATGAGTCGCTGTAACAAAGGTGGGTGGTGACTAGCAGCTCAATAGGGATGGCGTCTCTGGTCGGGTGAGCACAGTCCCTCGCAAGCTCTCACTAAAGGTTTTTCCATAGTCCTGCAGGAAGGCTCTTGACCTAAACGACCTCACACTAATCAGCTAACAACAAAGACCCTCCAATTCAAATAGGGGCCCAAGATTAATCTGCCAAGATTAAAGGCCAGAATGCAACAAACATCTAAGTATGTAAGTATGTGTTGTAAGGCAACGGAATAGATAAGAGGACCAACAGGTGGCCAGCCTGGGGCAGTTTAAGGTTGAGCAGGGGTCAGGAAAGTGGAAAACACGCCTCATTTCTCATCATGTAAATAATCATGATTTGGTTAAACTGGAGGTGATCTGAAAACATGAACCAGTTTATCATCAGAACTCATCCTATCCCATCATCACCTAAAAACCAACAGTACTGAAACCAAGAAGCAATCAAAAGAAAAACAGGGCTATGCATGTTTGTACAAAAAAAACCCAGAGACTCGATTATTGGAAATAGCACATAAACGACACGATATGCACAAACCACAGGTGTGTGAAGCCACGCCTATCTCAAGGGACCAGACACAGATGGAGACGTAGACTGGAGGTTTGAAAACAGGGGTGGGGGTTGGTTTAAAATCATGAGGATGCTCCAGGTAGTAGGTCCCAGGTAAACAGCATCCACAGTGGGATGAGCCTCTGCAAAATGACTCCCATATCCCCCTTGAGAACCATTAGGTGCTCAGACTCATGACGCTGTGTCTTCTCATGGGGTCTTACAGTCATTTTCACTAGCATTTCTAATAGGTTTGGCTATCAATGGATTTGTCATCAACTGTGTGTTTTTTTTTTCTATTTTAGACTTTATGCAAATTTTAATAGGTAATAAGGACCACATCCATCACAATTCTGGCGTCTCTCACCCTTCAATACACTACCTTTAACATATCTTTAGCAATGGTGTGCTGCATTTTCTTGTTACTCATTAGCCAACATACATAAGTGACATATCATAAGTGTGATATATAAAGATCCCAGTCTTTAATATCTGACAAGAAAGTGCGTTAAAAACAACAAAATTTAAAGTTTGCCCACAGAGACTTCCGTGGATTCTGAACAAACTGCTTTTCATCATGGAGAACCCTGATCATCCTCTCCACCACTTCCTCCAGGCTCAAGGGAGCACATTCTCCAAGAAGACACACAGCGACACAAGGACACAAGGACACAAGGACAAGTCATTTCTGCCATCAAAAGAAATAACTTGTTATTACAACAACTCAATGTAAACTGACTCTGCTTCTTTTGGACATGTCCATCACTGCACAATGTCTCTTCCTGAGACTAATATTAGTTAGACAACATTAGTCTTCTCATTTCTGGCATTTATGCCATTGCTCCTTATTTGCAGCTCACCGCTACTTATAATCACCGTTACCATTTACAATCACTGTTACTCCTTCCACCTTTATCCAGTTTCCTGACTGCAACAGTCAGTCAAGTTATTCTGCTGTTTTTAAGTACTGGTCAACCCAGTATGTACTTTACAATCCATCTGCCCTCCCAAGCTCTGTTCATACTCTTGTTCTTTGTTTGTTAAAAGAAATTGTACTTTTTGATACATTTCTGTATTATACATTTTGTATTATTATTGGTACCACTGTGACAAAAGAATTTCTTTCTTTCTTTCTTTCTTTCTTTCTATCTTTCTATCTTTCTATCTTTCTATCTATCTATCTATCTATCTATCTATCTATCTATCTATCTATCTATCTATCTATGGCAAGAACTTGGGAGTCACAGTCAGCACATCTCTGCCTGTTAGACTTATCTTTAGACAGACCAACTCTACTCAACCTCCACAATACTTTCATCCCTTATTTTCTCTTGTCTGGTAATCACAAAACATTGTCCAAGCTTAGATGTTTGAGGACAGTGGCCTCACCTGTATCAGCCTTGTGGCTGGACTATTTTGTACCGAGTCCATATGTTCACGTGTGATGCTCTGTTGTCTCAGAGCTGACAGCTGGGGCTCAGACCTCACATGCACAGGCATGCAAGTGAGGGAAGTGTATCAACATACAGCTGCACTAAGTCTGTTAACTGTTGATTGAACTAACTCTTGGATCCTAATTAAAAAGTTATGTCACCAGTAAACTCAAAAGGGGATCATGTCATTGAATGGTTCAGGAAATTTTCAAGACGGTCTGCCGATAGCTAATGAGACTTCTGGTATGCAGAGCTAGTATTGTGGTCAGGGTACACTGCCAAAGGAATGCTATCGGCTGTACTCATTCATCTTCAGCAACAGAACAACACATTTTTTTACCTGATTGACACTTGACTACATCAATAACGCAAGGCAAAAATATTTAAATCCAAATAACTGGCATATTTGAATGGTGATTACTTTGTGTGGTGGGCTAATGAGTTAAATTAAATCAATAACAGTTGACTTATGAAATTATGTCACCTTTGGCTCTTTTTGAGTAATTACTGAAAACAGAGCCGACGGCTCTCAACTCTAATCTTGCAGCTTTGGTGTGTGGAGATGCTGTCAATACATGACAAATGTTTTATGGCAGGACTGAGTGAGAAAGTAGAGTGAGAGCTGCCAACAGACAGCCCATATAAACCATGCTTCAATAAACCACTTCCTCCAACCTCCTTTCATTGACTAAACTGAGGGAGAGCCAGCATTTACAGCTCAGTTCCTGTTATTCGGTGGCGGCTGCCCCTTCTATCTGCACCTCCTCCCCTTCCCCATCCTTTCATGCCAGCAGCAGCAGCCAGCCTACAGCTTCCATGGCTCTTGCTTTCTTTGTGTTCCATCTATACAAGTAGGTATGATTTCTGAAGAATCATAAAACAATTACAGGCTAATTCCTGCAGCTCTTTGATTTCTGCCAGACACCGGAAAAGGGGGATGAGGAGTAGGGGGTTAGGGCCCTTTCCACATCGGTTCCAGGCATTTTTATCCAAAAACATTGCACAAACAGCATCAAGTTGGTACCTCATGTGCTAACTAACCTTTGAAACTCTCAAACTCAACTTCTTTTTTATGTATTTATTCAAGGATCTTTATCAGCACTTTCATTTGAGTCTGACTTTTATATACGTCTGAAGCTGGTGCTTAATTTATAATTGCTCCTGTGTCCTTACAAAAATGCGTTTGTGAGATCACAGAGGCCTGATCTTTGATCACCAAACTGTAATCAGTCAAATTGGTATTAACACACAATACAAGACATCCCTGAGATATTACGGTAAAGGGCATGAAACCGACTGGAAGCAAAATGCATCCAGCCACAACAGGCATTTAAAAAAAAGTAACCTTATCAAACTGTTCTGTTTCTCCATTTTTCTTTAACCTGCATCTGTTTTCTGACGTTTTCATGCTCTAAACCTGAGTTTACTTCACTTAGACAACCTTTAGCATTCTGCCTGTGTCAAGATAAAAGGCTGTGTCCCTCTACTTTGAATACAACTGTAAAACTCTGAGTGCAATACATGTGAAAAAACACCTGTTTTATTTAAGCGAGAAGACAGGACTGAATGATAAATGAGCGGGGTCATGTTGCAGGCTGAAAGGAAGTGGAGGACTGCAAGGGGGAAAATCTAAGTTCTTATCAAAATATGATATTTTCAAAAGATTACAAGGCTAGAGACATGAAATAGCAACACAAACAGGAGTATGTCTAATGTGAACAAACACAAAAGCAAATAATTTCAGTCTTTTAAGGAATTTAACAAGTATTTCTGTGCTGTAATGACTTGCTGAGCAGGAGCCTGAATTACTGAAAAGCAGTACACATGTATGTTACTTAAAATGTATCATCTTTTATTGTAAATTCACAAATTGAGTAAGGTATTATAGCATCACTGTTTGCTTTTATGGCCTTTATTCAGACAAGATTAAGAGAAAAGAAACCACACAAGGAAGCATCCTTCATGTCCCATGAGAATTTCGATGGTGCTATCATCACAGCTCAGGGGAATCACGTGAGCAAAGCCACAGCAAAGAGGAAAGCACTGCAGCGTCTAAAACATATTTCAGCCCGAGGATCTGTATCTTATGTATAAGGTCACTGCAGTGACTTGACTTATGTGGTATGTGCACACAAGCCACAAATTAAGCTGGAGCGGAGGATGAGGGGAGTTAAAAGGTTTCATGCGAGCGTACCAAAGAGCCCAGGAGATGGCCAGAGGCTAACATGTTGGCCCAATCATTAAGGCATCAATCTGAGGGCGTGTGTAATGTGTACACTGTGAGGGGCTTATACCGTCGCCAATCTGGCTCACAGAACAGACGGCTCTTTATTTAAGGAAAGGAGATACTCTTCACGCTCGACTATTGTTGTCTACTCTGACTTTAAGGCCTTTTGAGAATCCCAAAACACAAAGTATGAGCTGAAGTCCAAGTAGAACTGTTGATGAAGCTTTTTTCCCCCTTCACTTTCTCAAGAGAAAAGTTTTCTAGAATAATGGTTAACCTTTTGCCAGCCACTCCCCTAAACTTTTCAAACAGACAGCACACAGGATGGGACACGTCCTGTCATGGCATAAGGGATGCATAAAATTGTAAGGGCCATAATTTTTAATGGGATCAGTGAGATCGCATAAATAGATCACAACCACTTACACACATTCCTTCTGGGAACAAATGAGATGTTGAATTACTGCTGTTAAACAAATGTGTCTGTACACATCTGCAAGAGATCGATTATTTTAAGAAGTTTGTGAATGTACATGTGCTCATCGCAAATTGATAAACTGATTTGACCTCAACCTCTCTCATTTCATCTGCATCTTATATCTGGGTTTTTGTTGTTTTGTGGCAAGAGCCAGCAACCCTGAACAAAGATTGTTGAAATTCTGAGATGACACTAGTCAACCATTATATTTCCTTACATATTTAGGATGGTATCACTCAAACGTCTGTCCTCTGCGATATCATCCATATTTGCATCAGTCACTTTGCCATGTCTTCTCTTTATAAATCACTGCAGACGTCCAGGAAATGTTCACAACTCTGGATCAAGGAATACAAGCTGCAGTTCATCCAAGAATTATCCACTACCCTGTATGAATAATTACAAGCTGCAGTTGTCAGTAATTATGCACTGTCTTGAATCCTTTCAAACACAAGCTATAGCTGAGCAGGATTTAACCACTGTCCTGTGTAAAAGAGCATGCGCAGTAGTCACCCAGCAATTATCCACTGTCTAGTATTCATGAGTGCAAGCTGCAGCTGAACTGGAATCATCCACTAGCCAATTCATAGATTCATATTTTTAAATTTTATTTCAACCAAATGTTCTATTCTTCTTTTCTTACACTTCTGCAGTACAAAAAAAAGCACAAAACCCCACAACTGCAACATAAGCCAAACCACGTATCCCGTCCACCATAACTGACCACTGATTTATAGTACTAAAAATGTTCAATGCTACATTTCTAATCAGCCATTAATAGTGCAGCCATGATTTAAAGAGTGTAACACTGGATATAAACTGTCCGCAATTGAAGAACCAGACCAGGCAAAGGAACAAACCACCACCACACCCTCCTTTGGTGTCAAGTGTTCCCCCCCCCCATGTAACAAAAAGCACCTTGGTCTTAGAACCTCAGCTCCCTTGTATCTTTCCCTGCTCCACACAGGCCACATATGTCTAACTCTTTTCACCATGCTGGCCATTTCTTCCCCATTACACTGTCTTATATTGTTCCATAAGAGTGACAATCGTCTGAAATATCACAAACACCTTTGAAGAGATGCCATCTCTAGAGTAGATTAAATGGCAGGCGAGGCTCCAAATTAGGTGCTTAAGCAGCATGAGCCGCTGCTGCCTATTGGCAAAACAGCAGCCCCTTCACTGGTTCCAAAGAGTTTCCTTACCTCCATTTGTTCAAATGGCATTGCCATTTGGCCATCTCCATGGCAACGCTTCAACGCTGGCCCGTTATCCAAGTGGCAATAATGAAGCACGGTGGCAGCTTTACTGACTGATTTGCCATTAATCTTAATGTGCGTCTGGCAGCTTCTCTTGGCTGCACAACAAATCACTAAAAGCGTCTAAATCACTAAATGCGCCCATATCGCTTTCTCATTCTGAACACTTTCTGGGCTGCGACCGCTACACCTCACGTGTGTACAGAAATTCATAACAGTGATGATATGCTGATAAAACGATCGATCTGAGCCACAAGACAACTGATGTTGAAAAGAGGTTTGAAATGTGTCAGTGTGCCAGGTGAGCTAACCTGTCAGAGGCATCTGGACAATAAACGGCCTCCAAAATTAAACCTGCAAAAGAAAGACTTCATTGCATTTTTCAATGTGGACCTAGAGGGTTTTAAATACGACCATGGGTCCGTGCTTCCACTTGCTGATCACTGAAATCCTGACAGGCCATTGGGGATCCCTGGCCCACATGACAAACTCTTTCCTGCTGCCATCCTGGCTGCAGAATCATGATGCAAGGCTCACACACCTAACCTCCATTTGTCAAACACTGCAGGCACATATGAAAGGCAAGATCCAGGTACGTCAGCACACAGAGTTTGTATTCATATGCAACAGATCAAGCTTTTTACTGTTATTATCTCGAAATGTTGAAAACAAAGACACATTTAAGCACAAAATCTGGCTTCCAGAACCAGGAGAAGCAGGGAGCAGTAAAAACGATGTTCCAGCCCATTGAGCTAAAGATGGGTCCTCTCCTCCCTACACGTCCCACTCCTTGCACTAAATATCAGGTTTCCAAGGCGACACAGTATGGAGCCAATCACGGCTACATTACGAAGGCTCCACAAATATTCCTGCTGCCCAAAAAAAGTAAAAAGTCAGGTATCATCAATAGATACACATCCAGCACACATAATTCAATCCCTTCTGAGAGGTTTACGTTGGACTTTCAACACCTCCAATTTTATTTTAGTGTGGAGACAGTGTAGCTCTGGACTCTGATAAATTCTGTTCCACATCAAGTTAACAGATCAATTATAATTAGATTATAGTCAACAGTTTACAGCTTATTTTTAAGCAAAATGCCGTTTTCTATGAATTTACAATGAATCGCTTTGTGCTGATGAGGAAAATAAATAGTGATTAGCTTTACTCAGCAGTCAAAATTGAAATACTAATGATATAAGGTGCTGTAACGAGGCTCCCGTAGCTCACATTTGAAAAACAAATCTGGCTGGATGTGAATTAATTGGCTAATTTAACATTGCTGGTGTTGTATTAGGAATAATTATAAGAAGAGCTGAGGTATCTGGCAGTGTCAAAACCACCTTTTACAGCTTCACTTCAAGACTGCAATATCAACTAATCATTTCGTTGATTAAATGTCTAGAGCTGTTAACAGAGGAATATTTATGATTTTATTTGCAGGTTTTAGAGACGGTTGGTTACAGCTCATTTTCAATCCTTACGTACTGACTACGTACTGAAGTATTTTAGGGCTGCAACGATTAGTCGCCGTCGTCGACTATTAAATATGGTCGACGAGAAATTTTGTGGTCGTCTCGTCGTATATTATTTTAAGCAACATGATGAACGCCATTCAATTCATTAGAATACATGCAAATAAAGTTGCAATGCGCCACCGGAAACGTAAGGGGCAATAGCCTGCACCATCTGCGCCCATATTGAACTAGACACTGAAGAAGTTCAATAGCAATAGCAAAGTCGATGCAGTAGCAACGATGGCTGAAGCAGAGGTGCATAGTGATGTTAGCGTGAGACCGCGAATGTC
>JAFBJQ010001448.1:183250-383435 GCA_016785345.1 Trinectes maculatus
TTGTCGGGAAAATAAACACGTCACGTGCACTATCGGGAGCCGCCGCCGACCGTCATGTTACGGTGCTAAAACAGTGTTTCATCTTTTCACGTGTCTGAGGAACACCCGGAGTTTTTCAAAGTAACGTTAACGTCATTTTCAGTGACTGAAACGTCCGGTTAAGCCCCATTTGAAAAAAATATGCGTCTTTACTATGATACTGTAACGTCCGACCGGACGTATCAGGAAGACGTTGTACAGCAGCCCTCTTTATTGGTAACGTTTCTCAAATACAACCTGGTCACTCTCGGCCGCAACCACGCCAACAACAACAGAACAACAAAACTTCCTTATTTATTACACACGGCTCTCTCCACCAACCAGACGCATTCACAGACTGTGGGACATCACAGAACTCTCACAATAACACTGAACATTAGTGCAGGATCGCTACAATACTATTATATGCATCACTAGTGGACACATTGCCTCTAATACTTCACAAAGCTCAATACACATAAAGATACACTGCTTTTCAATGAAATCCAATTAATACCCAACTTTGTTAAAAACGGGAAACGTAGCAAATAAATAATCGATAATCGTTGACTAATCGAAAAATTAGATTATAGATTAGTCGACTACAAAAATAATCATTAGTTGCAGCCCTAAAGTATTTTTCTCCGTTGACTGAATTAATCAAATCAAGTGTTCTATGAGCATCAAAAGTATTTGTATGTGTTGATCTGAGAGGTGGTCTAGTCTGGCTGTGGTCAAAAAGTACAGGAAATAACTGACAGGAACAGCGGTGCATGGGGCAGGTATAAGGCAAATAAACCATAATTCATATTCCACAAACCCTCGTAGAGTGTACCATAGCAAAGTGAAAATATTAAATCAAACAGGGCAAGGGGTTTTAACTTCACTCACAGATCATTCACCAACAGGCACAAAGACTTTTATTTGTTCTAATCAAACTAGAAGGAAATGTGAGCAGTTTGAGCAGTTTTAACCAGCGGAGCAACACTATTACACTCAGGCTGTGTTTCAACAGGAAAACACTGGAACATTTGAAAAAACCAACAGACCGGGAAGAAGTGCGGCTCGCAATTTGTCATCCTACAATCACACGCAGGCTCCAAAGCATTCACCTGCACTGAACAGACTTCATGGCATGTGCCATCTCGTGTGAGGCCTTACTGATGGTTATGTATACTCCTGCAGGGGTTTGGGATGGAGTCTTAAGAAACCAATTTCACATTTGTAAAAACTAGACTGGAGCTAAAGAGCAGAAAGAAGCAGTGTGCCACAGAGGGCTCTTAACGCTGGCCCACAACTCAAAAGTGTCCATATCAGCACATAGAAATGTGATTTACAGACTGTTCAGAGAGTCCCTCTGTCCACCGGGCGCGGTGACACTTTATAAAGATGAATGATACGGCCATTTCGCAACCTGACAGTCACTGGAAATCAAACCCAGAACTATCACAGGAATTAAAAAGCAAACCTCTGTACAGGGAGTCCTCGAGTTACGTCGGAGATCCGCTCCTGAGAATGTGTCGTAAGCGAATTTCGACGTAATTTGGAACATACATTCATAGGGAAGGTAGTTGCAAAGTTGTGCCACCAGATCTCGCTATAACACACCGTACAATAAGAGTTTACTGTGGTGAATTGCCTTTTGCCTTTTTTTTTTATTACAATGCAAACAGTAATAAACAAAGATAGAACAATTACATAGCATTATTATATTATATTATATTATTCTACCCGTATAATTAATAATTATAAGTCATGTTGTTAATGTGTTGTGTACACGTGGCGTTTTTTCCTCTGTTAAAATTTTTTTTTTTTTGGCAGTTTTTCCTCGCCCTTGTTGAGGGTGTAGGTCAGAGGATGTCATACCCTGTACTCTTTGTTAAAGCCCTATGAGGCAAATTGCAATTTGTGAATATGGGCTATACAAATAAAATTTGATTGACTGATTGATTGACCTACATCATAATAATAAAAGAGTGAAACACGTGACGACATTTGCTTCGGCCGACAACTACTTCCCGTGTGAAGTCTGACGTATTTACGGGGCAAACAGCTTAAAGCGAAACAAGGAAGTTCACGGGAGATTGTCTTAACTACGACGTAAATGACGTAATCCGCGACCGACGTAACTCGAGGACTCCCTGTATTTCTACTATGTTAAAAAACCTTTGAAATTCAGGTGACAACATGGCCATGACTCTGTTCATCCAGAAATGTATTGTAAAGTGAAGAATCAATGATGCTGTCACCTTCGGGAGATAGATAGAAGAGGAGAGCTGATTCACTTAAAAGCTTATTCACTTAAAAATAAAAAACACACTCTGAGAAGTGTTCTCTCCATTGACTTGAACATCTCAAAGATTGTCAGGCATGTCTCTGCTGAGGAGTTAACCAAGACAAGAGGAGTGATGCAGTGTGAGACAAGCTGCAACTGTAATGTCTTACATGGATATTATACCAGTTACAGTATGAAGAACTAAAGACAGCTTCATTTATATGCACTTTGGTATAATGAATATTGCAAAAGGTCTGTCATTATGTTGAGGATAATTTCATTTTCAATTTCAGTAGTCATCAACATCATCCTGTCCCTATCATCACTTTACTCATTTTTAGCAAAGTGAACACAAATCACATAGTGCCAAGCAGTTACAATGTTGTTTTTTTTCGTTTTACAAGTTTACATTGTGTATTTTAAATCGCATCAGTGTTTCTGAGAAACACTGGCTTTGTTCTTCGTATTTCCATAGCAGGGTTTCAGTCTCTCCATGTGAGAGTGCATGTTACAGTGCTGAGTTGGCAGGACCAGGGAACAAAGAACACGAGAATGAGGGTCATGATATACTGTAGACAGTGATACACAAATATGATAATTTCATGAACCTCCAAGTTGATCACCAGACAAAATAACTCCTACTTCATCTAAAGACAAAGCAGAAATTTAAAGGTTATTAGGTCTTTTTGTCACTTTGTGACTCACATGAACACATGGGTCTTGATTTACACCACTAGAAAAAATATCCTGTGAAATTTCATTAGTCACTGTACAAAAGAGTAGCGTCTATAAATTAAATAGTCTTGTGCGATGTTACAGTGTGAGGCACAATATGAGGAATCGACCCTGGACTGATGCCAAGTACCAGTCTGCAGGACTGCTGTTAATGCAGCTTTCCAGCATGTGTGCATGTGCAGCATGTGTGCATACGTATCCCAATGCAACATCACACACAATCACTTTTGTTTGCCATGAGATGCAATTAGCCTCTCTTAACATTATTTCCTTTCGGTGGGTCACCTAAAAACGACAGCACCTTTTATTTGCACAGATGCAGAAATAGCACTCATAGAAATCCACTAGCTTTTCTGAACACTATGCGTTGAACAGCGTGCAGGGGTTGTGACAATTGCAAGGAAATTCTCCGTTTTTTCTGCCACCCTCCATAGTGTCAGAGGTCAGAGTCAGCTACTGCAACTCTTGATCAAGGGCACATGAGCACTGCGGGAGCCTGTCTTCCCCCTCTCACAACAGAGAAACCAAGGAACACGGCCAAAGAAAACACTCAACACATTTACAGAAACAATAGGTTTTTACCTCTTTTTGGCTTAGGAAAGCTTTCGTGCAGGTGAAAGACGACTTTCTCCACAAAATGCTGAATGTTGCTGTGCTCTGGTCCTCGGACAAACACCATCCAGTCGTGGGTAAAGCCTTCCACTGTGGGTTTCTTTCTGACTTGGGCACGGTGACCAAGTTCTAGTTTCACCTGAACAGCACCCTGACAAATAAAATAGAAAATTATGCTGAGCTCACATATTGGAAAAGCTGCAAGAAAAAGACCATTGCGCCTGATCTGACTATGAAAATAATTTCTTATAATATTTTCACAACCACTCACACAACAATTACAAACCAACACACCGACATTAAAACACACTGGATTGATGCAGTGCTGCTAACTGTTCATATCCTGCATGGAGAAGTCCGTTTATAAATTTACAGATTTAACATCACTTTAGATTCTTGGCAAACAGCTTTCATGAAGCAGCACTAAGATTTTCTGCAACTTTTCAACTTAAAACAGTTCGAAGGTAATGACGAAAATAATAATAGGACAAATCCTACAGTGACTTGACATACTACCCAATTTAAATTGTTATGTGAAGTGCACACCGTTATGCCGAGTTAAAGACTGGAATTAAACAATTCATAGCCAAAAATTAAGAATGAGCGAATGCGCATTTATTTGCGGTTTTGCGGAAAATACATTATGAGCATTGCGTGTTTTAATGGGAATTCCGTGTTGCGACGCTTCAGAAACAGCGGCTCGTATCGGTACTAGCTAGCTGTTCGCCTGGAAAATCCTGACGGGCTAAAACACACCGACTCCTGCGGTGTGACACAACCGCAGACCCGTCCTAACACAGTCCTGGTGGACGCCGAAACACACGCAGGCCCTCCGACAGGCTACTCACCGAGCTGGCCATCCTTGAGGCCGCGCGTTGCTGTTATTTCATGGAGAGTTAGTTAGAAATGAGGGCAGCGGGGAGGACAGCTCGCCTCTGACGGCGGACATGCTCTCCTGGACCCAAGTCACACTCAAGACTTTCAAAGCCTCGCCGGTGTCATCAACTTGTACGTACGCAGATGTTCCGCCGCAGACTTTCAAAATAAAACCCTTAAGAGGAAGCCGTATTTACATAACAAGACGCCTGTTAAGGACATTTCCACATCGTTGTCAAAGCAACGTTTTCGTCATTAAATTAATTTTATGATTTTATTATAAATATATTTTGTGGTGTCTACGAAAATGATTTGTATGTCAATGTATCAATTTCATCTACAGATACCAACATGTATATTTTGCTTTGAAACATACTTAGTTTGGAATAAAAGTTGAAAAATACTTCAGATATTTAATTTTTTATTCGTTGGCAATATAAGATAATTAAATACACAGGGTCTTAAACTGTTAGCATTGTTCAGATAGAAGGGTAATAGCGATAATAAGTCGTTTACCTCTCATAACAAAAGCGCATAGCAATCAGCAAACCAACCATAGCTCTCATATTTATTCAAACAAGTGTTTACTCTTAATTATAATCTCATGGGATGATCAGTGCTGCTGTGCGTAATTTTTTACCTAAACCATTGTCTCAGCGTCACACTTGCCAGGGCTCACTGGTCCCTCTCACGTCAGCTCCATGCTTTTATTTTGAACGCAGATCCTTCCTATGTCCGTTATTTTATCAGGCTCAATTCTTCAACCTTCATTGAGTAAGAGCGCACGCGCAGCTTGGTGTACTCACTGGGCCTGAGGATTTAGCACGAGATGGAAAAGGCCAATAACAGAACAGCAGACGCACGGACATCCAATCAGGTGGCCGCAATTTTCCGGTAACCGTGTTGCCTTCAGGTCACAGGGAAAACCGGCGAAAGAAGCGTTTTCCTATATAGTTGTGAGTGGGATTTTAAAACTTATCCGAAAGAATCAAACAATCATGTGCAATTATGGCTAGTTTGTCTGTGATAGCAACAGAAAAACCATGTGGCGAAATTTAACAAACAAATCAAAAAAAAAACAAAGGCAACAAAAGCAAAAGAACGGAACGTAATCACCAAAGGAAACAGCTGATAAGATACAGATTATTAACTAGTATTTTACCACATCTCTATGCACACACATCAACATTTTGTTTGATTTTGACATTATTTTTGTTCATATATGTATATCAGGCGGAAAACAACTTTCCCATGTGGATGTGAGCAAAGTCATATCACTGCCAGGTGAAAATTAAAACGAAAACTCCCCTTACAAATAACTGCTTGTGTCCTGTATAAACAACACAACCCTGCTACTTACTATTAATACAACCTGCTACTTACGTTGCTGTTTTATTTGAATACAGAATATTATTTATCTTGGTCTCAGTCGCACTAACCTTATCCAAGATAATTCTGAAAATAATAATAAGTTTTACTGATAATAATCATAAATATGAAGCGAGTTATTCAAAGCCTTCCATAAAGTGTCGGCGTCTTATTCTCATAAGATTTCGAAGGATATTTTTAACCCAGCTTAATATAAACTGGTCTGAATATGTAATCATACTATTCAGAGTTTCTTTTTGTATTGTAATTTAGTGTATATTTGTGGATATATGAATTTTGTTATATGGTGACGGATGATACACTTAGAAAGAAGCAGCGGCCAGTTTTTATCTATTTTGGTCCTCGACACGCGCCGTAGTTACATGCTGGTTGACTGGAGCAGGTTAGATGAGGTAAAGTTTTCACAGCAACATGTTTAACTTGTATAAAGTTATAACAAGAGACAAACATGTTATTCACTATGCTGCAGTATAGGTACAGTCTGCATGTCTTTATTATTATGCTTGCCTAGTTAGCCTTAGCTAGCGTTGTCTTTGTAGCCGCTATTAGCAGGTGCAAGCTAATGTGCTACAATGTTTGTTGTATTTTTTTGCTATAGTCAGTAGTTTTTTCTGAATATATAGTGGATTTATTTTGTCCACCACAGGTTAGGTTTGTGAATTTCTTCAGTCATTGATGTGGCAAACCACGACTAGCTCGATTAGACGCTGGTGTAAATCCCACTGAAATATCTGCTAACTGAGCCTTACTTTATTTATTAGGATAATACTGCAATGCACAAAACCCTATTGAAAGCATATTCTGACAAAGCTGAAATTACACTTGAGTTCGGCTTCAACATAATGTACCAAACAGCATGCTTACAATAAGGGTTATATAATTACTGCTGAAATGCACCATGGTGAGCAGCCAAAGCAACAGCCTCATGCTGATGATGTCAGCACAACTGGGTGGCTCTCGTACTGAGTAATGTCAAGACTCACTGCAGTCAAAAAAAATAACCTTTAAAAATTCAATAGCAACATCATGTTTCAAAATCATCGTCTCCATAAGTGACCGTAAATTTTGCTTGGAAATGGTGAAAAGCTTCCTCGACTTGCTATCTCAGAATATTCCAAGAGCAAATATTTAAGACTACAGCATTTGAGTCTTAATGGTTATTCTGATACTAGTATTTTTATGTAATCTCTTTAACCTTGTTTTGTGTGCTGGTGTTATTTTGCTTTGTACGTACCATATTCTTTTACGCTTTTATTTCAAAGTGTCAGTATTGAAGTGGCAACATTCTTACATCTTGACCTGATTTATTGTATATATTTTGGGTGCTGTGGACATACGTCCATCACAGTATCTCAGACCTTTCAGTGATATCATCATAGTTTGTTAAAACAATCAAAACAAAATAATCAATTTTACATTTATAGGGAGAAAAGCAGAACATATTTATGTTTGATTCGCTGGAACCAAACAGTGTTTGACATTTGTGCCTCATTAAGTATAACAATCAACAGGTTGCCTCAGTTTTCTGGATCTGGATGTGTCCCGTGCTGCTGTAAATTAACATGTGTTGTGCCATGCTGGAATTCCCATGTTCCCGTCCAGCATGTGCCGTGTGCAGTGCAGAGTGACACACAGTAAAGCCTCATGGTGCCATTTCTAAAGCCCTGTTGGCTCAACACTGTTCCTATATTGTCCTCACTTGAATTCTAATGCAGAGCTAGCAGTACATGCCAGTCTATATTGTTTGTGCTGTAAAGTAAATATGCTCCAGAAACAACTAGAACTGTTTGATGGAGCAAACCGTTGGCTGTTGTGTTTTCATTACTTCTGTCCTTGTCAAACCCATTAATTCACTGTGTCTTATGCTGTAAAGAGCATAAGACACTGGGTGAGTGACAGCAGCCAGTGTATGATGATTAACAGCCTCATTCTGTACCAACAGCAGAAAATTAGCACACGAAAAAGCTGAATGTGAGTTGTGAGTGTGGCTGTGAATGACCAGGTGCAGCTGACTTACCTGTGTATGTGTGTGTGTGGCAGTAGGAGCTGCTGGACAGTGTGCAGGAGCAGGGTGGTGCACAGTGCACCAGGGCAGGCAGGCTTATCACTCAGATAAGGGTGGGGGTGGGTTCCATGTCCATGTTTGGGGAGGGGTGACATGGGATTTAGGCTACGGAAGACTCATATTCTCCTATGTTAATGAAAATTTTAACAACAAATGAACAATTGATTGGTTTCCAAACTATCTTAAATAATGAAAATATGTAGGCCTAAATATATAAAATGTATTGTTAGATGTACAAAAACACATACTCCAGATGCGTGACCCAGAGTTTGTTTATTTATCTATTTTTTTCTTTACTTATTGATTTCATGTTAATTGCAAGTATCTTTGACCACTAGCAGCTCCTTCGGGACAAGTTTGTTTGTCTGTATCTCAAGCATGAAAACAATTCACACGTGAATATACAAAGGGGTTCTAGCAATAAAAGCCAAGTGAGGATGCTTGTAAGTAATTTCCGTTTTATCCATCAGTTTACTTCATGCAAAGTGTCAACAACAAAAAGCTAAATCAAATTTTCTGTTACCGCTCTTGTATTCAAATTTTCAGTCATTTTCAGTCATTCAGTGTCACCTGTGTTGTCATTGGACCTCACAATGACTCCACAAGGCTGATATCAGGGCTTCATGGTGGTCAGACCATCTGCTGCTAGACTCCTAGCTCATCTTGTCTTGAAAGATAGTTCTTTTTGACTATGACTACCGTAAATATCTGTCAGGGACACCTGAGGCGTCACAAACCTTCTCGACTCAAATTTACAGGGGTACACCCCAACATTTCAAAACTTCATTAGACTCATGTAATGTAAAATTAATTATTTGCTACACCTTCAAATACTTAATACGCTCAATACATAAAACATTTTTTTATTCAGTGAATTTTGAATTTTTGAGAGAATCTAAAACATTTCATTATCAGGTAGCTCATTTCAGCTCGATTCAGAAAGAGTCAGAAGCTGAGCAGCGTTGGATTTTTGTGCTGCAGATACATTTCAGGCCTGAAAAGGGTGGAGAGTGAAAAGTGATGATGTCGCTGTTGAAAAGATGTAAACATGAAGCGGTTCAGCGGTCGAGCAGCTGTGGCGTGCAGGCCTCGGACAGGTGGTTGTCAGCGCCCTGTACGCCACGTTGTCAGGCCTAATGAGACAACCCGAGACGCTTAGCAACCTGTGACTCGGAGAGTGGACAGATTCACCGGTGACTTCTGAATAATTTAATCCAAAATTATGTCACAGCTTGAGGCTGATAATTTGATAACACATGGGGCGGGCAGGGATCAGCTTTCAAAGGGTCAGACCCTGAATGCCTCCAGGCAACCCCCACATTAGTGCGAGGAAGCAACAGGTGCATCACAGAGCTTTTGTTTCTCACGCTGACTTGAGCACCACTGACATGTGATAGTCTTGAATGAAGAAGGGTTGCACCTTTTTTCTGTCACAATGTCTGCCATTGATTTATATAAGGCTGAAAGAGGTCAAAATATAATGATTATATTAAGACTGTTCCGTGAGCTCATTCTAATGGAGTTTCTGTCTGTCATGTTTGACTGGCAGAGTTGATGGAGAGCTTTAAGACGTGTCTTGATTTCCCCAGCCCCGTCATACAAGCCCAGGTAAGCTGCTGCCTCGTGGCTGGAGCACACAGTCGTATGGAAGAGAAAATTAATTCTCATTGCTATTTAAACTGTGTGTCACTGACCATCATGTTCACTGTTTTGAACACGGTATTATATTTCCTCTGTCCTGCTTTAGTTTAGGTAGAGTTAGTTAAATATTAAAGTCTGAATAGTGTAATTCTGGTTATTTAAATGGATCACTTAATTGAGATTGAAAAGAATGATTCAGCAACTGATAAAAAGTAAAGTAGTCATAATTTATTTAGTTAAAAACAATAGTGGGTTATTTAGTTAGTTGACCAAAGGTCATGACACTGATCCTACACTAGTGGAGACATCATGAAGCAGGTCTCTGAATGGGAGGACGTGAACACTCACAATACATAATACAGAAGGCACACTGGACATGAAAATACCTTCAGTAATCTAAGTTAATGTATGTAATCATATCATCATGTGTTCACCAGCGCACAGTTTGGATTACAGTAGGCGTCTCTGTGTACTTACAGTATACAGACAAAGACATTGAATAGAAATACACTTTGGCCTGTTTTTCAGACGGTGAGGAATCTTGTCGCTGCCGTGCTTAAGGAGAAAGGGCAAAATGAGCGAATCACACAGTCGTCCCCTCAGGTAAGTTACTCATCAGATTGATGTTTTGAGGTGGTAAACACATGCGACTGTTCAGCAGAATAATCAT
Source organism: Trinectes maculatus (assembly GCA_016785345.1). Lineage (NCBI taxonomy): Eukaryota > Metazoa > Chordata > Actinopteri > Pleuronectiformes > Achiridae > Trinectes > Trinectes maculatus. The sequence continues at coordinate 193,532 of JAFBJQ010001448.1, forward strand.
GTTTCTATGGACTTCATTGCATTTCTTAATGAGTTGTGGAAGGAGCTTTTTCTAAAGGATAAAGGATCAATTTGTGAATGAATGCATAGAAGAAATTGTGTACATAATAAAAAACATGAATTGCAAAAGAAATATAGAATACATAGTAGTTAAGTATAGTATACAATATGCTGCCTTTAAGCAGGGTCCAGATGTAAATCTACGATGACTGTGTGTGTGTTAGGGCCCAGCGTTGGAGGCTCTGTGGCAGCAGTGCTGCAGTGACTATGCTCTGGTGCGTTCAGCCTGCTGTGATGCTGTGGTGCTGCTGGTAGATCAGGGCCACGCAGACCTGCACTACGTCCTCAACAGTGTCCTCAACCTCCTCCCCTCTGCCAGGTACAAAAAAACTAATTCACACCTGCTCTCAGTCGCATCATCCTTCCCAAAAATGAAAGTCCTAATCATACAGTAGTGGCCAAAATGATCAGAACACCTGACAGATCTGAAAATCTTGAGCTTTTTTGCCTCCAGAACATTATTTCATTTCATAATGTTCATGAAACATGCAGATGGTTTTGCTCTAAGCACAACAAATATCAGATGAACTGTTTTTATTCACTTTCAGCTTTAATATTTGGCATGACATTTTGCCACAATCACACAGCTGTGTCCTAGGACTCTTGCATCACCATCAATTTAACCACCATCACACCTGACAGTGATTACACAAGTCATTTGGCTTCTTCCATGAAGGAACATGATTGTGTCCCATTGACAGTGAAATACAGGGGTGGCCAAAATTATTAGTAGGCCTCAGTTTTTATAGAATTGGCCATTAAAATGAATGAAATATTATCATAAGTCATCATCATTATGCTCTGTAAACCATAGAAAAGTGCCATTGTAAGGTTAAGGTTGTTTTACTTAAAAAAAAAACAAGCTAGGGCCTATTTCTCTGTCAGTCTCACACAGTCGTGTTCCTTCACAGAAGAAGCCAAATGACGTGTCGTCATTGTCAGGCAAAGGAAAGGTCAATATTTTCAGATCTGTCCGGTGTTCTAATCATTTTGGCCACCACTGTATACCTGCAGTGGGATAAATGGTTTATTGACTATGTTTATGTTTTTTTTTGTCTAAACCACCACACAAAGCACTTAACATTCTATATTACATTCACACAATCATGATGCATATACACATTTATCCTTTCACTCTCCATTGTACACTGCATGCACAGCTGTGGGTGGCAATTTGGGGTTAAGTAGTACTTCTGAGCCAGAGCCGCCCCTTTTCAGCAGGGTACCAAGATCTTTCCCACTGAGCCGTGTCTTAAATATATTTCAAATAAAATCTCTTCTTTTTATGGACTTTATAGTATTTTAAACCAACCACTGCATTATTGCTTATAAAGATGATAAATATTCATTATATTTCCCTTTTTATATTTTGTGTCTCTCAGTTGTCTAATAAAACTATTTTTGTTACAACTTTCTACACGTGATTTCTCTGATTTGTATTAACATGGCATTTACAGCAAATACAACACCATGAAGCAGAGACATAATTCATCCTTCAGTAATAGGACACTGTCACATTGTCCTTGCCCCCTCTGGTGATTGTGATCCATTAATGCTTCTCCTGTCCCGACCGGCGGACCAGGAGATGTTAATCTCACTGCAGAGTGACCTTTTGAATCCAACACGATGCGATGTGGAAAATGTTGAGTCAGCATTTAAAATGACCTTTTTGCCAGTGATTGTTGGGACAAAAATAGTTTTCCCATAAAGCTTTTTACCATCATTCGTTTCCACTAGTACTAATCTGTACTTCACCGATCAATATTTCCATTTTGCCAGTGGAACATCTGACTGTCACTCTTTTCTCCTGACAAAGCCTTGTTGTCATGTTTTTGCAGTTTGGTTTTACAGCCCAGGCTTCTCTGTGTTTTTGACCTGATCTGTCAACAGAAATGTGCAGGGGCTTATAAAGGTTATTGGATGGCTGCTACAGATGCAGGCAGACCAGAGAGACAGAGAGTCACACTTCAGCTGTCCCTACTCCATCAGGTCAGTCTCTGTCCTATGTTTTTTTATCAATACTCTTTGTAGTATGTCAAAGTGCACACAAAGTACAAACTATAATTCACACGTATGTACTACAATGTAGGGAAAAATGAATTACTTTTAAGTCAAGTTTTTTTTTATTTAATATCTGTCATTTTTTATACATCAACTTTTTTGTAATCACTTGACAATGATGACACAAGTCATTTGACTTCTTCTGTGAAGGAACATGATTGTGACACTGACAGTGAAATACAGAGGCAGCAAAATTATTATGCCCCTGATCGCTGTCAGGTGCGAGGACACCGCTGCATGATTGCTGCAAAAGACAGACATACCAAATATGAATAGTTAAAGGTGGTTAAAAAGACTTCTGATATTTTGGCATCCACTGTAAGTGATGATTCAGAGGCTCTTCCTTTAGGTTTTACCTTTAAATTATGTGGTTTATGTAATATGTCTTAATGCTTTATTGTACTGTATTGCTAAATCCCAAATCTATATAATTTATTATGTAGGGCAGGTGGAAAGCTGAGAATATACTGTAGACTATACAGTTACTGTTAAGAGTTTGAGAATGATGCATATGCCTACGCTGATGCAGCATATTCCTGCTGATGCCTGGACGCAGCTCCCCCGCCCCCTTTTTTTTCCCCATCCTAATGTCTACACCTCTGCCAAGATCCCAGAACCTCCTTCTGCTGAAGCGGGTGATTAAAAAAAAAAAAAAGGATCCGCTTTGTCTGTTTTCTTTTTCCTCCCTCCTTCTCTCAGTCTTTCTTTACCTCTAACATCCTCTGCTCCTCTGTGCTTGATCCCTTTTAACCTCTCTCTTTCCAGAGCACTATCCCTCCTGTTTCCCCCCTCTTGCTCCTTCCTTCCCATTGTCCTTTCCTTTCTCATTCTGTCTTCATCGCTGTCTGCGTCTGTCTGGCGGTCTGAACCTCCCTGGTGGGAAGATGAATGTGTTGAGGGCAGCGGGGTGGTGCCGTTGGCCTGGCAGTCTGGCCCGCCATTGGTCGTTGGACCTGGCACTGCTGGGTAACTGTAAATGCTATGGGATTAATGGAGGATGCATACTGGTGCCCATTGTTGACCGTCTGCTTGCTGCTGCCCCTTGCAATCTGCCACCGAGACTGCAAGCCACTTCGACACACAGCAGGATCATGAATGGTTCAGGGCTCTGTCCGCCACACCAGCTCATTTCTCATGTGGCTTTGGCTGCAGTCGTGTATTTGGTCCTGACTGTTCCCACATATTAAATATCTCTGCACTGTTAGTTCAAGTGATGTCCAATATTGTGGACAACCTGCAGCCCTTTCACAGAGCCTTGTGCAGATCATGTTCAACCACTTGCTTAGTCTTTTATGCAGATGTTGTCATACTTCTCTTGTCAAAACCCATGACATCTTTAGCTCTTCACTGCAGTAAACAATCTGGTTATTGGTGGTGTAAATATAGGCAGTAGTGAACTGTTTACTTTGGATGTCGCTGTCAAGGCTATGACAGTAATCATGTGTTAGAATGGAAGCGACATCAGGTACTTTTGATGCACATGTTTTAGCTCTGCCCCTCATCACTGACCCTTGTCCTCTCCTTAGCTTCTCATCTAGAAAACATTCTTCTAACTCCCAGAAAGATGCTTTAGTCATCCTCCCTTACTGTCAAACTCTCCTGGCCTGGAACTCAACTACCTTCTCCTACACTTTAATTAGGCATATGCATCAAAAAAGATGTGCAATATAAAGGAAGGAGAATAATTTAATATGTATTTGGCGTCAAGTTTAAGCTTAAAACCCTCCATCTAGTAGCCTCAAAAAATTATGTGTGAAAATTATGTGCAAACAAGTTCTTTTGAAGCATGAAACAAGATTACGACTGGCCAACCATGATCTTTGTTGCATGTTGCACTCCTCATTTCTTGTGAGGGCTAAAATAACTCCTTATCTTTAAAAAGGTGTAGGGTGAAGGGTAGTGTTTTAGTCTTGTCTGCTAGCTGTTGTGATCTCAGATAATCAGATCTGCTGTGGACCTTAGAGGTTGGTGTAACCTGCAGACATCCACAGGAAGCTGGGCATTCCAATTGAATTTACCTGGCTCACTTGTCTGCCAGCACTTCTATTCAGCTGTGAACTTGGAGTTGAACCAAATGGAGGGAGGTCTCGGTCTTGACTTCCTGCCTCTTCTTTTGTGCGACAGCTGAAAGTAGTGAACGGTGTGAAAAGCTGATGGATGGTGGCTGTCTTGAAGCAGGTTTGAGAAGGTCATGCCGAACCTGGGAGGTGGGGTGAGGGTTGAGATGGTCAGCGAGATAACAGTATATTCAGTCTTAAAGAGTAGGAAGACAGGAATTCAGCCCATACTGCAGGCTGTCACAGGCACAGACATGCTCACTCACTGAACTTCCTTCCTACACTTAAACACATGATGATTGATGAAACGCATTGGTTAAGGATTTCATGGTGGTATCCACCCCCTACACACCGACCCCATTGAGTGACCTTTGACCTGTCTCTGCGTTAGATTGCTCACAATAGGATGAGACTTCACCTTGGATTTGACCCCAGTGTTTTATCTGGACTTAATGGCTTTGCACATTTAAGAATAATGGAGGCGTTGTGTTGTTTACAGTGAGAGAGCAGATAGAGACTGAAAGAGCCAGGTAGTGGTAATGATGGCAATTTGAATTTTAATTGTAAAATTCTATTTTATTTCTAACATGCAAACAAAAAAATCTAAATCCGGTTTCTAGATTAAATACACAGTTATGTCATGTTAACTATGAGAATTATACATTAGACATTCAATTTAATTTTAGTGCATCCTCAGAGAATGCAGCCCAGTTACCTATGTACCTTTACCTCTCGTGCCTTCGTGATTTTAATATTTGTTGTTTTTAGAAATATAATATGTGGCATTTATGTTCCCCCATAGGATAAGCTGTAATAACTTAACCGTCTGCATTTTACCCAACACACACAAGAATAAAATCATAACGAGATTGGCAGATGTGTGGAGTGAATATGTACTTTATATGTCCTGTCCTCTTGTTTCGCAGGAGCAACCCTCACCCCTACATCTCGGCCCTGGAGAACCGAGTGGACTGCTGGCCAGCTCTGCTGCTGGAGATTGATGATTTCATCCAGCAGGCTGCTGACAGGTTTGCCACAGCCGAGACCTTGAATCCTCTGTCCAGTCTCCCACACCTTACGTGCACACATTTCAAAGCTGTCAGGAAGCAAGTCCATCCAAAAACTCTTGCAAGCTGGTATCTTACAGTAATGACAAATACATGCTGATACATCCAACAGCACATTCAGAATGGAACATACCATATTTCCTCAGGTAAAAATGGATCTTCTATAATGGTTGGCGGTTTGGTCAAAATGAACCAGGTGTTGGCTGGGAAAAAAACAAGGGTGTACATAACTACATGCCAGTGTAGCATAATGTGCATTTCTACTGCATCACTTCAATAAATGGATAATCATGCTTTTTTTCAACAGTGTGTTTACATTGACATGACATTGATACTAGGTAAGAATTTTTAGAATACACATTTAGACATCAATGACAGGAAAGCAATAGTATAATTGACTGAGATACACTGTTCAAGAGAATGTTTCCAATACGACGGAGATCCGTTCCTGAGATTGGGTTGTAACCGAATTTCGACGTTAGTCGGAACATACATTCATATGTATGTATTCGTATGTAGATAATAAGTTGTGCCACTAGATGTTGCTATAATACCGCGCTAAAATAAGAATTTATTATGGTGAATTGCCTTTTGTCCCTCTTGACACACCGTAGGGGTTGATATCGCGAGTGTAATGAGCATTTCCTTTAGATTTCTGACATCAACCGTGTAGACCCTGTGTTGTGAATAAACCTACGGTATTACCACAATCCCGAACCCATCTGTGTCCCCCGCCAGCCGGCCATTTCACATAAGTAAACACAAGGCAGAGTAGCCTAGCTGTGCTGTGGAGGTGTTGGAGAGCCGGCAGGCGCGCTGAGAGACAGAGAGAGTGCTCACCAACTAGTTCCCGTGCGAAGTCTGTACGTATTTACGAGGCAAACCGCTTAAGCCGAAACAAGGAAGTTCAGGGGAGATGTGTCGTAACCACGAAAACGTCGTATCTCGCGACCGTTGTAACACGAGGACCCCCTGTATATCTTACAGGTTTCAACTTGGACAGTGATCAGTATTTCACTCATTCTTATCCACTCGGCTTTGTTGTCGTACTGTTGTTATATAGTAAATGTCTGCAAATGTTTCACAATAAATGCCCCATTAAGAAACTAAGGTTTTACTTAGTGAACATGCAAGTTCAAATGGAGTCAACCTTTAAAGCCAGATTGACATTGGCCGACATCGTGTGATGCCTTTATGTTGTATTGTTGTCAGGTTGGAGTCGCTTATTGACACATTCTCTGTCTGTATATTGCAGAAATGAACCAGCCTACATCACCATGCTGGCTCCCTTCCTGCAGTATCTTTACTGTGAACCTCAGCAGCAACCCCAACACGCCCTCCTCCGACACAGTCTCCTGCGGGTGCTGCTGCCCGTACATCCACGGGCCCAACCAGACCTGCAGAAGAAGGAAGAGGCAAAGCTGTGCAAAGTGTCTGATCACCTGTTGCACCTCCTCTGCCAGCTGGTTCCTCACATGCAGGTGATGCAGTGATGGTGGAATGACTCTATTTGGGCAATAACCCATGAAGGGCCTCAGTTACTGCATCATGTAGGAGTTGGAGAATTGTGGCACTGGTTTTGATAGAAGTAGTAATGTGACTTCTCTAGTGGTAAATACTGATAATGTTATAATAATAATAATAATGCTGTATGTTGTTGGTGTTGTTGTCTGTACTAACAGGTGGGAAGTGTGGAAGCGATGCTGGAACTGTGCGGATTTGTCAACGCTCTGCTCCAGGCTCTCCAGACCTGTGAGGAGTGCTGGAGGTCAGAGAGATCCGTGCTGCTTCTGCATCTGCTGTGCGCCTGTCAGCGCTGCCTCAAGTTAAATGGAGACTGTCGGCCACTTCTAAAGTTAATGCAGCAGCTCCTGCCTTCCTGCCAGCAGGTGAACAATGCAGTGATTATGACCCAGACAGAATTTAGCTTCAAAGATGTAATTATAAATATCCATACCTCAGAATTGTCACTATCTGCGGCTTCACTGTTATTTGTAGGAGCTGCCTTTGGAAGACTTGATCATGGGTGTGGCCCTGCTCCTGCTGGATGCCCCTGCAGCTCAGCAGACCAGCCTGCTCAGTCTGGGTAAAAAAAACCTTCATCCAGCTTAATCTGTGTTTTGGGGCGACTGAAAGTGTTTCCAACTTTTGAAAATAAAATGTTATCCTTGATTATGACGGTCATGAGTTTACTTAAATACTCTTTATGGATTTTTTGTGTTCCAGCCCTGAGTTTGGTTCCTGAGCAGGCCGGCTTGTCGCCCTGGTTGAGTCCTGTCTTGGTTCTTCCTGTGCTGCAGCTGCTCTCCTGCTCAGGCCTCACAGAGGCGCTGGCTGACCGGAGGACACATCATCTCAACCATAGTCTGGCCCACAGCCTGCTCCTCAGGATCAGCAGGGAGACAGATAAACCCCGACAGGTTACACTAACACTGCTTCTATGGCGCTGCCAATGAAACACAACAAACCACATGTATGCGTCCATGTGTGGGTACGTGTGTCTGTTTTTAATTCTTTCATCTGTCCTCCTTCTTTAGCCTGGTCTACCATTGGCACATCCTCTCACTTCTTGGTACAGTGAGCTCAGTGTGGCTCTGTCTGTACTGCGAACAGTGGCAGAAGACCCAACGGCAGCCACCGATTGGCTCCTGTCGGTTCGCTCTGCGCTGTCGTCCAGCCAACGCCTGCCTAGCTCCCTCACTCTCATTGTGACCTATCTTATCGTAACGGGTCAGGAAGACGTCTGCCAGCTGGCTTTGAATGCCAGCCAGACCCTCGCCACAGCCGATCCCTGCCAGGTAAATAATCCACATGGCCCAGTTTAGCTTTTCTCCTAAGCTTTTAGAAATAGAATGAATATTTGAATAAGGCATTTAGCTATAACAAAGCTAAACCTCAAGACAATTAACGAGTAATTGCAGTCCTGCTTTTTTTTCTCTCTCAAAACCTAATCAAGCATAAGACCCAAATCCTAAGCCAGTAGAATATTGTGATTGCGTCGGGGAAGGATTTGATTGTTTGAAGCGTAGTTGTAGTTGGAAGAGATTCAGTGGAGGTTATTGAAATCAACATCGGCCATAAGCATTAAGAAAAGAAGGATTATACTGTAAAACAGCTGTTACTTGTAAACATCAGAAACCATACACACATCATTAATAAAAGATATACAGTAGGTTTTATCTGTTCAATATGGCACAAGTCGAATGAAAAATTAGACTTTGCATTTTTTGTTTTTGGAGGAAATAGTAGTGACGGTAGTTGGATTTAATTTTCAACTGTTTATTTTACAGACTTTGGACATAACTTGCTTTTGATATTGAACAAAATTTCTTTTTAAGATTTATAGAGCCCTTATCTGCCCTCAGCTGCTGCAGTTGTATAAAGAGAGATGTTTAAACAGACTGACTTCCCCTATGGCCCCGTGGGACTGTAATGGAGTCACTAGCTCCAGAAGATGATGTGAAATATCACATGGCGTTATGGCCTCCTCATTACTGGGCCTTGTTAGACGCCTCGGAGTATTCCACCTGCTGCTCTAATTGCTCCCATAGTGCCACTTTGTGTGGTCGTTTAATGTGTCGGTAGAAGGTTATTGGCATATTTGAATCCATTGAATTTTCCTCCTCACAGTATCGCATCCCCTGACGTCTGCCCGCCGACAGACACCGAGACTCAGTGTTGGTTGTCTCTGAACAAAACTGGCCATTATGTGTGGACGGAGGGAAAAAAATATTCATTATTATTTATAATAATATATTTGAAAACCTCTCATTTATTGAAGGTTACGGTCGAGGTTTTAGCAGAGTACTGTTCAGGGATGCAACTTGATGAAAACCCTCAGTTTTCTTCCTCTGCGCCCCTCCCTCTTCCTCTCAAGTCATGCAGGTGAAGTAGTTGCTATGCAACAGCCAAGATGCAGGGGCAGCAGTAAGTGCTTTATGTTAATTTAAGGCTGTTATACTGCAGAGACATTGGATATATGTGCCCAGGGACCTTTAGTAGTTTCTCTGTTGACCCCAGAGTGTTAACCCTTTATTGCCCCTCATTCCCACTTTTATCTGTAGATAAATGAGCCGATAATGATAATGGGTCAGACCATAAGGGGATGGTAAGGTGGGACAGTCCATTCCCCGGGGTGTTATGGTGCAATATGTACGTCTTCGTACCCCGCTTGAGTCAGTGCAGGTGTATAGCTGGCGGCAAATAATTTTTAGGCATGCAGTTGTTAAGTAGAGCTGTTTGTGTATGATCATTGTTAAATCCAGATTTCAGATTTTGTTATGTTAAGTATTTTTTTGTCATATTTGCTAAAACTGTTCCTATGTCCAAACAGCAGTACATGAGACATGTAATCTGTGAAAAAAAACAGCTCCATTGTTCCCACCTACTGCTCCTACTGCGATTTGCAAGAATCCACAGTGCCCGACACAAAACAACCAATCACACCCAGAGGAGCATTTGACGTGTTGTCAGACGCCAGTTTCAGGTGTTATGTGCTCCATCAGTTCTGAATGATGTGATGAGCACACTATCGGCCCCCAGTTGCTCTTTCATCCCTGATAAATAATTGATGAAGAGACAGGTCCACAAATGTAGCAAACTTGAATTCACTATATTATCCCTCACTGTACCATTGTGACGGTTTTTACACATTTGTCTGCCTGCAGGTTCCCTCCCTCATCCCTGTTGTGTTGTTCAAATTGGGAAAGGAAAAGAATCCACACATGGCCCAAGCTTTACTCAACTGTCTGCCAAACCTTGGGACTCATAAGGTACTGAGCAGCTCTGGTCTCGCTCGTCCTGCTTCACAATGATGATGACATGGCACAATAAATATAAACCACTGCATGATCACATTCGTTTCATCCTCCATAATGCGTCCATCTTATTTGACGATTGTAGTTTTTATTAAGATAGAAATCATTTTCTGAAAACAAAACCAATTGTGTAAACTTGATGTTATTCTCTGAGGCTATGTAAAGATCTTATTCTGGAGGATCTTATGCACTAACACACATAATTGGTTTTAATATTCCAGCTCTGTATCCCCATGGTGCTGCAGACTCTCCACATGCTGGCCAGCGCCCCCAAGCTGAGAGCTGTGGCAATGCGCCTCATGACTGCTCTCTGGAAGAAGCAGGTCTGCAATCCAATGGTCATCTCAATTATCATGTTTTTCATATATGGAGGAATTCTTTATTTCATTATATATGGTGTGTGTGTGTGTGTGTGTGTGTGTGTGTGCGTGTGCGTGTGCGTGTGCGTGTGCGTGTGCGTGCGTGTGCGCGTGCATGTGCGTATGTGTACACATGTGTACACGCACACACACCCACACACATACACATATGTTTTTCCTGTCTTATCTTCCTGTTTACCACCTCCCCTCATCTGGATTGGGTCCTCCTTGTAAGGACCGAGTCTACCCAGAGCTGCAGCGCCTCCTGGCTCAGCAGGACAGCAGGGTCATGGTGGGGAGGGATGCACAGTGGGAGCAGCTCCTGGCCAGGGCTGCCTGTCTAAGGGACATCTGCAGAGAGAGGTCTGACCATCAAGCACACACATGCACACTCACACACATGCATGCTTACACTGGACATGGCATGTTCCCATGGCATAAGGGTATACATTAGTTACGTGAATGTTCTTTTGGATTGTGTCAGAAAGATGATTTTCCTTTGCTCCTTTATTTTTTAATTAAGTCATTAAAGACATTTTGCATAAAATTATGTTATTAATCACAAAATGAAATTAAATGTAGTATAAAATATACCAGAGTATACTACAGTATAGTGTAAGTATAAGTTTCACTATGTGTGTGCGTGTGCATGTGTGTCAGGCCTTACCAGCATGGAGGCGACATGTTGGCTGCGATCACACAAACTCTGAACCAGTGTAACAGACCAGACATGGCAACCCCAGCTGCTCTCGCCATGCAAGGACTGCAGGAGCTGTGCCGGGCAGAGGTCACTCACTCACTCACTAACTCACTCGCTCACTCACTCACTCACTCACACAATTTAAAATCTTTTACATGCACGTAAACACAACAAAATTACAATCAAAAGACAGTAAAAATATATGAAACCAGAAACAAGAAAATAAATCGCGAAAGATTTCCGATTCAGGTTTAAATGAGTCATCCATTTTTGCAGATCTCAGGATGTAGATCAAGATGGTAACTGTTGTTTAGTGTGAGTCTGTATGATGGGTGAGATTTCTCCATTAAAGATCATTACTGGCTACATTGCACTGTGTTTCAGAGAGTTTACGTTACAGGTGGTGGACATCATCTCAACATGGAGGCGTCTCGGTCCTGAGCTCAGCTGTGAATCCCATCCTCTCATGATCAAAGCTCAAACTGAGCTTTTAGCTCTGGTTCCCCAGCTCGCTGTCAAGTCAGAAGATTATGAGGTATCAGATCTGTAGTATTTTATCCAAACTTCTTTTTTCTTCTTTTCTTACAGTTGACACTGAACTTCCTTTTGTCCTCAGCAACACATAGACTGATATTGAAGATGACTGGATTAGTGGTTGTCAAGAAAATAAAAATGCAGCCACACAGACAGACAATTATGGTTATAGATAGATATCAGGTCTGACAACCACAATTCATTGAATTTTGAAGCAAGAACTTATTGTTGATATAAAAATGTTTCTTATCTTTTTTTTCTCAGAAACTGAAAAAGGAGGTGGTCATCTTTCTCTGGAATTATGCTTTGAGCAAGGTCTGTGTACCCGAGATATCTGCTTTTTGTGTGTGGGGGGAGGGGTCGGGGGGGCAGGGGCGGTCCTAGCTTGATCAGTGCGTGGGCAAACACCCATGTGTGTGTTGGTGTTTATGTTCATGTCTCCTATTCTGGGGGTTAATCTTTTCTAATTCTACTGGTTAATAACTGCTGGTGATTGATATAAACAAAAGGTAATAAAAGCCACATACTGAACTGAACTCCTCATACACCTTTAAAGCACCACTAATCAATGGTGTAGTATAGTATGTTTTACTATACATAATACATATACGGTATGTATTATTTTGCTTATAGGGACAAACCCACAGTGTGTTTATGTACAGTATGTATGTGTGTGTGTTGGGACAGGATCCAGAGGTGGCCAGCTGTGGCTACAAGGCTTTGGCGGAGTTTCCTGAAGTGGTCCACACAATAACTCACCTTCCTGAGGCAGTAAGAACCACCACAACTAATATTAGCAGCTTTTCCCACCTAGAATTACATCCCAAGTACTACATGGCAACTTACACATATTGAAAAGTAACAGACTTTTTCTCCAAAATGGCTGCAAAACCAATGAACCTCGGACTTCACAAGTTATCAAAAAGTAAAATGTTAATGAAATACTGTTATAAATATTAGGTTCTTTTGGTCCCCCTGGTCTATACTTCAATAAACTGAGGTCAGGCTGTTGATTATGGGATTCGCAGCACTGCACTTATGTTGACATTGCCATGTCCTGTCGGCTTTTGCTGTCACTTCCTATGTCTGACTTTGAGGCCAGGCCAGCTGTCAGGCTCCCTGAGGATGAGGAGGATGAAGAGGGGAAGAAGAAGGATGAAGAGGAGAAGGATCTCTTTGTACCAGGAGCTTCTTACTTAAAGCTGATGGCTCTCACCCCTGTTTCAGTTCTCCCAGGTAAATTACACTCTCAGATCATGTTTCATCACGGTGCAGTGGTGCTCTCTGCACAGCCTGGCATCCCATAGTGTTCATCCAGTGAGGGATCATCATGGATTTTATTTATCTTGATGCACCTTTTTCTTCTCAGCGTTAAAGCTCTTCTTGACATCACTGGTGAGGCAGGAAATGAGTCAGATGCCGCGGGGGGTGTACTTCACTGCACTGAGGGGGGGGGACCTGCGTTCAGACCAGGGTAAAACCGTGGCAGGAATCCCATTGTTCCTGTTGAAGACCTATGAGAAAAACAAGCAGCCTGGGCTCAAACCTGGATTAGCAGGTGATTAAATTGATCCTCTCCACATGTGTGAATCTTAATATATTACATCTCTGAGCAGTTTTGTGGAGATGTTTATGCTGGATTGTGTGTTTTGTTGGTGTCCTACCTCTTGATTGATCGAAAGATGATCACATAGTATGCCATACTTTAAGGAGCTGATCGGCCAAAGGTCACTGTCAACAAAAATATGTTCTAAGCATGTATTTTTCTATAAATAATGAAAATAATCTATGACCATATAGATTATTGATGTCATCATGATGTCACTGTAATGTAATGTTGTAATGCATTCACTTTGGAGCCAGTAACATTAGAGACATAGCATTACTTGATTGGGTATGCTCTGTAGAGTAGACCTGCAGGGCACTTATCACCCATCTGATGATTTTCTTGTTTATGTTAAACATTGATTATTGATTATTTGATAACTATAGCAATGCTGGCATCTGCCTCAAACATCCAGCTGCCAATTTACAGAGTTTGCATGGTTCAAAGTTCAATTTTGACAAAATTCCATTCGCTTGTGAGTGTGTGTGTATACACATGTGTTGCAGCTGGACTGCTGCTCAGTTACGACCTCCCTGTGCAGATGGACCGCAACGGCAAACCCATTGATCGGTTCCTTCTCAGCCGCAGCCGCAGCTACCAGCAGACACTGACAGCCCTTATTCACGAGGTCTGATCAGCAGCGCAAACCTTTCCTGCCTCTGCCACTCACTCCTTTCTTTTTTTCTTACATTTGACAAAAAAAAAATCATTAACACGTCATTTTTTGGTGTGTAGGTGAACATTCAGCCTTCGGAATGGCACAGAGCGCTCCTCTTACCGCAGGCCTGGCGGGGTTTTATGAGCCGAACTTTCCATGCTGTCTTACAGGTTTGTGCTTCTCCCAGCTGACAGTCTGGTTGCATATTTATAGAAGAACTGACTGACAGGCAGTTTGAGACAGGCAATCTTCCTCATCAGGTGCTACAGTTAAGTACAGCCAAGAAGAAGAGGTGTAATAAACAAAAGCCTCAGCATGGTGGAAGTGATGGAAATACATTTACAATAAAAACAATCCAGTACACTTGTGACATTAAGTAATGAAATAATCATTTAAGCAGAACCAGAATAAAGACTATCATGAAACAAAACATTCCAGTCTGCAAAAGTTTCTTTAAACATAATTTTTCAAAGTTGTGTGGTGCTTTTCTAATTTGGACCCTTTTCAGTATTTTGCTTCATAGCCAGAACATTTTCATTTTTAATTTTGTCAGAAATTAAATTCAATTTCAAATGTGAAGATTAGATTTTTGGAACTTGTCACTTACTCCGCATTCAAATAACGAAATAGAGGTGATATCTGAATGTGATTAAAAGATTTGAGGACATCCTGTATGATAACATACATTTTAGCATAACCTTTACAGCGGAAAATATAAAAACAGCTATTTTGTTACATCTGTTTCACTTGGTCTTATATTTCCACTTGGATTTCATATGGACTGTGTTTGTGTTCAGGGTCGACGTGCTGACTTGGAGATGAAACAGAAACAAGGCAAAGGGAACCCAGAGGAGCTGCAGTACCAACACAACTGTGCCTGGCTGTGGTGGGAATATCTTACACAGACAACACACACTTATGCATAAATAACTTTAATATCAGAGGTCCCTCAGAACTGATGTTAATGTAACTATTACAAGTGTATATCAAAGTATCAGTCAAATTGCTCATTTGCTGAGCTTTAATAAAATAATATTCCAAAATGTGTCAATATATATTATAAGTGTGTAAAATAAGATGAATGCGGAGTGTGTGTGTGTGTGTGTGTGTGTGTGTGTGTGTGTGTGTGTTAATGTACATCACTGGATCTTTATTTGTCTCCTTTTTCTTCCTCCTCTCTCAGGACCAGAGATCAGCTGGCAGATGTCATCAAAAATGCTACAAAGTGAGTTGCCCTGGTTTCTGATCATTACATTTTAGATCCACAGGAAGATCTGAAGTGTACAACCCGATACACAGTATGAGTTTCAATGATAAATGTTCTTCAGAGTGTCAGAACTAACACTGGGATATGTTGTGTCCTTTTTCAGGGACAGTCCTGTAGTTCAGGGAAACTCCATCCTGGCTCTGAGCGGCCTGGCTGCTGTCCTGGCTAAATATGAGAGCAACATGCCTGCTGAGAGCGACGGCAGCCTTGGAGTGAGACACTCAGCATCTTTTCAAGCATCTCTGTCATTCTTGTTTTTTATGAGTTGGTTATAATAGATAGATAATTTAAATTTAAAAAATAATGTTGTTCTTAAAAGAATACAGCAATTGATTTTATCAGTAGTACTATTAGTGACATGTTGTCAAGCTCACCAACAAAAATACAACAAGTTCTCTTGTTATGAGAATTGACAGTAGAATCTGCTGATATATACGTGGTCATGTAGTCTGATTTAGTTTGTGGTGCACGAATATTGTTTGCTGACTTGTTCTTACAGGCTGGACCAGAGTTTGTGCCTACAGCTAGCTGGTTGGCCATGGTGCTGGAGACCCTGCTTAGCATCATCAGTAGCTGCTACAAGGCCAGAGGACAAGTTTTCCCATGGTTCCTGCATGTACGTCTCTTAATGTCTTTGTGTCTGTGTCTGATCTCTTAGCAGAACAGGTTGTCATCACACATCATTCATCCAGTTATGATCATCATCATTATTATCATTATTATTATCATTATTGTTGTTGTTATTATTGTTGTTATCATTATTATTATCATCATCATTATTATCATTATCATCATTATTATTATTATCCTCAGCGTTCATACTCTGGTGAGAATACAGCAAGTGCCATTGCTCGCTCCTGTGCCAGCCTGGCTTTGTCCCTGCTGGTCCCCGTGCTAGTGGTGTGGCAGAGGGACGGTGTGGTCCAGGTGCTGTCGGCTCTGCAGGCTAGTCTACCAGGCTCGGCTTGCGCTGACGACTCCCAGGCTGTCCAGTTCCACTCCGGCCTCGCGCTGGGCATGGTGCTGTCCAGTCTGCACCACCAGCGCCTCAGGTAGGGATGCTGATTACATGCTGTAACCCAATACCAGCTGTAGCTTGGTTAAGGTTTCTCCTCTCTGTCTGTGTTTTTCAGCGACGTCTCTGTTCAGAAGGATGCTGATCTCCTCCTTAGCTCTCTGGATGCTCTGGAAAGTTGTTCCTTTAACCCCAACCTTGAATACAAGTCAGTGTTCTCTCCCCAGATACCCCCAGATGTATCTGGGTGTATCCACTAGAGGTTTTATTATGGGTGATGAATTATTGTGACACAAGAAACATACTTTGCCCTTTACATAATGCAGGTTTTGTTTCATGACACTTTGTTTCATCCCTCTTCACCTCTCCTCAGCACTGGCTGTATCTTAGGTCTGGGTCTGGTGCTGGCAGCTCTGTGCAGTAGTGGACAGAGGGACCAACATATCCATGTCACCCAAGCTCTAGACAAACTACTGTCCAACCTGCAGGACAGCAGTGGGCAGGGACGCATGCTGCAAGAGGTGTCACAGTCCTATAGACAATTTTTATTATGCTTCTACAGAAGGAAACGTGAAACGGAAAGGCTAAAATGATTTACAGATGAGGAATAATACTGAACATGAGCATATGTTCAGGTCTTGGCATATACGGTGGCGTGTGTGGGTGTCTCAGCCTTCAGTGGAGGCCTCATCGATGCTGCAAAGTCTGAAGAGGTCATGAATACTCTGCGCAGCCTGACTGAAGAGAGCCAGCAGGTCAGCAGGACACTGTGATGTGTTTATTAGGATTCACAGAAAAAATGTATTCATGGACATATATAGAAAGTTGTATGCAAAGGTTTAGTCCAGGGGTCTTCAACGTTTTCCAGGCCAAGGACCCCCAAACTGACGGAGAGATGGAGCAGGGACCCCCACTCATATATAAAATTGTGTTTTATATTAAACTGGTCCTATAGTGCAAAACTTTCGCGACCCCCCTGCAGTACCTCTGCGGACCCCCTAGGGGTCGCGGACCCCCTGTTGAAGACCTCTGGTTTAGTCAATGTAAGAATGTAACCAAGCTAGTCGATTCAAAAATCTAATTTCTGAAATCTACTTCCTGAAAATGTGGTTTTGAAGGCAGGTGTGTGATAATTATTTTAATTTTTCAATGAGGCTAAGTTCCCATTGCTTATGTCTCCAGACCCCAGGGTTCTGCCTCGCACTCGGGTTGGTGGTCCACGGCCTATCCCTGTCTGGTCACGGTAAAGCAGAGGACATCCACCCTCGCCTGCTGACTGCTTGGATCAAGATCTTACTGGCTGAGGTACAACAGCAACATTGTCTTTCCTGATTTTCCTCACATGCAATGTTTCACCGCCCTGTCTTCTTTGTCTAAATCAAAATGTGGTATGTCTGTTAATTCATATAAGGTTCAAGTGTTTGATTTCATATTCTAAGATGTCTATGTGTTTCAGGGTTGTCCCACTATGCATAGACTGGCAGCTGTGAATGGCCTCGTGGCTCTAGTGGGATCTGAGAGTTACCTCATTCAGGTAAGAAATCCACCCGTTTAATTTTTGTGTTTAAGACACAAAAAAGGCACTGAAAGATAAGAAATGGCCAAATTCCATAGAGCTGCTTCAGGTACATGGTTATCATATACCCTGATGAGACACTGAAATAGAGCAAGGCTACTGTTGATGTCTTGAGTAGCTACTGTTTGAAAAAAATCTTCAACAAGTCAAAAAAACAGCCTTTTAAATGTGGCATTTATGATGAGAATTTGGCATCAGTGCTATGTGGAAGATACAGAAGTTCTGAGAGTTAAGTTTTATAAAAGTTTTTTTTCCCTCCATGGAAAAAGTTATAAATAAAAAAACAACAACACCTGTCTAAGCCTTGACAGGCAAGTGAAAGTTTTCCTTCCTTTCACATGCAAACGTGTGTGGAGATACATCAGATGTGAAAATAAATACATACACACATAAAAAAATCTCCAAAAAATAATTTTAGTAAGAAGGATTTAGACCCTATACATCTGGGTGAAATCTCTTTCTACGACCCATTTATCCACCTCCACCGGTTCAATAAGTGAACTCACTCGTTACTGTCTTGCTCTACTCCTCCATAAATTTGTTTTAAGTGAAATAAAAACACCAGGAAGAAATAGAAACAGAAATACCACTATTCCTTTCCTAATTATAGACTGGCATACTGGTGCAATCCAGCCTCTTTTGGCCAAAAAGAGTATTACAAATACAAAGTTATATACAGGGGGTCCTCGAGTTACGTCGGTCGCGAATTACGTTGTTTTCGTGGTTACGACACATCTCCCGTGAACTTCCTTGTTTCGGATTAGGCGGTTTGCCCCGTAAATACGTACAGACTTCACACGGGAACTAGTTGCTGAGCGCTCTCTCTGTCTCTCAGCGCGCCTGCCGGCTTTTTTTTTTCTCCAGCACTTCTTGGCGGCGCTCCAACACCTCCACAGCTGTGTTTACTTGAGGAAATGCTCATTACACTGGTGATCTCAACCCCTACGGTGTGTCAAGAGGGACAAGAGGGACAAAAAAGGCAATTCACCATAATAAACTCTTATTTTAGCGTGGTGTTATAGCGACATCTGGTGGCACAATGTATGCACAATGGCACAATGAATGTATGTTCCGACTTACGTCGAAATTCGGTTTCGACACATTCTCAGGAACGGATCTCCGACGTAACTCGAGGACCCCCTGTATATATATTTTTACTTTATTCACCCTTCAGCTCTTCAACAGGTTTAAAAAAATGTTTTGACAAAAGACAAAAGATAAATAATTCTCAGATCGTTTACCTCTTGATGAATTTGGGTGTGAAATATTTAATTGTTTAAGAACTCTCATTTTGTATCGCAGCTGAAGAGTGAGGTGGAGCTTTCCTCCCAGCAGCAGAGCAGACTCAATGAAGTGATTCGAGCCATCACGCAGGTATATGACTCCTACTTGCGTTCAGTATGTTGTATCATTTACCAGAATCATGATAACTGCTGAATAGTTTAAGACTTTTTAAAATTTATTTGGTTTTGTTGACTTTTAAATTTTTCTTACAGATCATAACATTCTCAGGAGCCATTGGTTTACAGTCCAACAGTGTCTGTCTGGTGGGTCATTTACATTTGGCCCACATGTCCACCAGTCACAGTCACACGGCAGGTGGATAAACTTTATTTATTATATACAATTATCTAAATCCTGGCTCTCTGACATTCACAGTCATTTTGTGTATTTTGTTGAAACTTGACAGTGTTTCTCCCAGGATTTTATACACACACACACAATAGTAATATAAGCCCTCAACAAAACAGGAAGCTGTTGTTTCTGTGACATGCTTTTTTTCTCTGTTTTTTTCTCAGTTCCCCAAAACTTCAGTTACCTCCCAGAGAAAAGTGTCATCAGATCCATCATTGACTTCCTCTCAGAGGCTGGAAGAAAAGGTTTGTGCTGTATTTAGTTATCATGTCATGTCATGTCATCAACACAAATAACATCAACAACACAAACCTGAGCTGCATTAACTCCATGGACCACACTTCCTTTCTGCTCAGGTCCGGAATTCTCTCCTCCAGCTCTGGTTAAAACTGCTCTGATTCCACTGGCATCAGTTGGCGCCAGTTTCCAGTATCCACCCATTAACTGGAGTGCTGTCCTGTCTCCTCTGATGAGGCTTAACTTTGGTAAACATCCTCACAGAGTCATATTTATTCATTTTTTCTCAGAGACAATCCACATTTTCATACATTTGTCTAACAGGAGAGGAGGTGCAGCATCAGTGTGTGGTCCTAGCAGCGTGTCAAGCTCAGTCTTCCCAGAGTGCATCTCTCTTCCTGGGCTCCTGGCTGTCACCACCACTTGTGCACACTCTCAGTGTAAGTTCTTCGTAAGCACAACTATAAAAAGCAGAGCGTATTTACCATTGAGTATTAACATATATTGACAACATACTCTAAATTATACACAGCATTTTCCTATTCAGCACCACCACTAAGAAAGTCAGATCTTTACAGCCTATGTTCCTCCTCCAGTATCAGACCCGGGCTCACCTGTATGACACGCTTGGCTTGTGGATGAAGCATGTAGCTGAGGATAAGCTCCAGGTCTATGTGGAAGTTCTGGGCGTGCAGCAGTTCCAAGAGGCACTTCGACCCCAGCGTTTGTCGCTGTGCTGCTCTCTGCTTCACGGCCTCGCTCAGGCTATGGCTCTCCCAAACCCGCCCAGTAACTGCTGGACGATCCTCTGCTCTGCCACTGAGAAGATCTTCACCCTCTTGCCCAACCAGATCCAAGTATAATCTGAGTTTCTACCCTCAGATGATTTTGCTGCTTTCATCAAGCGTTTATCTGTGGTTTCACCTGCTTTCAGTTTTTCTTTCCAGCTGATGCAGCTTGAACTCAAAAAGTAACTGTACCAGACCATTTATTTAATAATGCTGTAATATTTACAGTCATGATCAGTCTGTCTGTTTCAGGATGATGAAGTGGATTTGTACGTGGGACTTGCCAAATGTCTGTCGGAGATGTCTGATACAGAGATTGATCGAATTGCTCAAGTCACAGAGGTACAATGTGATCCTTTCTCTATTCTGTTTTTATTCTTAGGACTGTGTTTTAATCATCTGAACATGTGGTTTAAAGCAAGTGCATTTAGTTCCTGTCCAAAAATGTTTATTTTTGTTTCTTTTAGAATCCTTTAGAACTGAGGGAGAGAGAGAGAGAGAGTGTGTGTGTGTGTGTTAGAGATGTTCGATTTTGGCTTTTGTATTGATATCCAATATACCGATATTGGTATAATTAATATTACTATTAATTGACGATACCAATATCAACCAATACCGATATATGTCCCCGACCCAAAAAAAATACACATACATACATATACACACGCACACGCGCACACACGCACACACACACACACACACACACACACACACACATACACATACATAAAGTCATTAGGCTTCAGGTGTAATCTATACATGTATGTTATGGTCATGTTTTTAGCATCAGATGGAGAAGACATGTTTCACACTGGCTTACCTGACATCCCAAGGCAGAGTTCCCCTGCTAAGCCTCAATGACATCATCGCCGGTGTGCTGCGCAGTTGGCCAAGCCACCGAGTCGGCTGGCTCCTTCTCCAGACTTTCTATCAGTGTCGCCTGGCAACCAGCTGTAACACAGGTCAGTGTCAACAGATAAACACTGCTCATCAGTGCAGTGTGCATAGTGTGTAGAAGGGGTTTCTCATGAGGCCATTAGGGGGAGTACAATGCCATCTATGAATGTTTAGTAAATATACTCTTCGCGTTTAGCTTTATTGGATTACATATCCGTGCAGTATATTAGAAGTGTGTCATTGTTCTATTTTAGCATTTATCTTTGCGTTTGCATGTGGACATGGTTTGCTGTGTGTCATAGGTGTCTCCAAAAGAATGGAGTGGCTATTGGAACTGATGGGCCTCATCCGAAATGTTGCCTACGGTGTTGCCACCGCTGTCACATGTGGAGACACCAGATTGGTACAACTCGAATCGTGAGAGCCACATTAGTTTGTTTCTAAAACGAATGCATGAAAATATGCTGAAAGTCGATTTTCTTTATTTTTCTGCAGGCCACAGACTTCCTGTTTCAGGTGTTTGCAGCCGCTGTAGTTTCCTGGGGGGACCATTTCATGCCCCCTCTGCTCGGCATCAGGGCCAAGTGGTTCCCATGGCAACCAGGCTCCAAACCTCAAGCCCTTACACACAGTCTGTACGGACAGGAGTCACTCACTGACCGCACCCTGCCTCAGTGTATGTTGGGAGTTGCCCACAGCTTGGCGCTGCTTCTGAGCAAAGAGCCCTGGAGCAGCCAAACACAAAAGGTTTGTGTTTGTGCAAATTCACATTCTCAGTCCGGTGTTTAGGGCCCCCCTGGAGGATGGAGTGGCACGTGGGGTCGTGGCTGATCGGTACACGGCTTGATCGTTATTCTGAGAAATGTAATTCTTTTTTTTATCTGACACAAGTTAACCAAGTCTAATTTTATTTGTCGCGTGTGTGTGTGTGTGTGTGTGTGTGTGTGTGTGTGTGTGTGTGTGTGTGTCAGTTCATAGACTGGCTTCTGAGCATCACAGAGGGTCCTGACCAGAATTTGTCAACTGTAACCATGAACACTGCCAAAGGTAAAAGAAAACAACACAAAGGCAACAGCAGTAATTATCTTATCTATGTATACCGTTGCTAATGTTTGCACACTTTATCATAAAAGAGTATCTATTTTTCCACAATAGAAACACAATAGTAACGTTTAAAAACATATAAAAACTAAATGACAATGTGAAAAATACAAAAAAAATTCCAGTTGACAATGATATTGTTATGGCATGAATGTAAAAAGATCTACAAAAACATCAGCACTGGACCACACATGCTGCCCCTCCTGTTAAAGTTACATCACACATTCCGCAGAGCAAGAACCACATTGTTGACAGAAAAGGGAAAAGTCATTGTTTGCTTATGAGAGTGGTTTATCTGAAAGTTGTGTGGTGTTGTGGTTTCAGCTGCCCTTTTGGCCTTAAAGTCCTGCGCTGAGTTCAAGAAGAAGGCTGTGTGGACCAGAGCTTATGGCTGGTAGCCCAGAGGCGCTACAATATGACGTCACCGTGGCAACGCATATGGTCTTCCATCTAATCAGTGATGGAACTATCCACAAGCTGGATCTTTTCTTTCTGAGCATGTTGGACATGGATACAAAATGGGTCTGTTTTGTATCCAGGTCCATGCTCACTGCAAAAGACCTTTAGCATTTATGAGCTTAGTGAGAAACTTAAGTATCACTGTAGCTTTTATTCAGTGTTATATGAGACTGTTGTCAAGAGGATTATGCTTTGTCAGACATTTCCATTAAAAGTGTTACAGGCATTTTTTGAAGCAGTGTTGCAAATCTTGTGTTTTTTCAGTATTTTAACAAATCAACTGTTTAAGTAGCAGATTTTGGTTTTTGAAGACCATATCTTTTCAAAAACCTGATTTTCAAAAATCAGGTTTTGAAAGGCGTCACCTCCTTTTCATCTTATTGTTCCATTTCTCCAGATGGTGGTATCTCTCCTTCAGCAGCTGCCAGACTGTTACAGAGGCTCCTGAAAACACAACACTGCTGTCATAAGTACATATTGCTGCAAACAAAATACCAGCTGTACTTCAGCAACATTGACTCAATAGGTAGATGTTTTCCTCCAGATGTGTTGGTAGTAAATTGTGTTGTAATTATCTTGCTGCAAGTTGAAACACGATAATATTCAGCGAAGTCTCATTTCTGTCCTAGTAAGGCTGTGTGACTACAGCCTGACAGATATTTTGGTCTGAAATACAGTGGTGGAACGATCAGTAAACAAAATGACAAGAAACTATTTTATGTGTACACGAAAAACTTGAATGAGATCCATGTCCCTTCAGGGTGATGTTTGGTGATAATTAATTTAAATTATAATGCTGCTGTGTGTGTGGGTGTTGCTTATCTTAGCTTATCTTACCGAGTGCGAGAACAGGGAGGCAAAGCATCAGAATGAGAGGTTGGTGAATGTATATTGAGTTTTGTGTTGTTTCCTCGATGTATGGCAGCGCGTGATATATAGTTACACCTGAAAAAGAGAACATTTTATATACACACACACACACACACACACACACATATATATATATATATATATATATATACATATATATATATATATACGCACAGTCAGGTCCATAAATATTGGGACATTGACACAGTTCTAATCTTTTTGGCTCTAAACACCACCACAATGGATTTGAAATGAAACGAACAAGATGTGCTTTAACTGCAGACTGTCCGCTTTAATTTGAGGGTATTTACAAATCAGGTGAACGGTGTAGGAATTACAACAGTTTGTATATGTGCCTGTGGTCTCCCAGATCAAAAGTAATGGGACAATTGGCCGCTCAGCTGTTCCATGGTCAGGTGTGTGTTATTCCCTCATTATCCCATTTACAAGGAACAGATAATAATAAT
This sequence comes from Trinectes maculatus, assembly GCA_016785345.1. Lineage (NCBI taxonomy): Eukaryota > Metazoa > Chordata > Actinopteri > Pleuronectiformes > Achiridae > Trinectes > Trinectes maculatus. Next base: position 217,762 of record JAFBJQ010001448.1, read on the forward strand.
AATAGGTCTAGAGTTCATTTCAAGTGTACTATTTGCATTTGGAATCTGTTGCTGTCAACTCTCATTATGCGATCCAAAGAGCTATCAGTGAAGCAAGCCATCATTAGGCTGAAAAATCAAAACAAACCCACCAGAGAGATAGCAAAAAGATCAGGTGTGGCCAAATCAACTGTTTGGAACATTCTTAAAAAGAAAGAACACACCAATGAGCTCAGCAACGCCAAAAGATCCGGAAGACCAAAGAGAAAAACTGTGGTGGATGACCGAAGAATTCTTTCCCTGGTGAAGAAAAACCCCTTCACAACAGTTGGCCAGATCAAGAACACTCTCCGGAAGGTAGGTGTATGTGTGTAATTGTTGTAAGTCAACAATCAAGAGAAGGCTTCACCAGAGTGAATGAAGAGGGTTCACCACAAGATGTAAACCACTGGTGAGCCTCAAAAACATCTAAAAAAGCCTTCACAGTTCTGGAACAACATCTTATGGACAGATGAGACAAAGATCAACTTGTACCAGAGTGATGGAAAGAGATGCGTATGGAGAAGAAAAGGAACTGCTCATGATCCAAAGCATACCACCTCATCAGTGAAGCATGGTGGTGGTAGTGTCATGGCGTGGGCATATATGGCTGCCAACGGAACTGCTTCCCTTGCATTTATTGATGATGTGACTGCTGACAAAAGCAGCAGGATGAATTCAGAAGTGTTTCGGGCAATATTATCTGCTCATATTCAGCCAAGTAATGGGACAATTGGCCGCTCAGCTGTTCCATGGTCAGGTGTGTGTTATTCCCTCATTATCCCATTTACAAGGAACAGATAATAATAATAATAGGTCTAGAGTTCATTTCAAGTGTACTATTTGCATTTGGAATCTGTTGCTGTCAACTCTCATTATGCGATCCAAAGAGCTATCAGTGAAGCAAGCCATCATTAGGCTGAAAAATCAAAACAAACCCACCAGAGAGATAGCAAAAAGATCAGGTGTGGCCAAATCAACTGTTTGGAACATTCTTAAAAAGAAAGAACACACCAATGAGCTCAGCAACGCCAAAAGATCCGGAAGACCAAAGAGAAAAACTGTGGTGGATGACCGAAGAATTCTTTCCCTGGTGAAGAAAAACCCCTTCACAACAGTTGGCCAGATCAAGAACACTCTCCGGAAGGTAGGTGTATGTGTGTAATTGTTGTAAGTCAACAATCAAGAGAAGGCTTCACCAGAGTGAATGAAGAGGGTTCACCACAAGATGTAAACCACTGGTGAGCCTCAAAAACATCTAAAAAAGCCTTCACAGTTCTGGAACAACATCTTATGGACAGATGAGACAAAGATCAACTTGTACCAGAGTGATGGAAAGAGATGCGTATGGAGAAGAAAAGGAACTGCTCATGATCTAAAGCATACCACCTCATCAGTGAAGCATGGTGGTGGTAGTGTCATGGCGTGGGCATGTATGGCTGCCAACGGAACTGGTTCCCTTGCATTTATTGATGATGTGACTGCTGACAAAAGCAGCAGGATGAATTCAGAAGTGTTTCGGGCAATATTATCTGCTCATATTCAGCCAAATGCTTCAGAACTCATTGGACGGCACTTCACAGCGCAAATGGACAATGACACGAAGCATACTGCGAAAGCAATCAAAGACTTTTTTAAGGCAAAGAAGTGGAATGTTATGCAACTGCCAAGTCAGTCACCTGACCAGAATCCGATTGAGCATGCATTTCACTTGCTGAAGACAAACCTGAAGGGATGATGCCCCAGGATCAAGCAGGGACTGAAGACAGTTGCAGTAGAGGCCTGACAGAGCATCACCAGGGATGAAACCCAGCGTCTGGTGATGTCTGTGCGTTCCAGACTTCAGGCTGTAATTGACTGCAATGGATTTGCAAACAAGTATTAAAAAGTGATAGTTTGATTTATGATTGTTTATTTGTCCCATTACTTTTGGTCTCTTAAAAAGTGGGAGGCACACATACAAACTGTTGTAATTTCTACACCGTTCACCTGATTTGGATGTAAATACCCTCAAGTTAAAGCCAAAAAGATTCGAATTGTGTCAATGTCCCAATATTTATGGACCTGACTGTATGTATATATGTACAGTGAAACCTCGACTTACGAACGCCTATACTTGCGAACTTTTCAAGATACGAACCGGAGATTCAAGATTTTTTTGCTTCCTCTTACGAACCAAATTCGACTTCCAAACCTGAGCACAGAAAAATTAAAAACATTTCCCCGGCCGCCGCCATTACGTGTGACCCGTGCGAGTCTCTCAGAGCGTGTGAGGTGACTGAGACTGTGTCCAAAATCGCTCCCTAACCCCTATATCGTCCACTACATTCATTTCCGTATGTAGGGAGTAGGGAATAGGGATAGAAAAAAATCGCTTCTATTTACGAACGTTTCAACCTACGAACCCGATCACGGAACTAATTAAGTTCGTAAGTCGAGGTTTCACTGTATATGTGTGTGTATGTGTGTGTGGTGTGTGTATACACATACATACATACACACACACACACACACACACACACACACACACACACTGGACCAATTAAGACTTTTTTATGTATGCCCTGTATGTCCTATTTATTATATTAATATTGTTATGGTCATCTGACTATTTTTTCTGTCTTTCCAGTGTGTTTTGTTCTCTCTCTCTCTCTCTCTCTCTCTCTCTCTCTCACACACACACACACACACACACACACACACACACACACACATCCAACTGGCTACACTTTCCTCACACACTTCCTGCCATTTTATCATTAGCTTTTCTTTGCCAACTCATTTCCTGTACGCACACCACTTCCCATGCATAACGCCAGTCTGTGGCGCTCATATTGTGCAGTTTCTGTGACCCCCCCACCCCCAAACGTATTGACCTTTCCCAAAGTAGTGACAAAACTGAAAGGTAACCGATCTTGTTACCTTCAGTTGCGACTGACAGGATGTATATGGGGATCCAGAGTGTGTAGCGGGTCCGCAGCATGGTGACAGAGGTTGTATCCATTACTCTCAGCAGCTCTTGTGGATATCTGTCATTGAATAGCACACATTAAACTGCTGACTCAGGGTTTGGGAGGGCATGTTGTACAGGAAAACATGCAACGACAGGTTCTTATACAGTGGTAAATGGATTCGTTACAGTTCTGCTCTGTTCTTGTTCACTGTTGCCACTTCAGCACAACCTGTGCAACCAGTTAGTTCATGGTGATGTTGTCAGACTGTTCATTGTTGACTTGCTTGGCCCAGCAGCTTTACTGCTGTGGTTCACACTGACTCTCTCTATCAGGTTTGTGGAAATACTTGATGATGTCGGATGCACCCGTGCATAATGTCTTAGAGGTCTGGGTTCAGGTCTGCGGAACACGGCGGCCAGTTAGTGGCATCGATGCCCTCATCAGTTCATCAGCCAGGAACTGTCTACACACACTGGCTACATGATGCTGGGTATTGTCCTGAAACCATGACCCACTGTACCAGTGTGAGGATTATATCCTGCTACTTAGTATATGGAGACTTGTGCAACCTTGCCTCCCCAGCCTATCAGTAACCTACCTCCAAACCAGTCCTACTGGATTATGTTGCAGGCAGGTCTTCACCCTCGAATGCAATTGTCACATAAGCTCATTGGGAACCTGTCCTAACCTGTGAAGAGACCATTGTGCCAGTGGCAAAGAACACCGGTCCAGGTGTTGTGTTGTGTGGAAAACGCCATTATAGCTGCACATTGCTGATTTTTAATCTTCTCATGGGGTTTTAACCATGAGAAGATTAAAAAGGGAACTACATCTGTGGCAGAATGCTTACCGTAAGAGGTCCAAAATGTTCCACAACAAGAACAGGACACACACAGCCGGTTCGCTCCGGATCTCCTCCAGCACGATGAGCAGGATCAGCAGGAGGTTCTTCTCTGTTACCTGGAACAGCGAACGACACGGCTCAGCTGTTTGAATACACAGTAAGTGATGCGATTCCATGGAGGTTGTGCAATGTGATGACACACTTGGATGAAGCGAGGAAGGAGCCTGGCCTTTTCGATGCCGTCCGCGATGTGGAAAAGCTCGAGGATGGAGAGCAGCTGGCAGAGGCTCATCACAAAACCGACCGAGTAGAAAGTGTCCGCTAAGGCATCTGCAACGTTCCCAGTCCCGTTTCATCAGTGTCATCATTTAGCTGCCCTGAATTCAAACTTGTCCCATTGAGTTTAAAAAGTTAAACCTCACCTTGGCCAAATTTTAGGAACCTGGCTATGGTGTTGGTCAATATCCACGTGTGTCCACAGAACTGGAACAGGTTATATGAGAAAATATAGACATGTCTGAAGCTGAGCCTGGAAACATAAAAAAAGGTCATAGGTCAGACATTTAGCTGATGTTTGGTTTTGGTAAAATCACTGTGAACCATGGCTTTTATTTAAGATTTGATTTTTTTTTTAACACACACAGTGTTGATATAAAAAACAAATATTTACTGTGCTAAATGTTAGATTTAAAGATTAATATCTGTCTTATGTTGCTGCACTGAGCTGGTCCCATGGCTTAAGGAACATGTTCATAGGTTTTGCTTTATTATTATTATTAATAGAGCTGATTGAATGGAAACACTATTACACATCAACACAGATGACGAAATCAAACAGTAACATTCATTTTTCTGCAAAGAAATAGTTTAAAGTTAAAGTGACCTGGGTAGGTTTTTATGCTTCTATCTCAGGCGCTCATATTGGAATTCTTTACATGGAGTCATTCCTCAACATGCCATGAAAATAGAGAACATTCCTCCCACTGTAACAGCTCCGGCAGCCCTGCAGTCCTCACGTCCTCCACACTCACTCACCTTTTCATTGTCCCGTGTTTGGTCCTTTTGTTAGAGGTTAGAGGGAGCAGCTCAGAATCCCTGTGTGTGGGGTGAAGGAAAATCATGTTTCCATGTGCAGACTGTGGCTCTGTGCAGCGTCCTGTCCCACCCCACACACCCCCGCCCCGTAAACAGAAACCCGCCTCTTACTTCATCGTCCTTCACCACTGGAAGGTGAAAAATGCTGCAATATCACTGTTTCTTCAGGCCGGGTGTAACAAGCATCAGTGTCAGTATAGGGAAGGGTGAAAGCCTGACGTGGGATAGTTCCAGCCCCCTTTTGTGAAAACTATAACACAACACACACACACATGGATTCACAGCAGGAACAAGTCAAACCCCTTCTGGTGCCTCTCACAATATCAACACCATCACCTACAGATGCCCGATCTAAAACCTCATATTCCACTTTATCCTGAGAGCCGAACTCAAAGAATGTCAAATTCCTCAAATGCCATATTATTTATTTCTATCACTGCATTGCTGTTCCTATTAAATATTTGTATTTTCATATTAGTACATTACTTTGTAATGTCCTAGAGTGAACTGAACATGAGTCATCATTATGTCTTTGACACGTGTAACTGACTGTGTGTGTGTGTGTGTGTGTGTGTGTGTGTGTGTGTGTGTGTGTGTGTGGTTACACAAATTATGGCAAATTATGGCAAGTTAGTGTTGCAGCTGTTGTAACACTGACTTACTGTATTACATCAAGTATACACATTAAATTTTAAGTTTTAAATTGTTGTAAAGTGTTGCTGTGGAAGGAACATGTCTGTTCACATATTATTATTATTATTAGTACTATTATTATTATTATTATGAACAGGCAAACAGCTAACACTGACAGGCGTTACTACCAGTAAAATAGTATGTAGTGCTCTCTAGTGGTTGAAAAAACAATCATGAACAATAATCCTGCAGAATTCACATAAGATAAAAAAACACTGCAGAAGCTGATCACTGAATATTAAGAATAAATCATTTAATTAATAAGGTTTAACTAGTGATATTTAAATATTTTTTTGGGGTGAGTGTTTGAGCTTGGGCTCCAAATGTGTCTCTAAAAGAGAAAATACACATTAACAGTAGAATCCTAGTTGACAGCGCAACATGTACATTCACTGTGTATGCTGTGTATTCAGTGCCACTGCATGCACATGGTGTCAGAAACAGTGCCTGGGGTCAAAGGTCGTGGGCAGTGCAGGTCTCAGGGTCTCTCTTACAGGACTGCACCGGTTAGCAGCATGGATGACACTTTAGATGAGATTATAAAATATCAAATAGATGACAAATTGCCATATGTTACAGGCCAGAGTTTCCAGTTTAAAGGAAGGAATCAACGGGTTGTAACCTTTTATGATCTTTACCCCCTCATGTTGCTGAGGAACAGCCACACAAGGTGGAAAATGGATTAGTGTGGTACCGAGATCTCAGGACGTTGTAAGCTACGATCATGTACTTTCTGAAATTACAGAGCATCTTCTGTGCTGCGTTCAGGAACCCTGCACGTTTGTGTGTCCTTTGCGTTTGTGACCTTTGTGTCAGCGCCTCAGAAAAGCGCGTGCTGGAAATTCTGCATCCGAATACAGAGTCATGGTTTCCTCAGAGAAAAACTGCTGTGCCTTTAAAAAATGACAGTAACATACAATAACAGCAGAAAATTAATATGAGGCGTCAAACTGTTATTTGAAAGCTGAGCACATCTTTTTACAAAGGAATGTTAGGATGAATATTTTTCATCCACAGAAACAGATCAGGAGTTTATATTTAGGCTAATATCACTGAACACATAGAACATACAAACTCCACACAGAAAGACAGGGAAAACAACTTTGACCACTTTACAAGAAGTGATGGGGGAAAAACATCACCTGTTGTACATGAACACCCCGCTGCAGCCTGCACTGGCACTGAACACTGGTGTTAAGCGAGCACTGCACTCATTTACTATCACACTCCCATAGAGCTGGGAAACTTCCCTCTGAGCTTTACCCACAATGCAACTTGATAATGCCTCCACTTCAGCCCAAGTTGTAACACATGTTCCGTTTCTGACAAATAATAATATTAATATCATTATAATATCATATTTAAGTCCACAGGAAATACACATTATACATACATGTATTTTCTCCGGCTGAGTCTACTGAGCTTTATGTGTCTTTAATGTTGACGTATGAAGATGTAAGTGTCTGTATGTGTCTCTGGTGGCTGCTAAAGAAGACAGCACATCATATACATAACACAAGTGTTAATGATGCATTTATTTTCTGGAGATATACTGTGGGCTGACAGGGTCGGCACTCACTACATTGGACTGGTGTATATATCCACACGTTCTTCTCGTTAACCACTAATGTTGCCTTCTTAATCCTTTTTGACGGACGGCTCGGCGTAATTGCCCATCTGCTGTTTCAATGTGGAGTCCCGCAGTAACTTTATCTCCCTGAAGACCTGCAGTCACCAGGTCCCTCTCGCTAAAATAGTGTGCTAAATATATCCTGTTTGTGCCACTGGGTTTGCAGCAACTTATCCTCAGTCAGCATTTGAACCAAAAACTGTGTCTCCCATGCTGCTGGGCCCCACTTACCCCCACGTTTCTACACCTTTTTGTGCAATGTCTAATTTATTGTTGTTGTTGTTGTTATCATTATATAAAGGATGATCATTTTTAATATGTGCAGGGGGTAAGGGTTTGTAATTGAGTTTTATAAACAACAACAACAACAACAACAACAACAACAACAATAACAATAATAATAATAATAATAATAATAATAATAATAATAATAATAATAAAAGATCGTAAATAACTCAGGGTCTTTCTATGCAGAGTCTGCATGTTCTCCCTGTGTCAGTGTGGGTTTTCAGCAGAGAACAGACAGTGGTCCTCTTGACATAGTAACACATGTCCTTAACTAAAGAAAAGTGTGGTATTTTCATCTTGTTGGTACAGTATATAGTTTGATACTTGTGTCTCTGACACATGTAGAGTTGGGTTTCACTCACATTGGTTTGGGGGGTCATCTCTGGTTTCCCATTCATTATGCACAGTATTATATAGTGCTGATGGTGGAAGGGGGGGGGGGTTAACCTATTGGCAGCAACAGCCGATATCATAACTTATTTCATGGCCTAGAGTTCAGTGTTTCCTTGCCAATGCAGCATCAGTATGCTCAATTTTTCATTCCAATTAGACTGGACTCCCTGACGCTGGCTGGCTGCTGTATGTCACAGTGGTGACACAAGTCAATTAAACGTCAATACCACGTCTCTGTGGAGACTGTTGTCAACGTGCTGTTTAAATTCTTAGACATGAGTCTTGATTGTTTTTTTCCTGATCAACAGGAAAAAAAGATTGTACCAAAGAAAGTATTGTTGTAAAAACATGGACAAATAGGCTCCAGTGGATCAAAGATGGTTGTGATGGAGACCGGACACTCGTGTCTGCGGTTCAAAGATACCTATTTCATTATCATATTTTGTTATTTACAACCAGCAAGAGGGGCAGCACGGTGGCGCAGTGGGTAGCGCTTGTGCCTCGCAGCAAGAAGGTCCCTGGTTCGAATCTCGGTTCGGGGGATCTTTCTGTGTGGAGTTTGCATGTTCTCTCCGTGTCTGCGTGGGTTCTCTCCGGGTACTCCGGGTAACTCGAACTCAGCGGTGACATTTCTTCATATGTTTAAGGAGCCTGTCTGTGGCCTTAAACCTCAGATATACAACAACTAAATACATTATTTCTCATTATTTTGAAAGTTGATTCTATTTCTGCATGAATAACATGCACTCTGCACCCTCTGTGTGTCATGACCCAACAAAGGGTCAGGACCCCGGTTGAGAAAACATTGCTCTATTGCACATAATGATGAGATTCATAGCGTCACTTTGACATTTATCAATCTAGACTGAAATATTTTTTAAAATCCACATTTGTCCACAGAGCTGTCTGAGAGGTTGTGGGTTAAAATAGTAAAGGCTGTCCTCTGAGTCCTTTAAGGAGAATAATGACACATTAAACCTGACCTACTTATGCTGTGGAACCTCAGGAATCTTTCAAAGTGGCCCTGTGGCCCCTGTGGCCCCTGGCCTTAGCACAGTGGTTCACTCCACACCAGGGTGACTTGTTGCTGAGTTGTTGTCACCTGGGTGTTTATCTGCCACACAGACTGCATCTGTGCATGGAGCCTGTGAACACTCCCTCCTGTCAAACATAGCTGCTCGTTCCACATTGTGCCACAGTGCCTACATTTGAGCCGAGCATGTATTTTTAAAAACAGCCAGTGAGTCGTCGGTTTGCACAGACATGTTATCCACTCCGCTCATCTTCTTGTACTCTCCTAAATATACTTTCATTCGACGCGTTTGAGTCTACACTTAATAAGGTCTGTTGTCACGACAATCATCTGATAGGCTGTCAATGGGCGTCCGAGTAAGTAACTCACTTACTCACTCACAGAGGGCTGCTGCTGCTGCTGCTGAGGGGGAATCTCTGCACATCTGGCACAAACACTCACTTAGACTCAGGAATGAACTTCGATTTTGGAAGTCAAAGGTCACTGTGACTCCATAACTTAAGAATGCAAACACTAATTATGGAAAACGTTTACATAAATGTCCACACAAAGTTCTTGGAATTTCTCAGCTTTATTTAATCAGTCAATCAAATTTTATTTGTATAGCCCATATTCACAAATTGCAATTTGCCTCATAGGGCTTTAACAAAGAGTACAGGGTGTGACATCATCTGACCTCTGACCTACACCCTCAACAAGGTTGAGGAAAAACTGCCAAAACAAAAACCCATTTAACAGGGGGAAAAAAACGTAGAAACCTCCAGGAGAGACTCATGTGAGGGATCCCACTCCCTGCAGGGATGGACAGAAGTGCAATGGATGCCACGTGTACACAACACATCAACAAAATGACAGAGAGAGAGAGAGAGAGGGAGAGAGAGAGAGAGAGAGAGAGAGAGAGAGCTAAGGCACTGTATGACCATAGTGTAATAATATAATATAATATAATATAATATAATATAATATAATATAATATAATATAATATAATATAATATAATATAATATAATATAACATAATATAATTCTGTAATTATAGGTAATGTGATTGAATAGGGTGCTGAATCCGGGTTCTGCACCTCCGGTTTATGGTCCAGCAAGTGGCTGCACTTGGTTCTTTATGGGCCATGGATGGACGCGGACGAACAACAACGCTCAAATCATAGAATCTCTGTATCACGAGGGGCAGAAGGGGCAGAAATATATATTCTCAAGGTGCCCTCTGAATGTTTTTAACAAATGTTTTTACCAAAATATAATATTTTACATTACATTACATTTCCATCAATAACATTACATTGATGGAAACCACAGTTTTTCTGGGGCTGTTAAACACCATCTTTGTTTCACTGTAGATGGCTCGTGTTATACATAAAAATAATACAAAAACAAAACATGCAAGTGTTTAGCAAAATCTGTCTCCACATAGACGAAATTTAATTTGTATATTTGAATGGTTTGTGTGCGCAATGAATTACGCACAACGTCCTCTAGTGGTCCGCGAGCCACCGCTTGAGAACCATGTGGCCCAGACGGTAGTTAGTAATGTCCCTGCACTGTTTTTGGTCGCGCTACTCGGCCACAGGCTCCATGTCGCGGTGAGTGGAATGTCCGGGGCGTCTGCGTGTCATCAGAGAGACAGTCGAACCGGGCGCGGAGCATTATCTCCGCCTGAGGGACGGAAGGCTACTGTGTGTGTGTGTGTGTGTGTGGGGGGGGGGTGTCATCTCTTGACAGTCGTGCACCAAATGTAAGATAAAACCTGCCACTTCAGCCATGGAGACGGAGCAAAGCTGTGTGGAGATACCGGCGACTCTCCGGGCGGAGAAGTTACTCCAAAATCCGGCGCGCATCGGAGACGATGCCCTGGGGAAGCAGGACGAAAGCAAGTACGTCGACTTGGAGTTAATGGACGTGAAGACAAGTGGGACAAGAGCGGAAACGGGAAGGCAGTGTCCCTTTAGTGTAAGAAACCAAATGTCTGTCCTCATTGGCGGCGGCAGCGCCAGAGCGCCGTGCGTAACGGGCCCAAACCCCGGGCTGGACTGGATTACAACCGAGAACCAAACGAACAAGAGAGAGCAGTCTGGGGGTGTGAAACACACCGGAGCTGGAGATGAGGGTCTCTCCGTTCCATCATCATCACCACTCCCTCCTCGTCTCAACACAAAGTCAGAGGTTGGAGACAAAGGCGAGAAAGTCATAGACGCGTCCGGACACGAGGGCACCAAGAAAGATGCGCCCAGAGATGAAGAACTGCGCAGTGGAGATCATGATCCGAGTGGGAAAAGTGGGTCGGATGATTATGAGGAGGAGGAGGAGGATGATGTTAGTTTGGTGCTTTCAGATGAGTGCGTCCCGAGCGCGCACGAGGACGAGTCCCATTACATCACGACGCACGAGATCCAGCTCTGTGAGCTGTCCGACCACGAGGGGGACTACGAGCTCGGGGTGGGCTCCTCCACCAGCTGGGACATTGAGGATGACAACCAGGTGTACGCCTTTGTGGATTACGCGCCGTTTGACGGCGATGGCGCGGTGGGAGAGAGGGGGGCTGGCGGCCAGCGTCCTGCCCAAGGCGCAGCAGCAGCAGCAGCAGCAGCAGCAGCCACAGTCAGCACTCTGCTGGAAAGTGATCTCAAGCCCCCCAGCTCAGATGAGAGCGCGTCCAAAGCCCAGCAGCCGCAGCCGCAGCAGCGCGGTGGCTCCAGCGGGGGACAGATCCACCTGTCAATCAGTGCCACTTCCCGAGCTATAAATGACCCTGGCAACATCCAGCAGCGGGGGAATATTATTTATCATGCCAGGCGCTCCGCAGACATGAGTCGCTATGTGCTGAGGGGAGTTGACGGGACGGCGGAGACGCTGCGTGACAGGGCCAAGTGTTTCATAGCAGCGCCGGGGCGCGTGCACTTTGGCGGCAAGCTGAGGGGGAAGGAGGTCGCCGGGTGTTCCAGCGGTGCGTCCAGCGCCGTCAGCGAGCTGGACGACGCAGACAAGGAGGTGCGCAACCTGACGGCCAGAGCCTTCAAGAGCCTGGCCTACCCTTACTTAGATGCCTTCAACTTCAGCACCTCCAGCGAGTCCTCTGCATCGGAGCATGGCATTGGGATAAACAGGTGGTCCACGTTCGTCGACCTGAAATATGGCAACGTGAACATGGCGCAGGGGCTGGACCAAAGCGTTGTCTCCCACCAAAACTCCACAGCATCATTCGAAATAGGCAAAAGCATAGGGAGCGGGGGTTATAAGGGAAGCATCAAACCGCCCACCAGCAAGACCCTCACTCTGAGTGGCACCCCCCGCAGCGCGTCATCATCCACCAAGAAAATCGAGCTGATGGGGAAATTCAGCCAGGCGCACAGTGGCGTCATTCGACTCACAGAGACGCTGAATTTCCGATGCAATGTCAAATCGGGAATGTCCGGGGGAGAAAGGCGCAACGAGTTTGCACAAAACGCCGCAGGATCACGTTCCACAGATGAAGTTACCGGCAGCTCGTCGAGCGGCCAGAGCAGAGGGGCCGGCGGGGCGCTCTCCAAAACCATGGAAGACGCGCACAAGAAAGCAATCATCGCCTCGAGCCTGATCAAAAATGTAATTTCCAAAAAGATGCAGTTCGAGCAGGAGCGCAAGATGGAGAGGGGGGAGATCCGCGAGCCGCGCGGGGCGCCTTCCCCGTGCCTCGCGCACCAGGAGTGGAAGGGGAGCAGGGAGCTGCAGCGACAGAGCTCCAGGTTCTCAGAGAGCGGCTCCGACTGCGCCATAATGTGCGCGGATGAACTGGGGGACCTCGTGGACAGCGGCTCGTGCGACACCAAAAGCGACTCGCGGAGGCCAGACGCACCAGAAACTAACCCGGAGCCAACGAACGAGGATGCGATCGATGCTATAAAAGGCGCAATGGACGCGTCGAAAAGCACGTTGCTCCGCAGCCAGAACAGCGCGTTCAGATGCTGGAGAGACGAGGAGCTAGAGTTTCCAAAGGATCATAACAGCGAGAAAACGCAGGAGGACAAGCCGCCGCGCGCCCCCGACAGACAGGCCGAGGGGGGTCAGTGCGCAGCCGACTGCGGCAAAGCCACCAAGATGTCGCATTTGTTTGTGCCAAGTATCCAACTGCTGCCCAGCGACGGAGAAGACGCACAGAACAGGAACTCTTCTCCACGCGGCGATGAAGGTGGCACGACACTGCGCTGCGACAGCACCTTGTACGTGACAGGCTCCAGGAGCGTCCACAAATCCAAGTCCAAATCCCCGGAGATTAAAATCAACCTCAGGAGCGTCAGGGACAACAGAGCGGAGCCTTTTGGCGTCTCCAAGCTGCGCGCAGCCAGCCTCACCAGAACCGACGACTGCAAGAGTCAGGCGCTGGCTGCGGCTCTGAGGGCCGAGTCCTCGGATAAAGTGCCGCATTTCATGGTCAGAGATATCAGGGACAATAAAGGGAAGCTGCAGACGCCCATTCACCAAGTGCGAGACGTGCGTAAACTGGTGAAAAGCTCCTATCACTTTGTGTCTTTGGACAACAACGAGCAGAAGTCAAGCTTCGCCCCTGTTGACAGTCACCTGGAACCAGAGAGACACCCCGACTCCGTGTCCCCTATAGTGATCAAATGTCAATCTGTCAATACAAACAGTCACGGGAAACAATGTGGAAATGTCGCATTGTGTAAAAGGGAGACGCTCATGGAGACAGACCGATCGTCTCCAGAGGGCGCCAAAGGTGCGCCGCCGCTACGGGCAGCAGGGAGAGCAGCCATGACTGGTTGTTCAGAGACTGGTTTGGGAGTTGAGAACAAATTGGCTTCAAAGAAACAGGAAAAAATATCAGATGCGGCAGAGAAGAGGTGTGAATGGAAACCGGCCAACCAGGTGGCTCTGGAGAAACTCCAGGCTGCAGTGAAGACCATGGAGCAGCTCTATGTGTTTGACAGAAACGAGTGGAAGAGGAAGAATGAGCCACAGCCCCTCACAGACAGCCACGTGCTTTCACTGCTGGCCAGGGAGGAGCATGGAGCACCGGAGGAGGATGGAGCGAGAGGGGCCCACGCTGACAAAACAGTCAGAAGAGACTCTTATCCCAACACCGACAAGACCCCACCACCAGCACCACCAGCAGCAGCCCCCAGCAGTGAGAACCTGCTGAGGCACGACGACAAAGACCCTCCCAAAGACTTTCATCCATCCAGCAGCCGTGATGACGGGGGGTTTGCCAAGATGGCTCAAACCCCCGGCACCAAAAATGTCTTCAGCCTGAGCTCCAGCCTAAAGGCCTCTGCGACCGGAAAAGTGTCTCAGCCAAACGCAGCCACACAAACACCTTTCAGTTCAAAGCACTTCATCCCAAAGTCCCCCAAAGTGCCGGTGTCGTTGAAAATCAGCCAGCAGAGGTTGAGCCGACTTGAAGGTGCTGAACCGAAGGAGGCGGACGGTGAGAACTACTTAACCATTCCGGTCAAGTCGCACACAAGCAGCGGCAGCAACCAGCCGCCACCCACTCATAAAACATCAGTGTTTACATCCGCGCGTCACTCGCACCCAACCACTCCTCCACAACACAGGGCTCAGGAAGACCAGACCCCCAAACGCTCCAGCATCGTGATGGACACATTTCCACCAGAGATGCCTTCTGCTACCATCTACCACTCTGTACCTTTGGGGATGTCCGCCAGTCATCCACAGATGTACTGTTTCTCCCCAGCGATCACCCCTGCTCCCACCATAGACCCCTTCCAGGCCACCCAGAGAAGGATGCTTATGGATCCCACCACTGGAAACTACTACCTGGTGGACACGCCTGTGCAGCCGGCCACCAAGCGCCTCTTCGACCCAGAAACAGGCCAGTATGTAGATGTGCCAATGCCACAGCCTCCCATGACCCCTGTGCATTTACCGATCTCACCCTTGACCCTAAGTCCTGGGGCATATGGACACACCTATATGATCTACCCAGGCTTCATGCCCACGACCTCAGTGATCCCGGCGCGGACACTGGTGCAGTCACAGATGTCGATGCAGTCAGAGGTGGAGAGTGGAGAGAAATCCTCGTTGCAGCCGACTGAGGGTATGTACATGGAGAGCCCTTTCTACATGGCCACCAGGAAGTCTCCTCAGGCAGCATTAGGAGGGCTGCCGCAGGCCTCCACCAGCAGGCCACTGCAGGGCTTCTCCACTGTAAAGCAGCCAGTCATCAGCATCACATCCCAGCAGGGGCCCCGCATCATCGCCCCACCCTCGTTTGACGGGACCACCATGAGCTTCGTGGTGGAACACAGATAAACAGCCGCTCGTCTGGACCAGGTGAGTCAGGTCAGACAGACTTTACATTAACTCGTCTTAAACTCTTTTTAAAAATACGTTTGAAATCAAAACTTGTGGGAAAGGTGTAATGCAATCACTTGAAAAAAAAACTTTTATAATGAAATGAACAACAGTTTCTCTTCAGCCCAATATGTATTATGTTGTCATGTAAAATTAAAATTTTAAACAGACATTCTGCAGTATTAGAGATTTAGGTGTTCCCAGTGTTTCCCTGCATTTTTTCCAGCATCGCTTTCAAACAAAATATGTCTATTTGTTGTCTATTAATATTTCTTTCTTTCACTGATGATGTGTCAAAATGTACGGGATCAAAAACATATTTATGCGACTAGATACTAAAAAAGTTAGATCATAGAACTTAATATTTTTAAAAAGTGTATAAAAGCTCATATCATTTTGTTTATTGCAGGTATTTTTTTTATTTCATTCAGGCGTTATTTATTTTAAAATGCTTGGGGGGAATTAAAACAAAAATGGCTTTTGTAATCAAGGTCAAGCAGGATAAATTACATTCATTTAAAAACATATTTCATTGTAGTACGGTATACATAATGTCTATGCCCGCTTACATAAGTCATGTAATTTAACAACATATCCATAATCACATTTCGAGGGTTGCATGTGAGCACCTCAGCAGAGACGATGGATTATAATGATATAAAACCCAGAAGCTTGGTGTTTGAATGTGTGTTAGTGAGGCGTGGTGGACTTAGGGAAAGGTCAGGCCTTGGCAGGTGTTTGTTATGTGTATACGCGGAGAGCTTCAGCTGCTGCTGGACATCCTGGCAGGTCAGAGTCGCAGCAGGGTCGGCTGGCTTTTTATAGGACCCGTCATTTAAAGACAGAGAGAGTGAGAGGCCAGTTTCACATGGCCACTGATCAGCAGTTACATAAACACAGCATGCAGTGTGGCAGCAGGTAACCTCAGCTGGCACAGCTGAGCAGTCGGAGTTCCCCTTCTCATTGGAGACACACATACTGAAGATCACAGTTAAGTAAACAGATAGTCTGCAGCCTTCAAATGACGCCATAAGACTGGAAAGGGAAGGTTGCGAATTTAAATGACACATTTTATTTTATTTTATTTTATTTCACCTTAAAGGCAGAAGGCAGATGCGACGTGCACAAAATAATGTGGCTCAGTCCAAGAGAACAAACCATTTTTTGTTCGATACCCAGCAAGTTCAGCTAACTGAACTTGCTTGTTCAGTCATAATGAAGCTGTGCCATGCAACAGCACATTCCTACACCAAGTTTTTCCTCATTCCTAATAACTGAAAGTGATTCTGACTTTTCACCTGAATGACGCAGTAAAATGAATAGGAAAATGTTATGAACAGATTTTAAATATACTCAAACATCAAGTTGTATATTAAGTATTCTATATGTATATAATATGTGTGTGTGTGTGTGTGTTTGTGTGTGTGTGTATAAAAACAAATGTGTGTGTGTGTGTGTGTGTGTGTGTGTGTGTGTGTGTGTGTGTGTGTTTGTTTTTGAAATATTCAGCACAGAACTTCCATACATGGCACACTGATTCCTTAAACCGAAACATGAGCTATAGTTTATGAGCCATATAGGAAAAGCAGAGGAGCAGGATCTATGAGAAAGAGAAAAAACAAAACAATTGCCGGACAAGACTCCTCCCTTCACTGACTGAAAGTACAGAAGCCAGGTGACACAGAATGTGACAGTTCTTGTCTGACAGGCTTAGAGAAGGATGATGGGATTTAAACTAAAAAGAGGAATAAAGAAGCACTGAGGATTATTGAGGTACACTGGGAGTAGTGAGTTTTTGCTGCTTCAGCCTGAGAGGTTTGCCAGAGATAAGCCATAACTTAAAGTGAAAGTACATTTTTGCTGTCTGTTTCCTTGATTGCGTTGCGTCTCTGTTGGTGTTTACGGGAGAACATGGCTCTTCGATCAGCAGAGGACTTTTCCTGCCCAATCTGTCTTGAAATCTTCAAAGACCCTGTCGTGTTGTCGTGCAGCCACAGCTTCTGTAAAGACTGTTTGCAGACCTGCTGGACACACACCGCCATTCATCAGTGTCCATTATGTAAAAGAAGATCGTCAAAGAGTGAACCGCCGTGTAACTTGGCCTTACGGAACCTGTGTGAAGCTTTCGTACGGGAGCTTTCTTTGGGCGAGAACACCCCTGGAGATGATCTCTGCAGGCTGCACTCTGAGAAATTAAGGCTCTTCTGTTTGGACCATCAGCAACCAGCATGTCTGGTCTGTCGCGACTCAAGAATACACACCGATCACAGATTCAGACCCATTGATGAAGCTGCACAGGATTACAGGGAAAGCCTCAGAAATGACTTGAAGCCCTTACAGGAAAAACTTGAGCGCCTGAGTCAAGTTAAAGCAGACTGGTATCGAACATCGGAGCAGATAAAGACGCAGGCAAAAATAGCAGAGACTTGCATGAAGAATGAGTTTCAGATGCTTCGAAATTTTCTACAAAAAGAAGAAGAGGCCAGGATCGCTGCACTGAGAGAGGAAGAGTCGCAGAAGAGTCGCATGGCGGAGCAGCAGCTCGAGGCTCTGAGCAGAAAGATAAAAGCTCTTTCAGAAACGATCAGGGCCATAGAGAATGAACTGCAAACTGCGGACATCTCATTCCTGCAGAAGTATAAGGCTGCAGCGGAAAGAGTTACAGGGCGCAGTCTACCGGATGATCCACACTTGCCTTCTGGAACTTTAATAAACATGGCAAAACACATGGGCAACCTCACCTTCAACATATGGAACAGCATGAAGAGCATGGTGACCTACTCTCCTGTGATTCTGGACCCAAACTCAGCAATATCATCTCTTTTGCTTGATGCAGATCTGAGAGGTGTAAGGTACACTGAGTCTCAAACAAGACTTCCGAATAACCCAGAAAGATTCGACTGTTACACCACAGTCGTGGCATCGGAGAGCTTTGACTCGGGGACTCACAGCTGGACTGTTGACGTTAGCATAAGTGCAAACTGGTCAATGGGCATGATAGGAGAGTCTGTCAAGAGGAAGGGCGTGGCATTGAGTGGTTACTGGGAATTGTGGTTTGATAACGGCAAATACAGAGCCTATGCACCTCCACATACCGACATCATTCTCCCAGTGAAGAAACCAATCCAGAGGATCAAGGTGTATCTGGACTGGAACAGAGGAAAGCTGTCATTTATAGACATGGAGACAAACACAATAATATACATGTTCTCACAGACTTTCACTGAGAGGTTATTTCCCTATGTTAACACTCTAAGTAAACACTCAATGAGGATATTACCACTGAGAATCAGAAAAATTAACTTTGATAAGTAGTCAGTTATGATTGTTTTTTATATGTTGTGTATGTGTGTGTGTGTGTGCGTGTGTGTGTGTGTGTAAGAAATAACCACATTCAAAATATTTCAGATAAATCAGATTGCATATATTTTTATATTTTTTTATATATATGTATATTATTGTCACTTTCCTGTAAGACTCTACGAGAATTTTTTTATGACAGAGTCAATCAACTGATTGTACAGGAACTCCAACATGCCAGAGAAGTTGCAGTGCAAGTTTTTTACTTCTGGACAATGCATGGTATGAACACACATTAGTGAGTAGTTATGCATGCAAAGTGACTACAGTACAAATTGTGTCAACACATGGTTCAGTCACACCTTAAAGGAGAACTCCGGGCATTTTTACATTCAGGCCATATCCCTCGGTCTCCTCCAATGGGTAGGAAGCAAATAAATGGAGATACTGGAGATTCGATTGTCAAGATGATTTCCTTCACAGTCACTATGCAGCTATTTTCGCCATGTAGTAAAATATAAATATGACCCTGCAATGCTCCACCATCATTTTTTAGTGGGAGAAACAGAAAAAAACAAAAACAAGTTTCGTGGCTATGGAGTAACTCAGCTCGACATTCGAACCGGAAGTGCCGGAAGAGAGGGGGGTGAGAGACTGCAACCAAAAACATATAATTTATACTGTTTTTCCATATTATTTGAGTTATACCTGCACATGTATAGGTTAGTGTTATTATATGTTCAGTAGTTTGGTTTAGTTCTCATAGGATGGAATAAAAATTGACAACCCTCAGATTCTTGATAAGAGAGAAATAAAAGTTTTCCCTCATGTTGTGCACAACAGCTTCCAATCTGAATGAAATTTACAGTAGTGTCTGTTTTGTTTTCCTGGTTTTCTACAGGGTTGAACTCTGAGGGGATGCTGGCCTGCTATGGGCTCCAGTCTCTACAGCCCGTATGTTTATCAGCTGGAGGTGATGGTTTCAGAACGCGGTTAAAAGGGTTCATTTACATCCTGCTTAACCTGTTCTTACTTGTGTAGAAGGTTGCGTTTTATCATCACTTACTTAATACCTAGGCACCAATTGCACTGACGCTGTAATCACAGTAATTGGTTGCTAAACTAAGCAGGGTTTAATGATTTGTTCAGTTTTAGGTTGTGTATTATTTTTATGCTTTTGCTTTGTATTTTTTAGAAGGTGAAATACGTCAACGCTCCAACAGATGATAACAAGTGGGATTAGTGAAATGATTCTTTACAATCACAATTTCAATTTACTCCACTTTATTGCATAATAATATTTAGTAGTGTTAAACATGCTAAAATGTCTGCCAATTAAATATCATCTCTTGGGTACTGGATTTTATGCATTGTTGTTATATGTGTTATAATAATTTTATCAGTCATGTCCTGTTCATAAACAGGATATGATGAATGTAATGTGGGTGTTTACCTATATACGGATCATCATTATCATTCTTATTTTAAAAAATGGCTCTGATTCACTGCAATGTAAAGAATATGTGTTTTGGTATTTGAAGAACAGTGCAGCTGCAGAGATCAGGGCAAAGGGACACCTCTATGAGATCTCAGCAACGTGATCTGCAAAACGATTTACTTTTGAAAACATATATTTTCATACTTGTCATTGTTTCGATGACTGCATCGACACAATTATTGCTTGTACAAAATAGTTCACAAACTGTGGACCTGCTGGACAGTCCATCATTTTTTCTCTTTGAAATATGTTCCTGTGCTGTCATATTAACAAAACAAAATTATGTGTCTACAATGAACTGCATGATTTTGAACAGGTCATAGTGAAAGGTCTTACCAAGGAGTGTTGTGTGTTGACTATATTTGATGACTCACACTGATTATTCAGGATTTCTTGATGTTTTATTTTACTTTCAGCTGCTGAATTGGTCAATTAGGGAAAAAACAACAGATGATACTGTTTAACTTTTTAAACATCACTCAGCCGTGTTGTATCCCTTTACATTTATTTACACTGTCATAGTATAACTGATGTGCGGTCTGGGATCAGTGCTACTACTGATGGGGTTTGAATCATTAATAACTGAAGAAAGGTCTTTTACTGTTTTGTGATTGTTGCAGCAGTTCTTTGAACGTGCATGAAGATTTGCTCTTGTTTTGTTCCGGTGCAGTGGAGAAAAACAACTTCAGAATGTTGTTTAGGGATATAAATTTGTGTATAAGTGTAAATACCTTTTTTTCAGGACTCATGAAGGGCCTGAAGCCATGATGCCTCACTGCATGGAGGTGGGATCACTGGACAACTCTTCTACGTTGGACAGACAGAATATAAATGTTGTGATGGTAAAAGAAAGTTGTTTCGTTGTGCAGAGAAAAGCTGAGGATGTTTGAACCTTTTGGGATGATGTGGTGACGGCACAGCGGAGGCGTGGGACAGAGCAATGTAAATCTTTTACAATATCTTGTCCAAAATAATGACTTTGATGGTGAATTTTATGATTTCACTTTGATATGTTTTGTAAATGAACAGTTTGCTCAAAATTGTGTCACAAATATTAACAGGGATGTGCCATTAGGTACTGTTTGTTAATGGATTTGTGCATCTTGGAAATTTAATAAACATAAAACCCTTTTGCAAACCTGTTTGTTATCACTTGCGTAAATCCTCCTAAACCTTCAACCTCCTCGTCCAGATTATATAAGGCATCTAAACATCATCTTAAATAATGGCTATCATTTATTCAGGTGCTTCATCTTCAGGGTCCATGTAGTGCGGATTCTGACCTCTGGGCTACACCATAACAACCTGACAACGCAGTGGCTTTTGTTTACAACTTTCGGTTCCGTTTGCTTCCAAGCGTCGCGGTTAGATGACGTAATACATGCGCCGCCACCACACACCATGTACACATGGGGCAGTAGCTAATTGAGTAGGTTGTGTAATTAATCTTCCTGGTGTTTGTGACATTTGAGTTTGAGTGAACTGCCGATGAAGTGACTTTAACGTGATTAGCCTCTGATGAGATCTGAAGAAAAGCGCGTTGTTAAATGCAGCCGCTTCACTCTGTGCAAACAGCAGCTAACACCAGCAGATAGTTAACTGACAGGGAGCATTAGTAACAAGACAGTGGGCTAAACCTGCTCCTAACCCATGGCCGACGACAATGCGAACGAGGCTTCAGTCCAACAGCAAGGTGATAATGGAGATAAATCGAAGACCGTGAGCAGTAATGGAGAAACTGGAGCAGAAAACAAAGATCTGTCCAAAAGGCAAAGGAAGAAGCTTCTGAAGCAGCAGAAATGGGAAGAGGAGAGGGAGCTACGAAAGTAAGTAATGTGCATGATCACTCGCCAAATCTGCACACACACACACACACACACACATATGTATATTTATATATAAAACGTCACACAATGCATCCCAACTATTACAGGACGAACAAAAACTGCTTTAAGGAACTTACATGTACAATTGGTAAATGTCGTAAGTAAGTCAAATACTTAAATAGACTTAATGCTGTTTCAGTAATCATCAAGATCTTCTGCTGACTGATGTTTCTGAAGATATTCCTACAGTGCACATGTCTGCAACATTTTGTTTCCATTGCAGGCAGCGACGGAAGGAAAGGAAGCAGCAACGTCGGCTGCAGAGGCAGAATCACGAGGAGGACGAACAGCAGGAAGATGCCCAGAGTGTCCGGAAGCGTCTGCGCCGAGAAGTGACACCAAGTTCTTTGAGGTTGGTGGTGGACTGCAGCTTCGACAGCCTCATGCTGCCCAAAGTAAGCAGCACTGTGAGACTTAGGTCTTGAAAACATCACGAATACAAGTATGGCACTGATTCTCCTGACTGATAATTTTGTTGTCTGTTCAGGATGTTCATAAGCTTCATAAACAGATCCAGCGGTGCTATGCTGAGAACAGAAGAACTGTTCATCCAGTGCAGGTTAGTGAATATTGTTCACTAATAAACCAACAGAAACCGTCCAGTGTGATGTTTAACCACTGCTCTCTCGTCTCCAGTTTTATTTAACCAGCCTGGGAGGGCAGCTGAAACAGAGCATGGATGAAAAGGACAAAGGATGGGTTAACTGGAAGGTGAGGAGAACTGTAATGCTTAGTCCGATCATCTACCAGTTGATCAAAATAAAACTGAATTTTTTAGTCACTTGCTAAACTGAAGAGCCAAAATATAGATGTTCCACGTTTTCAAAGGTTCAAATTTCAAGGTACTGTGATATGTGGAATTGAATTGTTTTGGACTGTTGATCCTACAGAATGAGACATTTAATAATGTGATTTTTGTCTCTGAAGTCACACTTGTATGATAGTACTCTGTTGTACTGAATGTTGGGGCTTGTTGTCCTGTTACAGACTGACTTTATAACCAATTAGATGCCTTCCTTGTATGATGGATATGGATGTAAATATCAGAACACTTACAACCCAGTACGCGTAGATGCAAATTCTGCAGTGTCAGTGAGACAGTTGCTATTATTGTGTGTCATCGTATGTCTTTTACAGGACATTATCATTAAAACTGAACACTACAGTGACGTTTTGGCTAAGGAGGATCTAGTGTACCTGACATCGGACTCGCCCAATGTGCTGGAGGAACTTGACCAGAAAAAGGCTTATGTGATTGGTGGTCTGGTGGACCACAACCATCATAAGGTTTGTCTGCTGCTGGGTTGAGAGAGAGAGAAACGTTACTGATCCCTTGGGAAGTTTCCCTCAGGGAAATTGGAAGGGAAACATTTCCAGCAGCATTGATACAATCAAATAGCAGAATTAAGCAAAGAAAAACGATAAGATAAAACTAAATATAAGGCATTAGAAAACAACAAGTCAGTCTGGAAATGTGCTGGAAATGTGCTGTATAACCAGGTAATTGCTGTACATGATCAAGGAGTGTGTCGTAATGAATTTCTATTGATACAATATAACATATTAAATAATATTGCTCTACAAAATGCTGCTAGTAACAACTGGTACTAGAGAGAGGAGTTATATAATCTGATGGTGTGCGGGACAAAGGAGTTTTTAAGTCTGTTGGCCCTGCACATGGGAAGGAAGCACTCTGTCACTGAACAGGCTCTTCTGGCTACAGCTGACAGTGTGCAGAGGGTGACTGGCATCATCCTTGATGCTCAGTAGTTTGTCCATAGAGACACCTGAGGCTCAGTAAATGATGGCTACTAGCACATTATGATCGCATTCTGCATCATTTGCAGGGGATTACATTTGAGAGGGCGATGGAGCTGGGGATCGCTCACGCTCAACTTCCCCTCAGCAGCTTTGTCAAGATGAACAGTCGGAAGGTTCTAGCAGTCAACCACGGTGAGTACATGTTTTAGATTAATACAGAACACTGATATGAGTAGTTTAGTTCAAGCCACTACACAAATGACAGTGGAGTAAAAATACCTTTTCCCACTGACCAGGTTTAGTTTATAGGCTTAGAAATCATTAGTATTTTAGGAACCTTGACTTTAATGGTAAACCTCTTATCGTTATAGACTGGGTAACTGCAGTGTTAAAACAGAGGAGTGACTGGTGTAGCGGCTATGCTTGGGTGGGCAGGGCAGGTGGAGGTTGGGTGATACCTGCTTTGCCTCACAGGTGTGTTTTCATTCCTCTCACAGTGTTTGAGATCATCTTGGCCTATCTGGAGAAGGGCAGCTGGCAGGAGGCCTTCTTCACCATCCTCCCTCAGAGGAAAGGAGCTGTGGCCATCGACCAGGATGGCGCAACCGTTCAGGAAAAAGAGGAGGAAGTCTCTGACTCTGACTCTGACCCCCCAGAGAAGACAGAGAAAACAACCGATCACTGAGCTCACATGGACTAAGCTCTAAGATCTGGTACTATTGGGAAGATGCGGAATATGAAAAGATTTTGGCTTTATACAAATTTCTGTTATTGCATATTCAAGGTGCTTTCTGTTTTTTACTCTATTTATTTAGAATTTTACTTTTTGCCATGTCAGTTATCAACTTAGTTGGACTGTTGATATAAATACAAAATTTCAGTTTTGCAAAAAACATTTCATGTGCCAGTGGACCTGTTTTACTTATAAGATTAAGAAGATGAGGACAATAAAGTCATGACATGACCATCATTTGCAGTTGTCCTGAAATTCTCTAAATGATTTGGAATTTTTGCCTCTACAGTCAGGATGTAGAATCGAAGGGACTTGATCAATTCTTTTGAGAACTTGACTGTTGTGGAAATTGATTAGAAGTGGCAGTTACAGAACATTTATAGAAGTTTTGAGTTGACCTATGCTTTCAAACTCCTTTTTTTCCATTTGTATTATATGTTTTGCTCTTGGTCAATCAGAATATGTACAGTGAAGCAGATGAGTTTCATGGTCTGGTAGAAATACCTCCAGTGGTCTTGAAGAGTGAACAATGACAAACGGTAGTTACAGAGGCCACAGAGGGGAATCATAGCCCACCCTGGATGCTAGAATCAGGGCCCATTGAAGAAGTATTAATTTAATTGTGTGAGGAATGTCATGACTTATAAACTCAGCATGGCATTTTGGCATTTGTGGTTAGGAGTCTTATTTTGATTAGTTTAGATTGTGCCTGTATGATGCAGAATCCCCTCAACATTTACTCCAAATAAAATGAGCAAATATGAATTGGACTGTGTTCACGGTCATAGGAGGAAGACAGTGGTGAATGGGAGCGGCAGCCCCGCTTGCTTCAGCAACCAAACCCGGAAGTTACAGTTACCAAGGTAACAAGGTAAAGCGACGCCAGACGGAGAGAAGGTTTTGTTTAGTTGTAGCCACAGCTACAGCGACTCCGTCTGTTTACCTCTGACCGGACTTTTCAATGTCTCGAAAAGCACTGAAAGTGGTGGTTGAATTAAAGTTCAGAGCGGTAAGATGTGTCATCTTAATTCTCACCAGTCACTAAAGTGTTGCTGTAACTTACTCTTCGTTTCTGGACACAACGACACGTCAAATTCCAGCCTTCGTTCTCATCGCTGCCATTGTTTATTTTGTTGCCTAACTGGCAAAGACACACGTTTAGTAAAACGGCTCTAACGACGCTGTATTAAGCTTTAAGGTCTTTTCTACGATTCGGCATAGGCTATAACGTATGCAGCGAATAATATGTTAAATGGGTTAAACGGGTTAAATTTAAACCTCAATACCAAGCAGATGTTTATTATTGTGCAGCCTTGAACCAAAATGGCGGATAAATACACAAAAAATACGTCTTTACATCTTTTACTCAGGTTTCTTGTCCTGGTGTCCATCTGCCAGTCAAAGATGACATCTACCTCAGCATGTCCATCCTGGGACAGTGCCGTCAGTCTGAATGTGTCCCCGCTGTCTTCCCTCTGCTGTTCTATGAGAAGATGACATTTGAAAAGGCAGGTCATCAACAGTCTGATTTAGAAATGTGTCCATTCATGTTAAAATATGCACGAATGACAGCTTAACTATATCAGCTTTATTTGACTGCATCAAACAAATGTGTCAGCTTCAGTATACTGTATATAGCATGTTGATAACGTTTGTTCAATTCAACAGTACAGTTAAAATGTGTTTGTTTCTGTAGATTTTCAGACATGCAGTGGACCCAGGGGACATCGCTGTAATGCTGGAGTGTAAGCTCTTTTTCATTGTATACAGGGCGGGTAAAACACAGCAACTATTCATTTTACGTTTGTCTTTTTTGTGATTAAACTGTAGATTTCTTTAAACTTAATGTTGTTCTTTCCCAGACGAGTCTGTCAGAATAGAACTGGTGCAGATATCTCCTCCCGGTGAGACTATCTATATTTCTGGGGCAACTAGAACTTGTCCATTGAGTACTTTTTATATTGTTGTTTTATATTATATTCCTCATATGCATTTTCAGTGGGGGACACTCTGGCCTACTTTGAGGAAGCTGCTCGACGATTCCTGTTCCCTGAGCCCAGACTGATTCCTTCCTTCTCAGGAGTGGACCGAGAGGTTCTGATGACCCGGGCACTTTACTTCCCAGTAAGCCAGGCCATTTTTAAAGCATGCAAACAGTGTTGTGCTCCAAGGCACAGTGGTATCTATAACATGTCTACTGGGAAAGAATGATTTTGTTATTTGTTTCAATCAGCCTCAGAAACAAAGTATGTTCATTTTGTTTGATAAGTTGATAAAATGTGATAGCAAAGCATGTACACTGTTTTTAGTGTTTTTATGTGATCTGCCGTTCTCATTCTGTTGTAATGTATCTGTAGTAACAGACCAGATTTCAGTTACCTATTGCATATTGTCTGGATCACAGGTCTGCTACGCAGCAGCAGGATAATATGTGATGAAAACACTGAATAGGATATGTTGCTACAGGTATGATGGTATGGTACAAATGTTCTCCTCTCTTCTTATTCTGCAGGGTATCGCTCCAAAATTGGAGTTTGCCACCAAAACCACCATTATGGAGTGCTCAGCTGATGCAGAGGTCAACATTTACCCCAGCGTTCTCATGGTAAAGATTTTTTTGTGTGCCTCAGATTGTTAATAGAAGATTATACTCCAAGTATGACAGAGTTGAATCCCAGTTCTTTGTGTTATGGTTACGCTTTCTGATACATCTATTTTTTTGCTCCCAGAGGCCGGCGATAAAGAGGAACGTGAAGCGCTCCAGCAGACCCAGGACCTCCTCTCCTCAGAGGAACCAACGACGTGGTGGGACAGACTGGGCGAGACACGGCAAAGCCAGATCATTGTCACACATTCCCAGATCCCAGAGAGCTGGAAACACCCAGCGTCTGGCACAACTCAGCCTTGACTCTGCACCTCCCCTCCAAGCAGACACATCTAAAACATCCCAGCATGTGAGTGCATAAAGTACCAAACTGAGCAACATGTCTTTTTGTTAGATATCATTTTCAGCCAGCAGATGGCAGAGAAGAGCTCTCACTTATTATCTACCTACCCATATTACCTGTGAGAAGTTAGTAGTCAGCTGTAATAGTGTCACAGAATCACTCTAGTAATGTGGTTAAAAATTAATTGGTTGCAATTGGTGTGCATGAGGGTGATATTTACAGACCACGTGAACCTAGTAATCTATTATATGTTTGTTAGACCACCTCAAATCAGTAGATAACATTTGGACACAATCCATGTACTGATCACTGTCTCACTGTGCCACTCTTCTTTGTGTAGATGCTGGCTTCATGGCCTGGAGCCAGTCGATCTGACTCACCGCAACGTTCTGCAGAGTTTACCGCCTCCTCCTTACCTCTGATCACGTCTTCATCCAAAGGTAGGAATCCTCATATACAGCTGCTTCATTCCCACTTAATGATGTTTATAGTCTCAAAACAACTGCTCCCAAATTGACCCCCATTGTTAAATTGCTCTACTGCCATAATGCTGTTTATTGGAAAAAGATGATGAGATTGCGATATGCTTAGTTACCCACTGTGCAGTAAACAGCTTGCAGTCAGTAATTCAAAACTTTTCCATATTTGACAGCTTTAGTGAGATCTTCACCAACTGGCAGAGGAAAATCTATATCCAATGGTTTGGTATGGGCATTTTATATTCCCTCTTACATAAGAGATCCTGTGGTTTAGTAATAGTACAACACTAAGCAACTGTTCGTTTCAGAAACGCGTAGGCTACATCCTTTTTTTTTCTTTTGCACTTTTGAGTACTTTACATGTCCATGTTTAGCATAGCAAGATTTTTTACGGGATGTTATATACAAATAATATTACATGACAAACAATGTATAAATGTATATATCTGTGTGGGTGTGTGTGTGTGTGTGTGTGTGAAAATCCACACACAGATTTTACATCTGTAATATAAACTCTTGTCATGCGCCTCAAGAAGTTAAATTAGTTCATTAAAAAGCTATTGATTATTTCAGGGAGATACACATATCACTTGTTGATGAGATGGTAATCTCAAAAACAGCAAAATGCTGACGACTTCCTGTTTCCTGTGGTAGGTTGCATGGATATCTGATGATGAGTCCAGCCCCTCAGAGACACACAACCATGACTACCACCGTGGTGATGATCCATCAGCACTGTGGCAGTCTGGCATAGACCAAACCAGACACCATAGGTCAGTTTATCGACTAGACTGGAAAATTTATATTCTTGGTATATCATGCACGGGATCCGTTTTTTATTCTATAATCCAGCTTTCTGGTTTGCCAAAATAATCAAGTCAGGAAGTATTTACTTAAATTTGCTGACTGTATTATTTAGGTCTCTAACAAGTTCACACACAGACTGGGAAGAAGTTCATGAGCGTGTTCGTGGGCTCCTTACAACGCCAAAAGCAGTTCGCAGACTTCTCCATGTAAGTCATGTAAAGTCTGTATTCTACAAAATAGTAGATTATGTGGTATCAATATATATTTTAGTAAATATACATCAGCATTTTTTCACTTCATGTGGCAGTGGGCTCTCTTGATTTTATATATATACACACACACACACACACACACACACACACACACACACACACACACACACAAATACAGGTCATATGTTTCAAACACACAAGGATATTGTTGTTGTTGTTGTTGTTTTAGGGGGCCACAGATTTTGAGGTAGACAGTGTTTTGGCCAGAAGGTCCATCTCTCCAGGTCCTCCATGCTGAACCTGGCCAGGTTCTGGAAAGGTGAGGTGGAGCTGATGTGTCTCTTTGATTTAAAAAAAAAAAAATCACTGTTGTGTCCAGATATCTTAAATGTGTTTTGTGTGAATTATGTCATTTTCATTTCATTTACTTTGTTTACCTTTGCGCCCTGTGTTGTATGGATGCCAGGTTAGGACAATCTTTGCAAAGCAGCTTTGCAGAATAAATACCTGCAGTTTCTGTTGCTTTTTCCACATATGATAACCTTTTTCTACTCATCTAAGGAAGGATGCCACCATCATGCCAATAAAGATTTAAGTTGTCATAACGCTACTGCTGCATGTGCATTAGCAAAACAGAGATATCTAATTGCAGCGTTTGATAAAGGTCCATGCACAAAATAACATGTTCTGAGTTCAAATAAACCTCAGTGAAGTGAAACTCATTGTTCTATCTGCCTGCGAGCAGCAATATGAGCTTGACGTCATACATCTCTATGTCGTTATTCTGTCAGGCAGATATCGTCGAGTCCTAAGATAAATCAAGAAGAAGGCTATTAAAAGCAAATCGTGTCTATTGCGATACAGCCCAGTGTAAGCCGCTGCCATATATCAGAGAAATAGCTGCTCACTATGAGCAGGACGCATTTAGCACCGGCTCTAACAGGAACATTGTGATCTACCGCAGAACGGCTGCTGAAACAGAACAATGCTTCAGTGCATCACGCGGGCCTTAATGGCAGTGCAGATTTTTAAGTGGATTGCTTGTTCGATTTTAACAAAAGTCTTTGAATAATGCTGTAAATAAAAGCAGCAAGGTTTGTTTTCTGCAAAGACGGTGATGGAAAGTTTTACCCTGTTTCAGAAAAAAAACATCTTTGAAGGAAGCAGGAGAAAGAGGTGATGCCTTCAAATTAATGAGCCCGAACCCGTGCCTCCCCCCTGAGGTGAGACAGTCAACACAGAACCATAGTGATAACCACAGATCACTGTAGACTCTCTTTTACACAGACTTACTATGCTGAAAGAACATTGTTCAACCACATGCAAAATAAAAGTGTTAATGACATTTCCACATGGGAAAGCTGCCATGTTGGACTGTCAAGATCTTTGCATTTGATTGAGATGATCTATTTTAATTGTTTATGGAGGATTTTGATGTTTGTTTGTTTGTTTTGGATTATTGCTTTGACAGCAGGACATTTGCATCAACATTCGCTCATCTTTTGTGTACAACTGTATAACTTCTTTTTATTGTTTTTTTTAATTTGCAGAACTATGGCGATAAGATTTTGATAAAATAACATTATCTATGCATTATCTGAATCATAATGAAAGAGTCTAGACCGTAAAGAATTGTTGCTTATATTTATTAACTTGCAGTGAGACATTATGTAGTGCATGTTGATTCACATACTGTAGGTTATCAAGTAGTGATACAAACAAGGGTAGGCTGATTCCGTCATAGTGTGCTTTTGAAATACTGAACAAACCTGATTTGCAAATATCTGCATGTCATCTCTGATCAATAGAAATACAAACAGGCATCTTCATTCACTCATTAGGCCTTATGCACAGAGTAGGGACAGCTGAAACGGAGACACTAAACTGATGATGTATTCAGCACACGATGGCTTTGGACATTTTGTCCTCTTGGACATAACGGGACAGCCCATCAACACGAATGGCGAAGTAAGACAGTTAGGCAAGTACATAGTCATGTGGAATCACATTAAACTATACATATAACACTCAACACCGTCACTTTATTGAACATTTGTATTATTCTGTGAACAGACAAAGTTTAAATTTTCAAACCTCCATGAACATTACTAAGAATTAAGGATAAAGCTGGAATATAACATAGCATTCCACAGTTGCTAATTGTACTGTGCTAGGCCTACTATCATTACAACATACCATCAGCTGTTACTTTCACAGCAGTCTTTTACATCTCCTTGATTTTTCTCAGCAGATGCATTTTTACTGTTCGGAGAGTGTCTTTACAGTAACCACAGAAAATATCACCTTATATGATTTTTCCTAAGCTGGAGCTTTGAATGTTGCATCATCTAACTAGTGAGCATTGAATGACTTAGAGATTTTAAAGGAAGATATTGTGCAACATATTGTGCTGTAAACTGGTTTATAGATCATGTCTACACTTCATGCTTATGCAGTGTTGTTTTGTACTGTATATTGGCTCAGTCTGTTGCTCCAGTGAACGGTTAACAGGTCATAAACAACTTAAGGGTCAGAGTTGTTTTTTTCAGCTGGACATTGAGAAAAGTATTTGGCTCAGGCTTGATAGATGTTGTAAACAAAAGGAAAACTGCACCTGTAGTAATATAGATTATTGTGCCGGGAAGAGAGGTCATAGAACAGGCACTGGCAACAGTTGCCATGATATTCATATTGTGTATGAATGCATAAATGGTCAAAAAAATGGTTTCTCTGCTGAAACAAAAAATGTATTTTTAAAAAAAAGCAAATTAATCTGGTGAATATTACATATCGGTAAAAATCAGTGTCGATCCAATGCCAGTTCTGTATGTGCATATGTAGAAATGACAATGTGCAGCTGCTGCATGAGGTGAAACACACAGATATGATCATACGCTGTACAACATATGTATAAAAGAGCATAAGACCACAATTCATAATTAACAGTGCATCCAGGAGCATAACATGAGTACAGACAATTGTGGCATTTCTGTGATGCTTTTTCCCAGTTGCATTGTTGCAATCATAACTAACTTTGTGATGACCAGTTGTCTGCCCCAGTGTTTAGCTGGTGAGAAGCTAACTAGGCAACTAGGGCTCAAAATAGACAAAACATATTATAGCATTAAGAAAATATACAAAGAAGCTTAATAGACAAAAAGAAAAGCACTTTTATATACGTTTTCTTGTTAGTTATAACATCAATTTCTCTGATAAATGTGTAGCTTCACAAACAAAGCAAAACCTTCGTATATGTAATTATGTAATTATAGTACTTGTAGTAACAAGTCTATGGCACATAGATTAGTGGATTATTAACCAGGACATAGCTTAGTTGCTGATGACTTTTTAAATTCTGAATCAGTCTGCTTATCATGGGCATAATGGGAAATGATTGGAAAAGCCATAACTCTCACAGCGCCTGATGATAAAGACTGAATTGAATTTACTATTTTGAGGTTTCATGAAAAAACACTGCTGCTCTGAATTGTACAGGCCGAGGTGGCAAATGATTTTTGATTCAACAGTTACCGTTAGCACTGAAGCTATCCTAACATCTGTTATGTTAGGATGCTCTGAACCTACTGTTTGTATTAATGTAATGCATTTTGGGAAATATTCTCTGAATGGAAATACAGAAAATATTTCTATGATCACTGTGATGTCAAAAAAGTTTTTTTTTTTAGTATATTTAGAACCCTAACTGTTATGTCAAGAAGATATCACAATTGGCTTGATATGTATGGGGGTCGGGAACCCCATGTTTATATTATGTATGTATATATTCATTCAACTTATATTCCTCCCATATTACCTCTGCAGTAATTCTATGAGGGGATTCCTCAACTGCTTTAACTGGATTGTTTCTGTCTGTATCTAACATAAGATAAGATATGAAAGATGGTTCTGTTCTCACCTCACTTTTATGAAAAAGTATATTATATTTGCTATGCTATTAGTGAAATAGTTTTATTATAAGATATGTGTTTATATTCTATACCACCCCCCCAACAAACACGTTCATGAGGTGACACAGGAAGGAGGGACAGAAAAGCATAAACTTTAGGAGCACATCGCAGGTAAAGGCCATGCATCTGTATAACGGCTGAGCTACTGAAGCATCTCGAACATATTTCAGTTTCACAACATAGTGACAATAAAGTATTGACGATTTTATAAAGCACGTAGAAAGACAAATGTTGATTATCAGATTGTTTATATGAATCCAGTATGTCCTTCAGCTGAAAAAAACATCTCATTAGAGAAGGTACAATCAGTGGTATCTAATATACTTTCTTTCTAATCTATGTTTCCAACACATTGCCTAAACG
The DNA here is from genome assembly GCA_016785345.1 of Trinectes maculatus. Taxonomy (NCBI): domain Eukaryota; kingdom Metazoa; phylum Chordata; class Actinopteri; order Pleuronectiformes; family Achiridae; genus Trinectes; species Trinectes maculatus. Next base: position 250,987 of record JAFBJQ010001448.1, read on the forward strand.
TAGTATATTATATTACAATTCATATACTTTGCAATGCATCAATAAATGTTGGCAATTTGGTTCTGAAAAAAAAAGTTTCACAGTGTTCGTTTTCACTTCTGAAGCCTTTGTTGGCCATTCCCAGTCACCATTAAAAAAAAAAAAATCCATTCGCCATTTTTTTAACATACTGCCTCATGCAACTGGGTGAAAAAAGTTTGGCACAATTTAAGTATGCAGTAAGATAAACAAGCAGTGCATTATCGGACATAGACGTTTAACAGCAGCCACGCAGAGAGGATCATTCAGACGTTTTACAGAATCAATATCTAATAAAGGTGCAATCACGTCGTGCCGTGAATCTCTATTTTCCTTTCTGTAAAGTACATACTCTCACCTGAATACAACCATAAAGAACACACACACACATACACACACTCGTAAGCTTTTAAGTGCGTCTTTGCAAGAAAGAAGACACAAAAGAAGACTGACTTTTCTAAATCTTGGCACAATTTCAATAATAGGGAAGCGCCTTCATCTATCTGTGGATGTATATGCCCGATATGAAGGATGATCACCTCAGATAACATAATGGAGGCTGCTATTGCTGATGTCTGAGCTCAGATGGGTCTGACTTGATCGTGTTCCTCTTGCGTCAAGGTGCTGATATATGATGGAAAGCGTTCTGCTTTACATCCCTCGCAGCATGGCACTTTCTCTGCACCTCTGTGCCTAAAACTGGGAGGTTTCAGTGAAGGAGATTGCATCTGTCTTATCAACGGTGAAGCCTCCGTTTACGTAGGATTTCTTCTCGCACTCTTCATCATCCAGAGTGGCTTCCAGTGCAAAGGGGTTGGCAACGTCCACATCCGAAGTCAAATCCATCCTCTCCAGTTCCCTTTTGGATAATTTCTGAACGATCCCTGCTCCGTAAGCATCACCCAGCACGTTGATCATGGTACGGAACCGATCCCTGAAACAGATCACTCAGAATAAATCTCCACCTCCGGTTGCCATTTGCACTTTTCAGTGAAAAGGGCAGGAAAAAGCATCCATATGAGGGTAAACTTACAGGAGCCAATCCACGGCCACGATTAGAGTGACATCACTTGCAGGTAATCCTACAGCTGTTAATACTATCACCATGGTGACAAGACCAGCGTTAGGGACTCCTGCTGCTCCAATGCTGGCAACTGTTGCTGTTATACTGATACAAAGAGATGTAACAAACATTTATCTTAACAACGTGCAGAAATGATATGTCAAAGCACCATCAGTGTTTACCTTGCTAACAAATAATGTAAAACAAGACAATAAGAAAATGGAGTAATGCGATTCCACTTCAAGTTCTCTAATGGACTAGCTGTCTACTAGTTTTTTCCCTTGCAATGTTTACTAGTCACAGTAACTGCCTCTAAGTAACTTATCTGTACCTGATGGTAACAATCTGGCCCACATCCAGAGCATAGTCATTCAGCTGGGCAATGAAGATGGCAGCCACCGCCTCATAGAGCGCTGTGCCATCCATGTTAATGGTGGCACCCACCGGGAGGACGAAGCGGGTGATTCGCTTGTCGATGCGGTTGTTCTCCTCGGCACATCGGAAGGTGACGGGTAGAGTGGCAGAGCTGGAAGACAATCATCAGTGTCACACTACCCCGAATCTGAATATGTCAGTGAATGTATGGATAGCGATTTGGCTTGAGAACCATAAGGAGCTTGAGACTCTGACCTTGAGGCGATCATGAGCGCTGTCACCAGGGCTTGGGCCATTCCCAGTGTGAATGTGTAAGGGTTCTTTCTCACGATGATAAAGTAGATAAGCGGCAGACTGATGAGGGCGTGGATGGCTAGACTGCGGGTCATAAGGACATTAAACTTTCAGAGAACTAGACAAGTTCATTCGAACAATATGTGATGATATTATATCATTGGACTGGTTGTTTCTGGGTTGTATGGGTTGCTGTATTTTTAACTTTTTGTCATTTGTAGCTCTTTGACTCAGCTGTAAAATATTTCCAATATATTCTTGGTGTCTGTATGTTGTTTTTTGGGGGGTAATATTTAACCCAGAGAGATGATTTCACTCACAAGGTTAGATCAAAGTTGCTATGAGTCAAGGTGATAACGTCGATGTAATCTGACTGAACTAGTGTTTCAATAAATTATGGCTACATTTCTTCAAAATGAACATACCCTCACAAATGCCACATTAAAAAAAAAGACCGGAAAGTGTAAAACATAGTGTAAAAGAAATAAGCCAGAGTCGTCACAGGAATATTTGAAGCCTTGAATTAACCCTGTGACCTAACTGAAGGGGATTTTTAGAGCAGTCTTTAATGATGTCACTTAGATTTAGGGGTGTGAGCGATGCTTTCATTACTGTATCTGCAGGCTGAGCGGTTTTAAATGTCCTTGTGCCTTATCGGTGCCCGCACAGAGCTCATCTTTTACTGTATCACTGGGGGGCAGAATCCGCCCAAATGGCAACCATAAATCCCAGTGTCTGGAACAAGCGGATACAGAGTAATGGGATAACTTACCCACTCAGCACCGTCACCATGTAAAGACCCATCTTCCTGAAGATCTCCCAGTCTTCCACCTCAATGATCTTTGCAGCAATTAGGAACAAGATGCCTATTGGCATGTAGCTAAAAACACCCCAAAAAACCCAAACAAAAACAAAACACAAGTTCTGTTGATTGAATTCTCTGGGGTGTAGATGCTCAAATTAAAGCAAATATTCTATGTTTAGATTGCATCTAAAATGATATGTTGCTCAACTCGTTAGCCAAACAACAACAAAAAAATATTATTAAAACTTTACATACTGTACGTATGGGTTTCTGGGATCTATGGCATTTGTTAACACTGATCTAGATCTAAACTGGACAGAATGTAATTTCTAGTTTCTAGTTTTCTTTAATTTGATGCTCCTCTAATATGTCATTTGTCCTTCAGAGCCACACTAACATATGTGTAGTTCAGTCTTGTAAACATACCACATAATTATGTGGACCAGCTTCATTGTTGCGTCATTCAGGGCATCGAAGAATTCCAGGAGGATTCGGCCCTTTTCACCCATCTTCCCAATGACAAGGCCAAAGGCCACACAGAAGACGATAAGTCCCAGTACGTTGATTCCGTCCGTATACGTCCCGACAATTTTATAGTCTTTGGTGATATTCTGCAGAGAAAGGAAAACAAAGAGGCAGTTTATTCAGTTAGCTAAGGCCAGGCCAGGAAGCTGCTTTCAGAACCACATTAGTGGAATCTAAAGGCCCATTGATGAGCTGTACAAATGTTGTCACAGCTCACCAACCACTGGGTACTTATGGCTCATTATTGGTTCCTGTGATGCATTTAGAGCAGACGCTGGTTGCCAGGTGCAGAAACATGAAACTTTAAGTGGAGCTTGGAGACATAAAGATCTAAACCAAACCCATCGGCCTTGTAAATGGATCACTGATGAACTCGCACACCCTTGTACCTTGTCAGTGACAATGCATCCCTGGCATGTGATGAACAGAATAAAGTCATGTGTACATACCTCTACTGCTGCCGCAATAGTAGTTGTTAGAGGTGGAATCGTGGTGGTGTTGACTGAAACTTTAGGAGGCTCCAGCTCTTTGCGTTTGGTCTTGTACTAGTATAAATTTTGCAAAGTAAGCATTACGGTCACAAAATACACTGACATAGGTTTAAATGAAACTTGAAACATGCATAGGAAGTGAATAAGAGTGACGCGCGGCATCTCTTACCTGCTGAAAACAAGCCTGCACTAGGTTTTCTGGGAACATGTTTCTGTTGATGAAAAAAGAAGTTGTGTACTAACTGAATTCTCATACTGTAATTCACTTTTAATTCAATAAACTGATCGGGCCAAATTTATTTTTCATGTTTTCATTGCAACTCCACCCATCTTTTAACCAAAGAAAATAGTTAGTCACAATATAACGGTATTGTCTGTAACTATATATTAAATGATTGAAATGTTAATAACACACATGTAAATATCACGATAATCTTCTGATACTCCCACATTAATTTCCATGTCTGTTTTTGTTCTCACTAATATAATTATCATATATTCTTTCGGTATTCTGTGTTTTAAAATTCTGATACTGTTGCAGTCTTAATTTCAAGTTCAATGTTTAACCTGAAAATCACCAACAAAATGAGTGGCCAAGTGTGAGTGGCTTTGGTCAAACAACAGGCGCTATGTGATCAGCTGATTGGAACCTAAAGAATGCATTCTCTCATCCCTCTTTGTATGAGTCATTGCCTTGTCCCTTCATAGACCCAGAGCCATGATGGCAGACCTTAACTCTGGTGTGCTGGCAGAAGTAAACCAAGTTTCTCTCTATAGGTATAATTCCAGAAATATTTTAGTTACATGACTGAGAGGTCACCTGATTAGATCCAAAAGAGTGTCAACAGTGGTGACGTTGGGCGTGGTCCCGACTCTGTCGATGTGGTCAGCTGTCTGAGATACTCCCGGCTTGATCGCCATCACCAAAATAATTCCTGCATTGCAAGAAACCAGTTTGCATGACACAATTTTAACTGGCTTCTGAACTGAAATAATCAGGAGAATTTCAGATGGTATATCTGAGAAGTGCTCGAGAGAGCTCACCCAGAATAACTGCGAGGACGGTTGTCGAGAAGTAGTAAATTACAGCTCGTAGGCCGATCTTTCCCGATACTTCAGAATCCAGAGCTGCAACACCTGGACACAAAAACACTATTTAATAAAGCACAAAGTATCAAAACACAAGATTTGACCTTTCATTTGAACCAGAGATCATTATATACACAATGGATTGGAAGCAATGAAAATTCTAAACAAATAAAAGAATAAAAATACAATACAAACTATGTATTTCAAAGAGTTTTAAGGAAGACGCTGAGATTCAGAAAGGGAATAAATGATTGATGTTAGGTGGAACTGTGGAGAATGATTATTAGCCTCAGGGTTTGCATATAAATACATATATATTCCGTCATTCATTTAATTGCATCACTATACTGGTTGGGTTTCCGTATTCGGTGTAAAACTGGTTTGTGGATTAATACAGATATAATTTACCAAATAAGATACCATCAAGTCCAAAAATGTTTTCAAATACTAATATGGTTTACGCTTTGAGCATAGAACACCAAAGGGTTTTAACATTCACTTCATACCAAAGCAAAATACTATGCCATCTGGCAGAACGGGAGAGAAACAAACACAACCTCCACCAGCTTGTTTGGCCTGTAAAATAGTGGATCTAAGCTTGATACATGCAAGTGTAACAGGCCTTCATGTCCAGCATCCAGTGATGCTGGACAGTAGTAATGAAATGGTACGCAGGTGGAGAAAACCCCAGGGATACGCAGCTGGGAAAATGAAATCCCAAAATCCACAAATCGAAAGGCAGGAACCAGTATGATAAGCAAACAATGGAACAAACGGCTTGATTGAAAACATGTTGGTTGTTGACCCTTTGACTTACTTAGATGATGACTACTATAATAATAATAATAATTTGAAGAATCTCTCTAGATGTCATATAAGAAGGTGACTGTGTCTCAGTAATGGTTATTTCAAACTATTTGTCACAGCATAGCACCTATTTAATAATAATTAAAATAATTTCATGCAGCTGATCTCCACCTCTGTTGCTCTAAATCCTTCTGCCATTGTTTTCTTATGTGCGCTGTGGAGAAAAATCTAGGTCCGAGTTAAAGGTTGGGTACACTGAGTATATGAAATACATCTGCCTGGTAGGAGCTGTGCTCTTATAAAAAAAAAGTGGCATTCATGAGCTCCACAAGCTTAAAGTTAATTAAATAAAGTTAATCCTCATTATCCAGCCCCCAACCCCGTGTAACATTCCAACCCCTGTGTCCTGACATGAGAGAAAAAAATCTGGCCTACTCCCCACTGATTTATGGTTTGCATATTTAGCCAAAAACAGTATGTGATATGGAAGTAGATCAGATTTGTAGTAATCAGAGGGAGTATTTTAATTTTACCACTCTCAAGACAAGGTTCATTATCTCTGCATATCATCCTTAATCCTAGCAGTTCAGTTTGTTCATTTTTTACCAGAGTGGTTAAATTACACCGGGGTAAATTATTGATTAACAGTATTTTTATATATCTTAACAGTATTCTTACTTATTGTTCCTTTAGGATTAGGATTCTAATTTATACACACACTCACACACACACACACATACACATACACACACTTTCTTCAGCCTACATAACTGTAGCTAAGGAGGTATGTAGCTAAGGAGCTACATAGGAATGCACATCTGGTCTCAACTGTTGTGTTATACCTGGAAATTCATACCATTTATTCAAACCACGGTAACCTGTATTTTACTCTAAACTGCCTCAACAGTATTCTATATTTGTTGTTCCCTGACTTAGTATTTACTTTTTCTTTTCTTTGCTGCTGTGACACTGCAAATGTCCCCATTGTGGGGCAAACAAAGGGATTTTCTTCTTTCTTCTCCTTCTTATCACTGAAGAACCTTTCAATTTACACATGTCTAAATGATCATGTGACCGGATGTGTTAGTTTGGACTGAGGTTATCTCTGATACGGAGTTAAACACTGGTCCGTCACATAAACGGTGGTGTAGACATGTGTCCCAGGGGCAGACATTAAGGACGTCACTGTGGGTAGAGCTGTAAAACGCTGAGTGATGGCTTCTCTCGTCCTTGAGATGCAAGATGAGAGATTGGTGGACAGCTGAGTCCTGGCTGGAGAAGTTGGCTCCTGTGTTGTGCCGTTCGTTCATGTTGTGACTGATACAACTTTGGTCATAATCCATGTTTTGGCAGATCGGTCAAGGTCATGTTTAGTTGTTGAGTTGAAGCAACCATGGAAACAAGAACAGAGCTAATACCAGGTCTGATGATGAAGCAGTCACGTAGACTGGAGCCAGCTGGCTCTCCCATGTTGGGCTACAGGTTTGCCAGGCCAGGCCTCAGCAGCAGTTTGTAAGAAACAGCCACGACACACATGGCACAACACATGGCACAGCACTGGAGATCAGGATCTGGAGGTCAGGATCGGAACAGATCACCATGCATTTTTACACTAGAAATTAGTGTTACCTGTTATCATGCTTGAAATGATAAGAGGGAGGATGACCAGCTTCAGCATTCGCATGAGGAGCTCTCCTGGGAAGCCAAAATATTGCTTGTCGAGATGGGAGAGAGATGCGTACTCTCTGACCACGACCCCCAAACTGATGCCTGAAAGATCAGGACAAAACAGAGAGTCAGCTCATCTGAACTGTTTTATTCAAGTTATGGGAAAACAGACTTATTTCATAGCAAACTGGGAAAATCTGGACGTAGGAATGTGAAAGACTTCAACACAGCTTCATTATAAGGAGCTGTTACGATAATATTATATCTGTAAAATAAAAATACAAGGTCAGAACTACATGGACTGCTGATAATATCACTTTACAGGTCTGTGATATTTTGTCATATTGAATTTATGATGAACAATGCACATTAGTGTATATTAAACACTATATGATTGAGATGAGTGGTTGCAACTTTGTGGAACTTTGTGTTGTGGAAATGGCACCTCTCCGGTGACAAATAGGTAAATGACATGTTAGTTTACAACATACAGTAAAATATATAACTTACAAGTAAGTGAAGCCTGTCATCAGCAGATGTTAACATAGCCCCTAAGTGCTATGGCCTATAACCCCCTAGTTGAAGGTTTTTCTTTTTAACATACTGTGTAGTTGCAGATGGTGGTTATCATAAAGACACACACCTTGACTTTACCACAGCATCAAACTGTGTCCTTTAACAGGTGTTATAAAACAGGTCTTCTGCTGAACTGATTTACAGCCCAGTAAAATGTGCCCATATATGTTGTAGAGGAATTAGACTTCTGCTATCTATCTGTCTGTCTGTCTACCAATCAATCAATCAATCAATCAATCAATCAATCAATCAATCAATCAATCAATCAATCAATCAATCAATCAATCAATCAATCAATCAAACAATCAATCAATCAATCAAATTTTATTTGTATAGCCCATATTCACAAATTGCAATTTGCCTCATCCCTTACTCCCAGGGATGGACAGAAGTGAAATGGATGCCACGTGTACACAACACATCAACAACATGACTTATAATTATTAATTATACAAGTAGAATAATATAATATAATATAATATAATATAATATAATATAATATAATATAATATAATATAATATAATATAATATAATATAATATAATATAATATAATATAATATAATATAATATAATATAATATAATATAATATAATATAATATAATATAATATAATATAATATAATATAATATAATATAATATAATATAATATAATATAATATAATATAATATAATATAATATAATATAATATAATATAATATAATATAATATAATATAATATAATATAATATAATATAATATAATATAATATAATATAATATAATATAATATAATATAATATAATATAATATAATATAATATAATATAATATAATATAATATAATATAATATAATATAATATAATATAATATAATATAATATAATATAATATAATATAATATAATATAATATAATATAATATAATATAATATAATATAATATAATATAATATAATATAATATAATATAATATAATATAATATAATATAATATAATATAATATAATATAATATAAGTTAATAGATAGATAGATAGATAGATAGATAGATAGATAGATAGATAGATAGATAGATAGATAGATATTAATAATATAATATAGATAGATAGATAGATATTAATAATATAATTAATTAATAATATAATATAGATAGATAGATAGATAGATATTAATAGTATAATATCTATCTATCTATCTATCTATCTATCTATCTATCTATCTATCTATCTATCTATCTATTGTCCTTATTTATAGTCCTACCATACTACATATATTTCATAGTCATTATTATGTATTACTATGTAAATATAACAGATGAATATGTAGACTGTACACCGACAGTTCAGTGTGCTGACACTCGTCACACAGACCCAGCATCAGCTGTCACCTCAGTCTGGTCACGTTTGACTGAGACACATCCAGACACAGTGGGAGGACAGTGCTCTCTGCCACTGGAGGACGGAGGCTGTGTCTCCTGTAACACCGCACTCATTACTCATCATGCAACGTTTCATGGATTCTAACGGCAAATGAATCATTACACACCAGGACGGACGATGGACTATATTCCCTAACACAATGCTGTTTAGTCGAGCAGTGCAGCGCTGATGCAAAAGAGGCTGATTTATTATAAGAGGGACAGCAGCACAGAGCAAGACTGACTGGTCAAACAAAGACGGAGGGACAGATGTGTAAACAGCAATGAAGATAAGTAAAAAATAAATAAATAAAATAAATAATAGCACACATGAAGGTGACAGCGTCTCATTCTGTCAGCATACATGAGCAGACATGAAGTGGCTTCCACATACCGAGCAGCACTGATAAAACCGTGGCAATCAGAAGCCAGTTCTTCTTCAGCAAGCCTTTGAAATTCATGCCTCGTCGCTCTTTGTTGCTCATCATGTCCATGGTGGTGCGTCCGCTTGCAGGCAGGGAGAGAGACGACAGTGGCCCCCGCGGAGACACAAAAGGTTCCCTCGGCTGGGATGTCAGATGCAGACGAGGAAGAGAGGGATGGAGGTGCAGCTGTGCAACCACGGCAAAGGATGCAGCCGTTAGACGCTACTGGTAGCCAGCACTGGTGTGAGGGTGGGTGGGAGAGAGAGAGAGAGAGAGAGAAAGAGAGAGAGAAGAGAGAGAGAGGGAAAGGGAGGGAGGGAGGGAGACGGTGTCCTGCTCCCTCCACCACCCCTCCCCCCACACAAGGTGTCTTTGACATTTTCTCCTTTTGACTCTGGCCTGTGTGGCAGGAAGAGGAATAAGGAATAAAAACAGAAAACAGCTACACCACAGTGTTTTTTTTGTTGTTGTTGTTGTTGTTTTTACGCTAAAGAGGACAATAAAAAAAATCCTTTACATGATACCAGAATGGAATGTGGTTATCAGTTCCATGAAGGGATTACTGAATGAACCTGTTACCTGTTACAAGCTCTGGGCTCTTTGACCAAGTAAACACAGATTTGATTGATTTCTAAATGTTATCACAATGACTTTTACTGTTTTTCATGACTTCACCCATAAGACTCTTGCCCTTATGGAAAAGTTGTGTCTTTGTCCAGGGGCCAGTTTTCTCATAATCTGACTGCTGCTCTGGGCTATTTATACTGTATTTTGCAGAAATAGTTTTTTAGTGAAAAAAAAATCATTTTAGAAAATGCAATATTGCTGATTAACTTTAATGAGAGTAAATAAAAACTGTAACCATAACACCACCCCACTCAGCAAGTGAAATATTTCTGGTCTCTGACATGGTTTACAGTTCTGGAAACGGGAGGTTGCAGCTACAACATAAAACATGCATATAGCGTAAGTATCACTTGTTGTAAGCTGATTGTGCCGACCGGCATTTACTACAAACGTATACAACAATGTACAGCCCGCTGCTCACACATTAGTGTGATGAGTTAAGAGCAGAGACTAAATTTCGCAGTATAGTGTACTGTGTAAGTGCACTGTGTCAATGACAAATAAACCTTCTTCTAATTTCTTGCAGTGCTGACACTGCGTGACGTCATGTCGACCCGCTGACCTAAATTTGACTTTAAATTAAACAAACCTGATAAAGTTTTTTCTAACCCCACTTTTTTTTTTTTAAAAAAAGTCATTTTTAAATGTTGTATACTTTATACAAGATACCGACTGTGGCTGTAAAATAGTACTCGTCTCCCCTCAGGAGAGATGGTACTTTTGTATTTATATTTATATTTCACTGTGATGGTTCTTTAATCACATTGGCTTGTGCCCGAATTTCTATATTTCAGTTTTTTGTGAGCTCTTAGCAGGGACCCACCCCACATTTAGGAAGCCCCTGCTTCAGAGAAAGCAAAGTGAGACATAGGCTATGAGTTTCTGTTTTTACTTTCAGGCGAATGATCTGCGTACTTCTTCCTCACATGTCTGCTTGTTTTTTGTCCCCAAACTTTTTTGGACAAAAAATATGGTACAAAGGCAGTGGGATTATTCAAATAAAAACATTAAATAACGAGCACAACTCATATGTTTCAATAGCTTTCCCTTTTGTCTGAGTCACAGATGTTTTGGATGTATAGCTTAGTCTCTCCTCGGAATGCTAGAAAACAGGGGTTTGAGTGACTGAACTTCGCCTTATGTATGTGATGTTTCCCTAAAATTATTAACAAATCTATGATATACAGTTCTTTCTGTTTCCTGCCCCCTACATAGTGAACTCCAAAAAGCACATTACTCCAATCCAAAGAAAAGTCAGAGTGAATCCTCAGTTTGATAAGACTTATAACTTTTTTCCAGAAGGTGGCGGTGGAGTTACAGTGCCAGAAGAGGTGCATAATAGTTTCAGGCTCAGACTCACACAGAGAGCAGTTAACACATAAATCTTTCTTAAATGTTGTCAAATAATGTTTGGCAGGGTAGTATCTATGAATCAATTTGAAAGATACTTCTCTCACTTTGTTTGCAATTAAATATTTTATTTATTTTATAAATATTTATTTTTAAAAATATTTTATATTTTTATACGTAATATGCTGATTGTTCCAAATAAAACATCTATGTGGACAGAAGTTGTGTTTATAGATCAGGGACCAAGCCAACAACATTTGCTTATGGAAGTTTGACAAAATTAGGGGAAGTTTTTCTATTTTATAATCACATAAGAGTATATATTCAGAGTACAGGCCTCCAATAGTAGAAAAGATATATTTGGGTATAAAATTCCAACTGGATGTAGGATTATGCAGGAACTACTTAATCCAGTTAATTTTAAAGGTATTGTTGAGGATAGTAAAGTCAAGAAAGTTATGACCACCAGAGTTGTAAGTGTTCATAACAACAGATTTTTTTTAACATAATCCGTCTTGTTTTTCCATATAAAATTAAATAATAATTTATCAATGGCATTACAAAACTGTTTGTCGACAGAAAGCATATGTGAGTCGAGACAACCCTTCTGCATTTGTTAGTAGTATTCGTCCTTTCAGAGATAAATCTCTTTGAAGCCACTGGTTCAGTTTTTTCTTTGTCTTGTCAATAATTAGATTAAGGTTTTCAGAGCATCTATCAATCTGATTTTTCACAATGGTAATCCCAGGTCTGCTTGGTTCTGAATCTGGATGAGGATTTTCTCTTTGGACAGACTGTTTTGGAGGCTACCTCACGTGGCTATTCAGGGAACTGCAGATTTTGCCTCTTCAGCTCTGGAGGTTTTTTTAAAGTCTCCGACTGCCACCTACCGGTGACGCGTCGTTTTAACGCTGAAGGTCAATAAAACCGTTTTATTTTGAAGGCGTTATCCGGAAGTCTGACTCTTGGTGGCAGCAAACGGAGGCAGTCTGGAGGGGGAGCGGCAGCCAGCAAGTCTTCACTGTTACTGTGGACTTAATGATAGGAAGTCGGATGTGTTAGCCTGGTAGTCAGCCGGTGTGTACAGGCCGCCACACAGCAGCATCCATCCCAGCGGAACTGCTCCACCGGCCCGGCGGCTGCTGTCGCTAACTGTCTCGCTAGCTAGCTCGCGTAAACCCGCTAACTTCACCTCTTTAAGGCGGTTCAAGGGGCTAACTTTGTCGGGGAGAGCGGGTCTGCTACGACTGGTTAACAGCTGCCCTGGAGAGCTTAGCAAGCCGGTCAACATCCTGCTGAGATGGGTGAGTAGACAGTTAGCTTACAGCCGACTTAGCTAAAGAGAACAATTTTCACCTTGTCTTTAAATTATGACAGGTTAACATGAAGCAGTTAGGTGTGCTTGACCGCTATCATGCATTAATGCCCGGAAAAGGACGTCGTTGTCAGCCGGGGCGCACAGCTGTATGATACTAGCTGTAGTAATTAGACAGGCTGGCTGTAGCTGAGCCGCGCGAGTGTGCGCGCGTGAGCCCCAATGCTCGGGTGGGGTGTCCTCCCTGACTCCATCCAGCTTCCGCCCTAATCGCTCCATGTCTCCCCCCTCGAGGCTTCCCGTCCGTCAGGACCTGAAATGGCTCCAAGGTCCCAATTGCCACATATAGTTTACATCCTCTGTAATGGCAGTGTGCTGCTGATGGTGTTACACGGCTCTCCTCCAGCTCCACAGCTGTTATGCAATGGGATTCATACTGCACTGCTCATTATAGTGTTGCTGTTTGAACTGGATATTGATGATTGACTCCCACTGTATGATTTAGGGCTTCTGGCTGCTCCGGTGCTGCATCTTTTTTTATTGAACTGAATATACGCAGACACTGAGGGGTCTATTGTTGATTCTCCCCAGGCGTAGCCCCTATATCTAGCACATTAGAAAACTAGTGTCCCTGTGAGGCACCTCCGGATGCCATCGTGAGCAGTATTTGTTTGACATCTGATGGATTTTGCAGGGTCTGACCCCTGTGGCTGGATCGTTCGTGTTGTCGTTTCATATTAAAGCATCTGAGGATGGAGGGATGAATGTGGGGGTTGTGCAGTGCACCAGCAACTGGCAGAAACAACCAGGTCATTGCAACAGTGTCTGCCAACACTTATGCAATCATACCATCACCTGGTTTGTAGGTAGGCACAGTGCTGGAGTGGCCATTAGGAAAAGCCCCAGTGTTTTCTAGTATTATCTTTCTCTTGATTTATGATCGATAAAATAAAGGAGAAAGTAGTGTGTCAGCCTCTAGAGTAATTAGAGTCCACCCTTTCAGCCCTAATAAGGCTTAGCTGAGATTGTAGACTGTAAACAGTGAATGCTGTGAAGCAAAATGCAGCCATGGCAGAACTGTGCAGACCAAGTAAATAAGCATCACTCCATCTATGACACATAGACTGCATTTAGCCTAGTCGTTGTACATGATTAATGTAATGTTGTCACGTTTTACTTCATACGTCATGTGGAGCAGTATTCAAATGTAACAAACTGCTTCTGTATAAAATACTTCAAACATTCATTGAGCTTTCATTCATTAGCAAATTATGTTTTCAGTAAACAGATAGCCTGTAATTAGTTTGCTTCTTTCATTAATAAGAAGAACAGGAATGATGAGCATTTTTTATAGCATGCCAAGGATACACATCACTTAAAAGTCATTGATTCAGTAATTGTGGTTGACATGGTTATAGATATAAAATATAAAATCATTATTATTATTATTTTATTTATTTATTTTGTCATGACACATGACACATTTATTCACGACATTAGCCCAGTAGCGTTATCAAAGGACAAGGCAGCTATCAGACGAAGGAAACAAAATATAAATACATACCCAATTTTGGCTATACAATTTAAAATGTGATTAAAATCTGACTTTTTCTTAATTTTTTTTGTCTGGAATATCATAAAACACCTACCAGGGGGACAGTACATTATAGAAATTAGTATGGTTCCAAGCTGCAATATCTGGATTAAGATCTAAAGTAGTCAAACAATCTGACTGGTCCACCATAGACTGCACTAGGTTTCTCATGCTCGTTCATATTTCTGCTTATTATCTCCTGTCATCACCTGTCACCTTGTGCTCATGAAATGTTCTGTTTACAGACAACTTGAGCGATGCCCTGGAGAAGCTAAAGCTAGCGTCGACAGACAGCGCCACTGACAGTGTGGAGAGCTGTCTGGACTGCCTGCTCAAAGCACTCGCCAACAACAGTAAGTAACAGTAAGAGCCTTTAAAAGCTCAAAGCATTTTCCTCTAGTCTGTAATAATCACTGCGACAATCTATCTACTCTGAATTTGCCAGACAACTGATAAATTTGTAAGACTAGACTACTTGTCTGTCTTATTGTCGTTGAAGACATAGTTAGACACGTTAGCCATTGGTGTGCATCAGAAATACGTGGACCAGCAGTATGACGGGTGCGTGGACAATGTGTCCCAAAACCTACCAGAGTACAGCATGAAAGACACACAATGCACAAAAAATGCACCATCAGTGGTGCAGGGTGTGTTCAGAAGTAAACAGAGTTATACCATTCAGCCATAAGGGCAATGAAACACTCTCACAGCTTTATTTGCATGTGTTTAGGGTGCAGTGTTTCACTGACTATTACGGTAGGTTGATGACGTTCTCTCGTCAACAATAACAGCCAAAGTGATACTGAGAATTTGTAGATTTCTTTTTTTTGTACCAAAATGCCTGCATGTGATTTATATGGATTTTGTTTGTCCTCTTCAGACACTGAAGCCAGTGTGAAGATCCAGGAGATGGGCGTTCTCCCCTTGCTCCCTAGCCTGCTAAGCCCCCAGTCTTCCTGCACTCCTAAAGTAGCCAACGTGATAGCTGAGGTGGCCAAAAATGGTGAGTTTCACTTTTTAAGTCTAGCTACTGAGGAACATCCTCACTTCTTTTATTGTACACTGTCTTGCACACATCCTTTTTTTGTGTTTTCATCATCTTTTTATAAATATATCAGTTAGATGTAAAACCATCTGCCTTGTTAGTGATTTGTCAGCTAAACTGTTCAACAGCAACATGTTTGACTGACATGTCATTTCAGTCCAGGGCTCATTTTTGCAGCCTTCCTCAGTGTATCAGAACTGTCACACCGTATGAGGTCACAAACCTTGCGTAACTGCAATATCGGAGAGCTTGCATTTCCATAATTCCTTAGTGTGAGTACAGGAGAGGCTTTTAAACTAGAGAAAAGCAGACATGAAAAGAACCCGGGACAAGAAAAGGTTAGGATAATGAATAGGTTTTAGCAGCTTGCAAGACTGCAGCTAATGATCACTCCCCAGCAGTTTGCCAAGCTTGGCAACAACCCGCTGGCATTTATCTGTCACCACTTCCGGAAATGTCTGCAAGCAGCCAAGCGACTGCTGGGCTAAAGACAACTCCCTCTCTGTCTGACAGTTTGAGCTGATGCGATTGTTTTTAAAGCAGAACCGGGCTGGATTTAATGTCAAACCATGTTTTATTAGTAGCACACATGCAATTTACAACGCAAGTGAAAATCTGACCACCCAAATAGAAATTAATTACAGTATGGTCAATGGCGAGACATACTCTCCACACACAACTCCTGACGTCTCCCGGCTTACTGTCAGTGGAAAATTGTACACCAGTGTGTAATTATCTGTGGAGCCCCCCTGAATCAGATGTTACAGTCTGTCAGCCCTTTTATAATCTTTATTTAAAAGCATCGCAGAGAGCCAAGCAGGTAACTATGAGGATGCAAGGGTTTGATTATATTGTGAGGCAAAAAATTTTATCTACCATCATGGCCTCATTAAGTAGTGCTGGGTAGGTAATGCATTTGTTTGAGTGTGTGGATATGAAGGATTTCCATTTAGCAAAAGGTGTGTTGTGATGCTCTTAACCTTTACCTTTCTGAAGAAAGTCTTATTCTAACCTTTTATCCAATATCCTTGCTTCTCTCTAGAGTTCATGCGGAGTCCTTGTGTTGAAGCCGGCCTCATCCCTCCTCTAATTCAGCTGTTAAACTCCACCGATCAGGAGGTTTTACTGCAGACTGGCCGAGCTCTTGGCAACATCTGTTATGACAGTCGTAAGTAGGAGTGTGCTTTGCTTGGGGAACATTGAATCCCTTATGAGCCTTGTCGTCACTGTCACAGACCTAATAGAAGATAAGTAATAAAAATGGTGTTGCTTTGAGGCTGCAGCAGACACACAGCCTTTAACAGGGTTATGAGATTGTGAGAAGGGGAAATTCTGTTGAGTAACCACACATCATTAACTGCACTCAGTTAGAATAAATTTCCCATGATGCTAGTTGTTTACTTGAAAACTGTCGTTGTTTACTTGAAACCTGTGTCATTATAGTAGTGGAGGTAATGTGAATCTATATACAGTAATGACACATACACACAAATGGTCACATGCACGCAGATATGAATTAGGGTAGTGCAACATACGGTATGTACGTTATGTAATGTTATAGAAAAACTGAACAGGTATTTAAACGCTATCACTAAACAACTGTATGAGTTGTGTTGATGTGCAACACTGGGACTGTGTGTGTGTGTGTGTGCGCGTGTGTATGTGTTTTCGAGCGTGTGCATACATGCACCTATATGTGCCACTCTGCTTTCACTTATAATTAAATTAACACAACAACATACTGTACATACAACGGCAAATACAACCAAGGCCCTGTTTTGATTGTATGTACGTTTTTGTCAGTAATTGTACAACTCTATTCATAGTAGGTGTACTTGATAGAGCACAGACCTTTGACAATAAGGTGTAATGACTCGTCACAGTCAAAATTCAATGTGTTGTGCAGCTATTCAGATAATTATTCAGAATTTATCTGAACAAGACCCATTTGCAGCTGTAAGGTAATGTTACATATATGTATACTTATAGGTTATAATATAACTGGACATTGAGTGGAGTTCAGATAATGAACTCAGACACATTTTTAACTCCCTTGTTATGAAATAGAAATTTGGTTGTTCTTTGTTTGTAGTTGGAACTTCATGTGCCAACAAAATCCCATTAATGGTGATGATGATGTATTCAAAGTTTATCTGACAGTAATATGACTGTGTTTGAAAAGCTCATTGTCCCAGTAGAGTTTGTGATTTATTTATTTTGTTACCCTCAGGGGACTAGCGGCAGAGTTTAAACCAGATTTTGTAGCAAGCTTTAGAGGCTTTAATCACAGCTGTCAGTTCTGGTGTTGAGCCTTTCGTCTTGGTGAAAAGCTGGGTATCTGTGGAATCCGGTGGGAGGTGACATTTGTTTTAGTGGAGGGGGTGGGTCTCAGTCAGCTGGCACAGTTTTATCATAGACTCACTGGGAGAGTGTGGAGATGCAGCTGCTCGCTGCCTCACGGAAATGAATATGATGTTGTCTTGGTTGCTTCTAAAAATCACTTACATGTAGTGTTACCTTTATTTAGACTTAGTCGTGAGTCACATGTCCTACTTAGCTTAACTCATACTGCTGTTTGTATTTATTAAGTTTCTGTTAATTTAAAAGTAGGGATATTTCAGATGAGTCTATGAGTAAGAGTTATCTGATGACTAAAAGTTTTTTCAGTCATCAGATATAACTACATTATTTCTTTCGCATTTTGTATTTCGTTTTAGTTTAATTTTTGTTTTTGTTAAAAGTTTGGATTGAAACCAATATTTTTTATTTCAGTTTCTATGATTTCTGCTCCGGTGATTTTGTTAGATTTTATGTTTTGGCTCCAACAATATGCTTGTGTTTACTGTTTAGGGAGAGCTGCAGAGTGTTTTTGTGGCAATCTCTGAAGAGACGTTTTGAATAAAGGGGCAGAACTTTAGCCGCCACTATTTGAGCCTCATTCAACTTGTCTTTTATTCAGTACACTCAGAGAGTAAACCTGGATTTACTTCATGTCAGTAGCATTGTGATGGTCATAGTACTTTCCTTTACACCTATGCAGCATTGTGAGCATTTTATAGCTTTTGTTTGCACTGTTCTCTTTGTTTTGTACTGTTTACTTAGCACTGCTTTCATATGTATTTAAGTTGTATCAAGTTGTGGTTATTATTTTATTTTTTTTGTCCTTTGCTTTATGGTTGATTTGTGTCCTGGCCTCTTTGTTTTGCAGATGAGGGCAGGAATGCAGTTGACCTGGCAGGAGGGGCTCAAATAGTAGCTGAACACATTAAATCCCTCTACCAAAATACTGAGCCGGAAAATGAGAAGCTCTTGACTGTCTTTTGTGGCATGCTGATGAACTATAGCAATGATAATGGTAATGACCATCTTCCCCCAAGAACTGTTAACTAATCTCGACTAATGAGCGAACATTCTCTTTCTCACACACAGACAGTGGGCTTGACCTGAGCCAGCAGTTTCTATGCTTCCTGGTTTCACTGATCTTTCTCCTATATCTTCTGCCATGCTTTCTTTTACTTTTTCTGATGTAATCTGCAGTTTTTCAGTATTTGCTAAGAGCCACCTATGATTGTGGTAGTTCTCATTATCTATCCACCATATGTTTTTCAACAATTGTTGTGACATAGCTGTAGAGATGGCAGTGTTGAGTCTCTCGGTTGGTCCAGTCCAGTCTGTTCAATTCAAATAAATGATTTGAATGACTTTGATCAGACATCAGCAACTTGGAGTGGTTGTACCTATCTTCAGATTGCATCTTTGTGATAACCAGGCCTGTTAAGAGCAGTATATATGTGATCTGACAGACAGAACTGTTGCCAAGATGTCTTTTGGCACTCGGTGTTGGTTGGATCTGTTCAGTTGGGTGATGGCCGACCTGGCAGAAGAGATGAGTTTTCAAAGCTTTCTGCAGGTTTCAGCACCATCCTGAATATTCATATTTAGCAAATGTTGAAAAAAAACCCCAACTGATAACACTTAATCAGCTGCATCAGTTCAAATGAATCAATACTCCTGTTATAACTCTGACTTGTTTGCAAAACATTTGTTTGACAATATACAGTTTTCTTTACTGGCAAATGACAATGTTGAGGTGTACATATTAAATGAGTAATTGAGTAATTCGCTCGTACATATGTGTTTATGGAATGTAACCTCGCGGAAATGGTGTCATATGTATATATGAATCGTTTGGTATGACACCTAAAAGTGTTAATTGCCCCTTATAGGTAATAATCCGTCATTATTAATTTTGTTTAACTCAAAATTACAGCTGGAGTTTGCCTAATAGCATTTTGATGAATGATTTAAAAAGATTGTAATGGAGAAAAAAATTAACATATTTGAAGGTACTGTGTGTACTCTATGTAAACTTTGCGGTTGAGGGATCAACCGCTTTACCTTGGTACTAATAATGTCAACTATGACTACTATGTCAGCTATGGCTGAGTGGGTGAGCGGCATCTGCCCCCACTAAAACAATTACTTCTAATAACATTTCTCAGAAAGCCAGTGCTTTTTTCCAGGCAAGGTTTTGTATAAGCAAATAGAATTAACATTCTAATATCTCAGAGCCATAAACTAAAAATAGTTTAGTTTCTGAGAGTAAAAAACACTTTTACTCTCAGAGTGCAGCAATGAGATTATAAATAAACAGACATACAAACAATAAGTCTTATGATAATGAAACTGTTCTTGTTTTTTCAGTCTTTACCTTCTGCCACACTCTGCCTTCCTAAAACCTAAAGGCTCACCTACATTGGGGCACAAGTGTCTTCCTAGTGTTTGTTTGTCTCTCTGTTTTCCCACTGTCTGATCATAAGGGACTGCTGTATTATATAATATCTTTTTTGTTTTGGGGTTGGCTTCATACTTCAACTTCATTTTTACTTTATTTACTACCTATTGAGTGGCTTATGGTTTAGCTTGTTTGTCTGACTGATTAAGAATATGGATATGAAACAATTTTATAACATTTTGTCATTACAACCTCTCTTTGCTCCCTCTTCCCCTGCTCATCCACCCACTGTTGTCTCCCTCAACCAGTGATTTCTATACTCCAGTAGTTGAATAACAGAATGAAGCTGAGTGCTTCCATTTAGCTCCTCTGTTGCTTCTCATAGCTCAACACAACATTAAACAGCAATGGAGTCCACACATTTCCTTTTGGGAAGCTGTAAAGATACTCATTTCTGAATTACCACAACATGTGTAACTGAAAGTTGCAGGTTAATATTAAATGGTAAGAAGTACTGTATCAGTAGATGAGTACTGTAACAGCTTTCAGACAGTTCAACCCATCACATGTGCGTTCATTTTGATCTCCTCTGAATAATGTTTCGAACAACGAATCAGCTGTCTGTCTTTATGTGTGTGTCTGCTACAGATTCCTTACAAGCCCAGCTGATCAATATGGGTGTGATTCCCACTCTGGTGAAGCTGCTCGGTATCCATTCCCACAACACAGCCCTGACAGAGATGTGTCTAATTGCTTTTGGGAATTTGGCCGAGCTTGGTGAGTATACGCAAATGTTTATCTAAGTAAACAGAATTGTTCTTTAGGATCATCGAGGAAATGTATATGATGTATTTTTTATATTTCTATAGTTTCATGATGACACCCCGTTGATAAATATTACACTTATTGCAACAAATGATGCTCAGTCATGAGCAGGGATGCAAAAATCAAAAAGTTGATTGCATTACAGCATGTCTTGGGTATCAACATCATTTGTGGTGTCCTCAAATGTGTGTTAGTTCAGATCAATATGGATGTGTGTGTGAGAGAGATTGAGACGGAGACAGAGGTGGAGATGCTGAGTGAATCAATGTACTGTGCACAGCTCGACAATGTAATAAGATTTCATTTCTTAGAATTAGTATAAAGAGAAGATTGAAAAACAAAATGCGATGATATGCTGGCAGAGAGCATGATGAGTAATTGTGATTTGATTTGTACTAATAAATCAAGATCTGCCTGCAGAGGGTGGAAATGCCTGCACTCCAGTGCCAATGTATATGTTAATTTGGCTATCTGTGTGTATATGTGTTTGTGTTAATGCAGGTTACAGATCATGATTATGAGAACCAGAAGGCTGCAGACAAAATGCATTTTAGTGTCTAGGTTCTGACATGCCTGAGACAATCCTCTTGTTGTGTTTGCAGAGTCCAGCAAAGAGCAGTTTGCATCCACCAACATTGCTGAGGAGCTGGTGCGTCTCTTCCAGAAGCAGACAGAGCATGAGAAAAAGGAAATGATTTTCGAAGTCCTGGCTCCGCTTGCAGAAAATGGTAATGTGGTGCAGCCTTATGTAAACTAGGTTTTGACATAGTCTTATTTTATCCCTATTAAGCTCTGCAAGAGCACATCCAGCGTATGGAGTATATAGACTGAAACACAAAAATGTGAGACACTGCAGTGTTCATGAGGGAACACTACCTTTAGATGAAGATCATGTCCACATACTGTGTAGTAATTTATCTGGTCAGGGTGACTCATGCTTTCCAGACTAACTCCTAACTGCACAGTCACGGCAGACAGCTCCTGCATTTACTCAGCTGCTCTTTTTCAAACATGTCATTGTGTGTGTGCGCTTGTGCTTATCAGCAGCAGTTAAAAGCATCTCGCTGAATGTTGTTGTGACTGTTCTGGGCACACGGGGTGCTCCCACGTTGTCAGTCTCCAGGACAACGTCTTCTGAACTCCACTCTGGGGGAAGCGTGCTCTCTGTCTCTGTCACCAGTTGCGTGTTGTTAGAGTTAGATGTTGCAGGAGAAAATGATGAATACAGTTGAATTTATTTTTTTTAATCTTTGAAGATTAAAATCTCTTATGGTGAGATGGATCATTTAGTAGCAGAACAGTATCAACATGTTTGTATTAATGTTACAGGTTCTAAAATTTGTTTAAGATGACACTATAGCCTCCTCTGAACTTCCAACCCTCTGTCCACTGCCAGATGTGATAAAGCTGCAGCTGGTGGAGGCCGGCCTGGTCGAGTGTCTGCTGGAGGTGGTGGCTCAGACTGTGGACGGTGAGAGGGAGGAGGACATCGCCCAACTCAAGACTGCCTCCGACCTCATGGTTCTACTGCTGCTGGGAGGTAAACACCAATGTTTGACAAGTGATTAACTCCAGCTCTGCAAACGAACTAACAGAGCTGATGCGTCTTACTCATGTGTAGCTACATTCACCCAGTTCTAGAACACATGATTCCATGTAAGGGACCTTGTGTAACAGTAATTAAAAATGCATGCTTTCTTCATTACTGTTGCAGCACAAACCCTGCAGCAGTCTGTACTTAGCCATAAGTACAGACTGGTTTAATAAGTGGACATCAGAGTTCACCTGCACACACATACAGTATTACCATAGATATCCAGTGGTAATGAAAAGTGAAATATGTGTGTTATAAATATGCATACTGGCCTATCTTCAACAAGCTCAAATCCATCTTTTCACATGCGGTGACCATAAATAATTGGTCCGCAACTTAGCTAGCAGATAATACACATTGTTCAGTTCTTTTTCATTGTTATTCCTGTGTCATGAATGTGATGACTGTGATATGCAGCTTGAGACTGCTGCTGTAACCCGTCTTTACTCTTGCTGTATAGATGAGTCCATGCAGAAACTGTTTGAGGGAGGAAAGGGCAGCGTTTTCCAGAGGGTTTTGTCCTGGATACCATCCCACAACCATCAGCTGCAGCTGGCAGGTGCTCTGGCCATCGCCAATTTTGCTCGCAATGGTGAGTTGCACATACATAAATATTGTATGCATTGGTGAATATTGTCAGGGGAAAATAACAATAATTTCAGGTCAGGGAAAGGGAGAGTTTCTGATGTAACACCCGCATGTACAGTACAGTCTCTGACTCTTCTCTTTTGTATAGATGGGAATTGCATCCACATGGTGGACACTGGTATTGTGCAGAAGCTTCTGGAGCTGTTGGATCGGCACGTTGAGGAAGGCAACGTCACTGTCCAACATGCTGCTCTCAGCGCCTTGAGGAACCTGGCCATACCCGGTGAGCATTGCATCAAGTCAAATGTAGATAAGCTAGCATGCATGCAAACTGTGTGAATGGTATAATAATCGATGAAAGTCAGACCTGTGTTTTAATCTACCCTTTTTGCTTCCCTCTGTCCAGTGGTAAACAAATCTAAGATGCTGTCAGCTGGCGTGGCAGATGTGGTTCTAAAGTTTCTGCAATCAGAGATGCCTCCAGTCCAGTTTAAACTTTTGGGAACATTACGTATGCTCATCGATACACAAGGTCAGAATTTTTGTATTTTTTTTCTTTATCTCTGCAGCTTGGTAAATCCTCACAGTGAAGGAAAGGAATAATCGACTAAGAAACAAGTACAAAGAGTACTTCATTAAGATTACAACCCCCGGTGAAAGAAATTCAGTCCTGTTCCCCCAGCTGTGTTTAAGCTCTGGTGTGATCATCAACAGAGATCATGAGCAGCTCAGACTGTAAGAGCCTTGTTTCTGAGTCATAAAGACACCAAAATAGTGGCTGCTGCTCAAACAGGTGCACACAGTGGACAGATGGCTTCCTATCACACTGTCTCCATTGTCCATCAGTGAGAAATAAAAATGTGCTGCAGTCTGCTGCTGCGGCTTATCTTTTTGCCTTATTAAAAGTGAAATGTAGTTTAGTAGAGGGTATGTGTGTGTTCAGCTGAGGCTGCAGACCAGTTGGGAACCAATGGGAAGCTGGTGGAGAGACTGGTGGAGTGGTGTGAAGCCAAAGATCACGCAGGAGTGATGGGCGAGTCCAACAGGCTCCTGTCAGCTCTCATTCGTCACAGCAAGTCCAAGGTGAGAGGCCGCACTCAGTCAGTGTCCTACATATGTGCTCAATCAGTCACCTCTGTGGATGTTTGAGATCTGTGTGTTTCTTGTCTTGTTTTGTATTGTGTTGATCACAAATAAACAACTGAGTTTATTTTATAGAAAAAACTATAATGTACACATTTATAGAGTATAACATAATGGTTTTACTGATTTTATGATATGTCATTTAATCACCTTGTTGCCAGGAAACAGCAGATCACTGTATACAGATTTTCTATCTGTGTTCGTTTATACATCCCAAACCTGTTTTAATAGTCATCTATTTATTTGTGAATTTCAGGAAGTCGTCAGAACCGTCATCCAGGGAGGAGGAGTTAAGCACTTAGTTACTATGGCAACCAGTGAGCATATGATTATGCAGAATGAAGCACTGGTGGCTTTGGGACTCATAGCGGCGCTGGATTTGGGTAAGAGCAAGAAGGGAAGATGATAAATAGTAATTAAGTTATTTTTATTCATAATTACAGTTTATCTAAAACAGTGTATTTATGTATTATAAGTACTTTGTAATTTACATTATGAAACAAACTACATGGTGATTCATGGACAATTCACCACCTGGTGCAGTATCCGTACAGCTGCTTAAGGATCTACTTTTTCTGTTGTGACCCTTTTATGATGAGTTAAGCTGTGCTTCAGTGAATTTTTGATTGTTGATAGAAACTTGCTTTTTCAGCAAAGTCTTTTGTGCATCATTGAGGTGAGAGTAAAGCCTTTTTAAAAGCCTCATGTGACTCATCAGGACCCTTTTCTCTCGAGAAGAAGCAGCTGCTTTGCCTTGTCTATTAAACATGGGAAAGAAACATGAGCTAACATGAAAGAATAATGTCAGCTTGCCCAAAATAGCCCCTGGACCCCTCCCTCCATTAGCTGATGGAAACAAGCCTAATTTATGGAAAATGAAATATAACATTAAAAAAATGTCTTTGACAGAACCAGAGAAATATACTCAGTTCTTTGCAGATAAGTGGAATCAGTCTGACTCAGTCTTGTGACTGGGAGCAGAAAGCGTTTTTAATTTGCATTATTCATCCCATCCCCAAAGTAAACTAGGCAATCTGCACCCTGGCACATACAACATGTCCTTCTGTTGGTGATGGTAACACAATGAGACACTGTCTGAACTGCAGTTGCAGCTGAGAAGGACTTTGTCGGAGCCAGCCTGGTGTCTGTGCTTCACAAGCTGCTGTCAGATGAGAGGAGTGCCCCGGAGATCAAGTACAACTCCATGATCCTCATCTGTGCAGTCATGGGCTCAGGTAACACTTGTATACTCTCGCTGTCAACAATGAGGCCAAAGATTCTATGCTTCTCTTATGTCTTTTTGTTAATCACGGAATAATTTTCTGCAGAGTAGTAGACTCTAAGTCCATCAGTACCAGGCACGTCATACTAAACTTTTTCTCTTCCTTAATGACATGTTGCCAGTTTTAATACTGTGCCACTGTTTCCTGTTAATCGCTTGTTATCCAACCTGTATCATAATATTATTTATATCTTGTTCTGTTGATGACTCATCATCACCATGGGGTTTTTACTTCTCCTGTGGCCCGTCATAAAGCTCACGGGAATTTTAACATCCTCCCAGTAACTATACATTCTGACAGTGACCGGTGCGTAGGGACCTACACAATCCTATTCATCAGTTATATCACGACTTTCTATGTTGCGCTGCAAAACACTGTCAACTCACTGTGGGAGTCTGACACACATTTAGTGCTTTTCACGACTAAACACATGGTTCATGTTACACATTGTTTTCATGCTACTTTGCTATCACCGTGAGGGTTAAACTATCTTATATGTTTTTATATAAGATGTTACTTGTTCTACTGAAGCTCTGAAAGAATTGGCTCTCATTTTAAGGCTTTTATTTTGAAGCACATCATAGAAACACATAGAAGGTTAAGGATTAAGTGGTGATTAAACTCAGTAGTGGTATATTGGAGAAATTCTGTGCATGTGTATTATTTGAATATCAGCCCCCCCCATTTGTTCTACTCTTTTTAGAGCCTCTTCACAAAGAGGTCCAGAGCCTGGCCTTCATCGACGTGGTGTCCAAGCTGAGGGCTCATGAAAACAAGACGGTATCACACCAGGCATCGCTCACAGAGCAGCGGCTAACTGCCCAGAGCTAAATGACTGTATCCAAGACCACCCACCCTCCAACCACACCTACCTAAATGCCTGCCTGACCACCTCCTCACCCAGTGACACCTCATGACTGCTCTCCTTTGTGCCCCATTGTCATGTGCCAAGGTACCATGTCACGTTAACTGCCAGCCACCCATACAGAAATGTCTCTACCCTCTGTCCCACCCACCCACACTAGGGTTAGACTGATGTGGGTTTTCGAACCACAACTACTATCTGCTTCTTTTCAAACCATGAATAACAGACTTTTTATTTTGAATGACCCGACTTGAGAATGAAGTAAAACCTCTGACTGTTTTTAGACTACCATAAAACAAAATAATGTCTCCTCTGAAAGCCATAACTATGAGATTTCTTTAGGTGGGGTAGGGCAGGCTTCATTTCAGGCGTCACAGTTCTTTTACAATTCTGACACCCCTAATCATTTGACTCGAGGTCATCACCACTGACTTGCTGGTGTATGTTTTTTTTTATTGATGCATCAGTCTAGCCCTAGTCCACAACACTACTTGTGCATGCATTTTCTGCTACAGTACACAGGAGCTCAGGCGCCATAGACAGCCGAACGCAATAGATTAAGAGACAACACTCTTTTATGACCATAGCTGTGATCCCGTCCGCCAGTAACCCATCAGTGAAAATGTGCACAAAAGAACAAAAAAAAAACGTACTGTTGTGATTTTTCTTTTGTTTTTAAGAAAAAGCAGCCATCCATGACGTGCCCAGTTGTGTCTCATGTAGATTAAGTATAAACTGACTAGAAACTGTGCATGTTTTAGTCCTGTTGAAGGTGTGCCGGTGTTCATTTGACCTCTCTACCGCTCGCATACCCCAGAGTACAGCCCGACCTCCTCTACTCATACCTCCAGTCTTGTTTTTTCACTTATTCTCTAAGATATGGATCAAGAGATTTTATCGAGATGTTTTAATCTACAGTTGTCCAGACACATCCCCCTCACCCCTCTGTCCAAAAGCTCTGTAGTGAAGGTTCAGAGGGTCCACGTTTTCATCGTCACTGAGAGGGAATCATGAGCGACCCAGGTGAATGAACAGGACTGTAGCCAAAACAGGAAAATATGTATTTTCTCATAAGATTTATTGCTGTCAGAATGTCGAAAATACAGATTTGCTACATTACTATTGCCAATAATCTTAGTGAGACATAAGATGGGAAAAAACAATGTCAATTGGTGCAAAATGTTATTTCACCTGACCAAGTCAGGTCTGTCCCAATAAACTCACTACAAACCATGTAAAGTAAACGTTGGTATAGATGTGTTTTTGTAAATCTCTGCTTTCAAATGGTTTGTATTGATTCAGCTTTAAGAGTTTAAATAATAGTTTTCCACCCATCTGACAGTTTATTGCCACTTTATGCTCTGCTGAGAAAATTGGCTCTTTAACGTTAGACCAGTCAATGCATTGCAGTTAGACAGTTTAACACCAGTTCTTCACTCGCAGGAGTCTTGAGTTTGTGTTTTGGAAGACGGAATTCAGGAAACAATCAAAGAGATTTTTTGGCGCAGTTTTGATGAGCAGATATGATGAAGGTGAGGAGAGTAGCAGGCAGGAGACTAACAAGTTAAACAGCAAAATCATCACACTTGCATACAGAACATTGGCTCTGTGATTAACAGACTGAATCAAAGCGCCATTCCTCTTTGAATGTTTGTGTGTGTGCGCTTTGTATATGTGTGTCTATGTCTGGGACCATGTGAGAACAGGTAAATGAATGCAACCCCGTCCCACCCCACAACCACCACCACTGCAGCAGCACCCCCTCACTCCCCAGAGAACAAAATCGCTTTTTGGTGTTGACAGTTGGTTCTTCTTGTCAAAGGGATTTCTGCTAACATGCACATCTCAGCATGTCCCACACTGTATCACCACTCTGTTACCATGTTTTGGTGTGTTTTCTGGTCTGGGCCCATG
This sequence comes from Trinectes maculatus, assembly GCA_016785345.1. Lineage (NCBI taxonomy): Eukaryota > Metazoa > Chordata > Actinopteri > Pleuronectiformes > Achiridae > Trinectes > Trinectes maculatus. Next base: position 279,395 of record JAFBJQ010001448.1, read on the forward strand.
CTTTTTTTTTTTTTTTTAAGGGTATGAATGGTTATTTATCAGATCTGTGCTCTTCTGAGGACACCTGCCAGTGGAGATGTATTCATAGTAACTGCATAAAATACTATAAACTTAAATGTTTGTTGTAAATGTCATGAGTTGTACATTTGGAGGATTGTAACTCAGCAGATAATTAAAGAAAATGATAGCTGGCCATGCCGGATGTCTTTTGTTTTTGTTTCAGGTGATAGACTTTACATGCACACATTTGAATTGTCTGTATTTTAAACAAGCAGCAGTAATAATAATAATAATAATAATAATTCATTTTATTTATAAGCGCCTTTCAAAACACAAGGACACTGTACAAGACATATGGTGATAAAAACAAACAAACAAGCATCAAGTTAAAAATTTAAACTAGTTAAAACTGGTAAAAACAGATGAAGGACTGAAGAATTTGGTGAGCTAGATAAGTAGAGCTGGGTGTCATCCACGAAGCAGTGGAGGTGGATATTAAATTTATGGAAGATATTGCCATGGGAGAGAAGATAAGTGATAAATAGAAGGGGCCCCAGGACTTACCCCTAGGGGACCCAGCTGTAGTGACAGAGGAGGGCTGGGATGTGAATGATTTGAGTTGAATGAACTGAGTATGGCCTGAGAGGTAGGAGTGGAGTGGAACCAGTTCAGGGGGGTGTGAGTGATGCCAAATGAGGATAATCTGTTGAGGAGAATGGTGTGAGAGATTGTGTCAAAAGCTGCACTCAGGTCAAGGAGGATGAGAATGGAAAGGAGTCCAGAATCGGCTGCCATGACATGAGGAGGTCATTGGCAATTTTAATGAGAGCAGTTTCTGTACTGTGGCGGGGGCGGAAATCAGACTGGAATTGTTCGTTAAGACTGTTTTGGGTTAGGTGAGAGTGGAGTTGTTAAGGAACGGTTTTTTGACAGCGGTGTTGTCCTATTTTAAAGTAGCGTTAGCCGACCTAGCTAGATTGGCTAACGCACTATGATCAACAGCCCGGTCAGTGGCTCTGGCAGGGCGTCGAGCGGTGGACCAGAAAGAGGTGATAGGTGCCCGTGGAGGTGCAGACAGGTGCTCAGCAGCTTTGTATTGATTTAAACCGGACACGGAGTGACGGAAGAGGCTTAGGAGAATCCAAGTGAGTGCAAACCAGCAAACGGAATGGAGTGGCAGAGCAGAGCTGGGTGGTAAATAGAGCCGCGAGGTCGGCTAGGTTAGTGTTAGCTCGTTGATTAACTCATCCAAAGAGTGACAACAGGATCTATGGTTGTCAGGAGATAGTGAGTGGAATTAACTCTCACCTCAGAGTTAATTCCACACACTATACCATATACTATATACTATTTCTGTAATCGCTTTACATAATCTGATTACGACCCTTGCGTGTAGGTTTGTGGACTGAACAGAATTTAAATGAGTTTGTTGGTATGACAGACAGTGAAAACATTTAGGAGCAGCGACGGATATGTGTGTGGGAGGTGCAGTTCATAGACACATTTGTGGGAGGAAGAAAGCCAAGTGAAAAAAGTCCCATTACCTTTATTCAGTATTTTTACATAAGACTCAGTCTGTAAAGTAATAAATAAGCTTAATGCAGAAATTAATATTTAGCTGGTCAATGCAAAGGAAGTTGTAAAAGCAAATCAAATGTATAATAACACTCGGTATCAGGAACACTGTTGATCCCTTTTTCAGTACTGCAACACATTTTCAGACCACATCCAGTCTGACATCCGCAGTATCAAGTGCAGAAACATACTTAATCAAAAAAAACAAAAAACTGTCAGACATACAAAATGAGACAAACAAAACCAGTGACGCAAGCTTGTGGCAAAAACCTGTTTAAATTATTTGGGGAAAAGAGATTTTAAAAAGAATCTCAGCAGTGTTCTGGGATGGATTTATTAAGTTTTTTTGTGTATTCAATCTCAATCAATCAGTCAATAAAAGATTATATTATATTCACAGATCTCAATTTGCCTCCTATGTTTTTTTAAAAAAAGTCTGTAAATCTGGTGTCTACACATAATGAAAAACAATCCAACCTTACTGCACTTGCTGTGGCACAGCAAACGATTGAACATGTTTAGAAAAGCTTAATCTCACAATCTGAAAAATTCAGTTTCACAACAAAGACCAACGACATCATTCTTGACGCATGTTCAGATGTTCCCCTTGCCTTCAGCGAAACCACCTAGATAACATGTTAATCACAGTATAAAAAGACAGAGGGTATAGTTACACGTGGACCAGGACTTGAACACGCTTGTGCCATATCAATGTAAACACCCCCCACGCAAGTGCATGTTCAAATTAAGATAGTATTGCACAATGAATTTACTGTCGGTCTGAGTTTGCCTAATCAGCTGTTGTGTTCAAATGTTGTGGTCTTTCATGAAGGAAATACTTTTTCCTTTTCTCTTTAGAGTGTTCCCTGGACCACGGCAGCAGGAACCCTGATGAACACGTGTATTTGTTCAAGGTCAAAACACCTTCATCTAACACAACACTGCAAAATGGATCTAGTCGGTGGTGCAATATTATCAATTAGTGATAAGTAAAATCCCCTCATGTGATTAAATGTGATCCTCTATAGACTGTTAGTTGAGAATTAACTCGTGCTGAAAAGCTGAGGCGATTTGCGGTCACTTCCTCTTTAATACTGTAACGAGAATATTTAGGACCGATCTCTTCAATTGGCCAATGCTTCATTACATTTTACCATTAGTGCAATGACAAAAACTCAGTGACACTTGAACTGCAACGGCTCCCGGACTGCGGTCAGATGTTCTGTTTTTGCTCCAAACTGGGTAAAAGGACCCAGGAGGGTCATTAAAATCATAAAAGTGAACGTCATGATAAGAGCAGGTCTTATTGCTAATCTTCAAATAGGATAAACTGGATCGTCCTGGAGCATCTTGCCCTAGAAACTCTACAGTTCATACTGAATATTATTTACTCTGGCCACTTGCACAAATTCCTTCATTTTATAGTATTTCAATGTCTAAACTTTCTATATTCCATGAATGGTGTAATATTTTATATTTTGTTTTAATTTGGTTGTTACTTCCTGGGTAATAACTTAATAATAACAACTTGTTATACTACTTTTTCCCATATTGACCGCAACCCCAGAATCTGGCTTAAGGTTGATTTTTAGTGACACTCGCCCTCCTCTGCTTTATGCCCTGGACAAGTAGTGAAAAGTAAAAGCAAACACTGAAGTGAAAAAACTGAAAATGCTATTTCACAGTCCTATAAATGCTGGGCTAGGCGATCGAGCATTATTCCCACAGTGAAAAATACAGATCTAATATCAAAAAGATGTATCAAAACGCCTACGCTCTACACAAACAGTAGCTATCAAAACTGGAACGCTGTGATGATCTGCATTTAGTGCATGTTTAATCATACCCTCCAAAGGTTATCTTTTTACAGTAGTCACACACAGTGTTATATACAGAGCGGTTTCTCACACGTCAGTGCCTCGCAGAAGGTGCTGGTTCAGTGAACAAAACGGTGCAGGTGATCGGTGACGTCATCTGAACACTCCCCGACGTTCTGATCTGGGAGGCATGTTCGAAGACTGGCAAAATAACAAACCAAAAAAATACCCAATGATTGACACTTCTTTTTACGTGATCCTTTTCAACACAACATTTCATTTGTACAGTTGTATTTGTAATATTGTACAGTTCTGTTTCATTGAAAAATAAAGGGGTTACCTGTTAGAGGTTGAAATGCTGTTATAGAATTAGGTAAAGAAACTGGAACAGAAGAGAAAACAAATAATTAAATTGCCAAAGTTTAGAAAAAAAATCTACTTAACAAGGCTCAACAACAACAATACTGTGGGTTAAGAATTCAATTCTAGGATCAAATGAATGGTAGAGAATGAAATCATAAATCTGTAAAGTTAAACACAAGGATCAAACTGATCAGCAAGGGAGGTCATTGTGAGGCAGAGAAAGGGCAAACAGAACAGATGTCTTCAGACAGGCACGGTCACAGAGAAGTTGCAGTGGGACAAAAGGCCTCAGAGAAAGACAGGATTGTTGTCGAAGTCACATGACTCACTAACTCAACCCACCCAGCTCTATTGCTCAATGGGGAGACGTGGACATTCATGTTTAGTGTGTCTGCACACTAAACATGAATCGCAATACACAATAACTGTCTGCAGAGTCTGATTGGTCCTGTACAACATATACAATAACATAATATAATAAGCAACATTAGGCTTATTATATTATATTATATTATATTATATTATATTATATTATATTATATTATATTATATTATATTATATTATATTATATTATATTCGAAGTCACATGACTCACTAACTCAACCCACCCAGCTCTATTGCTCAATGGGGAGACGTGGACATTCATGTTTAGTGTGTCTGCACACTAAACATGAATGTCCATAAGGAATCACAATACACAATAACTGTCTGCAGAGTCTGATTGGTCCTGTACAACATATATAATAACATAATATAATAAGCAACATTAGGCTTATTATATTATATTATATTATATTATATTATATTATATTATATTATATTATATTATATTATATTATATTATATTATACAGCGGAGGATGATTTGTGCGGCTCTTGCTTCTTTAAAGTGCATAATTATATGTAATACTTTGTGTGTAATTTTGGTTACACACAAACCAAAGGTTAATTCACTCATTGTAAATTTCATATATTACATTTCATGAACATAATTATGCACTGGCAAAAACATTAAAGCTTGCTGTTGCTTCCATATACTGCTTAATAGCTTTCATAGTGCTTTAGTGGTCAAACAAATAGCTCTTTTTTGGTTTTTAAACTTTAAAATGGACACAACACAACAACAAACACAGAGATCAACCACCCAATCACAGCAACGACAAAACAAGTCACCAAATGAATCTGTCACACCCACCGGCCACAAGCACACATACAGCAGGTGTGTGTGTGTTTCATGAGTAGTAAGCTGATGCTTTCTTGCTGGAGTGTGGTGGGAGTCGATGCATGGAGAGAGGGGGGGGCACCCTGACGAAGCATGGAGGAGGAAGAATGAGGTGTGAGGTGAGTTTGGGCACTGCGATGGTAAAGCGCAGCGAACCTTCCTATCTTTCCCTCTCCACAGCCTGCGCTGGAGTTACTGCTCAATTTCAAACACCTTTTTACTGACTAAGAGAAACTTTGACGAAAAGCTTAAAAGGTTGCGTTATTAAATTTCAGGTATTTATCTACAGTCTATGTACTGTATGTAAACACATGTTTAAGGTATTTATTTTAATGTATGTATGTAATGTATAGTATCATTTACATGGTCATCCATCTTAAATTATTATTCACAAAGGCTTATTTACAGAGAACCTGCAGACCTAAACAAATGAATATAATGGGAACAAGCTAACTGCAGCTCAAAAGATACACATACAGAGGTTTTCCTGACAAAATATGCAATACGAGGATATGGTGCAAATAAGACATAAGACTACACATCTTATGTTTCATAGGTCTTATTTCCTTATATGTATCGACTGACCAGAATGCACCGGAGCCATGTTTTGGTTTAGTTATTAATTATTATTATGATGTATTAGAACAGAAAAGCATTTGTAATATAACAAAAGCTGAAATGTCTTCCGTTGTCAAATGCAAACAGTAAAAATGAATGGGCACAAATCAAGGGAACTCTGACAAATGAGAGGGCGAACTGAAGAGAATAAAGTGCAAATTGTTTTCTCACCAGCTCGCTCGCACAGCCTCGATGTCACTCACTAAGTTCTGGGCCAAACAAATTCCAAAAATCTGGAGATAAAAGCACAAGAAATAAAAAAAATCTAGGAAGGAAATATGAAATTATTTTGTTTCTGATGTTTCTAGAACGCACAGAAGATAAAACCCATAAACGGAACCTACCTGCAGGAGTGCAACTCCAATGAAGATCCCAGCCACCAAGGTGAGGTTGTCCTGCAGCCACTTCTCAAACTGCGGCACGCAGCCTTTCACATTGATGTAGTCCTTCTGCTCTGGATCCTGCATGAACATCACTGTCTGTCAACTGTCTGCGTGTACCGTTTACGTACCATTTAAAAACAATAATGGTATGTATATATGTGTATGTGTGTACATATATATATCATGTACGAGTATGAATGAATACATAATGAATTCATCTCATTCATGTTTAACTCACCCTTTATTTTCTAGGTGAAATAACTAGTTTTAAATATTATCTTTAATTGACCTTTAAAGTAAATATTTTTGACCTGGGCTCAAAAATACAATATCACTAGAATGATGGAGAGTGGGAGAAATAAAATATTACATTCTTTCAATGGAAATAAAGGAAAAAGGAGGACATTAGAGCAGGGGTCACCAACCTTTTTGAAACCAAGAGCTACTTCTTGGGTACTGATTAATGCTAAGGGCTACCAGTTTGATACACACTTAAATAAATTGCCAGAAATAGCCAATTTGCTCAATTTACCTTTAACTCTATGTTATTATTAATAATTAATTATATTTATCTTTGTGGAAACACTGATCATCTTAATGATTTCTCACAATAAATATATATAGAAACATATAAATATCAATATTCAACACTTTATTTTTATATTTTCTATAAGTGCACATTTTTCAAATTGAACATTTTCAAATGATCATTTCTAAGACAGTCTTGTGAAATCACAATATCCCATTTTAACTAGCTAGCCACTAACATTTTTTAACAAATCATGAATTACTTTGCACCATGTTTGTACAAATAATAACTCATGTAAAATACAAAAGTCAACTCTCAAATTTTTAAATAAATCAGGTCACACTTTGAACTGGACACCAAATCTGTTATCTGTTTTCTGCGCGCAGTGCGCTGCCCGGTGGGTAGTTGGCATGGTAGCTTGTGTGACACGTAGTGAAATGTCTCTCCACATTGTGCCGCTTTGCTATTGCCAAAGTTGCCCCACAAATGAAACACACGCAGGATCCTTTCACATTGGTAAAAAAAAACTCTACCTCCCATTCGTCGTGAAAATGATAGGTTTTCTTTCTTTTTTCTGACATTTTTTGGGGTAACTCTTCTCCTCATATTCGCTGCGTCCGCTAACGTTAGCTTGTTTGTAAGAGCGCAACAAACGCTACGTTTTGGTCATGCGCACAATACTGACCTTTGAACTATACTAGGTCAGAGTTCATTTACATTAAACACAAAAAACACTTTACATTTTAAGTGTTTATATATATATATATTGTCATTTGTAAGTTACATGTAAGTGTGATTTAAACAAGAATAGCTAAATAAATAAATAAAATTTAAAAAATAGAGGCAGCTCACTGGTAAGCGCTGCTATTTGAGCTATTTTTAGAACAGGCCAGCGGGCGACTCATCTGGTCCTTACGGGCGACCTGGTGCCCGCGGGCACCGCGTTGGTGACCCCTGCATTAGAGAGTGGGTGGGTTGTGTAGATATACATTACTTACTGGTTTAGCTCGAATGTCGTATCCACACTGAGTGTTTATAACATCCTCCTGGAAACAGTAAAGAGAGTTTATTGTAAGATAATATTTACATATGATATTTTCTTTTCTTAACGCAAAGGTACATACATTTGTACATGGACATATATAGTGTGGAGGTTTCCTACCGCTGGGTCTTTGGTGCAGCAGGAGAAGGGAACACCACACTTTTCCCGACTGGGATTCCCATCAGTGCAGTTGAAGTAAATGTTAAGGTTCCAGTCATCTGCTCCAAACGCGCCACAGCACTCCCACTAAAGTCAGGCAGAAATGGAAAAATGACTGCAGTTGCATTTAGTATTTTGGTTGGAAGGTTGATTGGCACTGGCAGAAAGTTAGTTTGCATTGTCTAAGAATATGTCGTACGTATTCCTGAGTGAAATCGATAAGGTTCTGTAGATCGATGTCGTCCCGGTACGCCCGGATGTTGTTGTTGATGAACAGGTTGAGCTGGTCTTTAATCCAGTCTTTGAAGACAAACGCGAGGACTCCCGTCGTCAGCTCCAAGAAAAAGATGATTCCCAAAAACACAGAGAACTACAACAGATAGAAGAGGAGGAAAACAATTGTTGGATTCTGAGAATCATTCATTTTTTTGCATGAATGTGTTCTTGTGATGGAACATACAAACTTGAGCAGGAAGGTGTTTTCTCGCAGTGCTCCGATGCATCCAGCAAAGCCCAGGATGAACATGACCCCCCCGACGACCATGAAGAGCCAAACCGGGTCCAGACCACCCAGGTCTGTGATGGATGAGATGTTGGACAGAACCCCCTGGCACCAGGAGACAAAGCAAAACAAGCCACTCAGTCTGAGCCAGGACACAACACGTGATTGCCAAAAGGGTCACGGTGACATTAAAACAGCATGGAACTTGAATGATGACAGAAAAACATTAATCTATCTTAATTCTCTCGCATGGATTTAAATACAACAATTTGTCAATTATTAGGTTAAATCTAGTTATTTTGAACTTTTGTTTAACCACCTTCACAAAGATAAAGAAAAGTCTGTAACAAAAGGAAAAATCTTTAGTAAAATTATGACAGATATAATTTACAAAGTACTAATGTCAACAAAAAACTGTCACAACATTGCATTTATATATTGCAGTAATAACTCTGTGCTCACCTTCTCACTCCATGCCCACAGTCCAATGCCAACTAAAGCCATGCCCAGCAACTGCAAGGAAATCACAGTCATGTCATATTACTGCCAATGTGCTGATGCAAAATGACACAATAGCTGTAACAATAATCTGTTGCCTTGTTATGAAGTGAAAACACAGAAACACTGTAACATCAGCTGGTTGTTTTAGTCGGCATTTTAGATATGATATTTAATTCATAAAATGTAAAGCAATGATTTTAATTTATTTTATACCTACACTGTCTATAAAATATAACGGAAAAGTAAACTCGTACTTATTATTTATCACAACCATGCAGCCAGTATACAAATACGCAGCAATGTAATTACAGCAGAAACAATGGAGGTGTAATCAATAAGTCGCTGTTCAAAGTATATTTATAGGTCACAATTCTGATAATCAATAATCATCTTAAAGTAGCCCAAATAAAGAGGAGGTAACGTAAATGTTGTTTCCAGCTTTTCAGTTGTGTTCATATCACATAACACATATGAATCTGACACTATAGGAACTTCTCTTACTGTTTTCATGCATCTTATAATAAACAGGTCTATTGTTGACGAAAGAATCATTTAATGCAACCTAAATAACCTGGAACTGATTTCAACGTCTAATGAATTAACATGATCATCACTCTTTTAAAGACCCATGACGTAATTTATATACGTGTGTGTGTGTAGCCTAGTTCCCAGCAGAAAGCCGATTAGTCTCGTGTTGTCAGCTGAGCTGCAGCTGCTTTTATCCCAGCAGCTCCGCAGCAGTAGGAGAAGGACGGTGGTGGTGGTGGTGGTCAGGATGAGGGTGAGGATGATGATGGTAGTGGCTCAGGCCTTCATCCCTATCGGAATAAAGCGAATGAAGGCGCAGCTCTTACCCAAAACAGGATGTTGAATCCGAAAATGAAGTATTTGATGCAGCAGCTGACTTCTTGTCCTTTGTAATGGTTCCCCGACATGTTTGAGCATCATCAGCGTGACGGTGACACACAAAAAAATGAAAATACAAAAGAACACGGCCTGCTTCACAGGCTTTGTGTGCGGGAGGGAACAGGTTCAGCGGGCCGGGGATGCATCTCACTGAGTCCGCCGCGTCAGCCGCACGTCCGGTCCATGTTGATCGGAACCAGGAACCCGGAACCTGTTCTCTCTCGGCCCGCTGGGAGGAATCAGGGCGGTCGTAAACGCAACAAACCGCACAACACTAGAGCTGGACGGTTCCTGAATCACTCGGATTAATGATTCGGATCTTTGTTCCGATTCACCGGAAACACCGCGGACTCCGATGATTCGGTGGAATCGTTTCACTGACTCGAGTTAGCGCACTCACCGGAAACGCTACGCACTCAACGGAAACATCGCGGACTAGAAATAAAAAAGAATAGTAGCAGCACAATAAAGTATGGAAGCATATGTGGTCATATTTTATAATTGTAATTATAATATTTTATAATAATTAGAATTAGAAAATAGAATTTAGATTATGTTTATTGATAGAAAAAATAAAAAGTAAGATAATTTGTTATTATCCTGTGCCGCTAGCCAATTCCTCAGTTTAAAGTATTTTGACCACTGGAGAGCAGTAGACATCACGTTATTGTTATATAGAAATTAGTATTTAATATATTAATATTGAATCGTTGTTACATACACATAAATGTTAAAAAGAACACAAAACCGCAGAAGGTCATGCTTACGGAATTATTTTATTTAAAAAAACAAAATCAAACAAACTTCATACATTACCACTACTGTATTATGAGTTTGCCATTTTGTGCTGGAACACTATATTTTCACGATATTCTATTTCTACATGCTCTAGTGGTCCCAGTTGCACAGTTAGAAATGGAGGGGTTGTGTTTGGTAAAGCACCAGTAAGGGTTCACTCACAGAGCCTCTGCTCAGACAGTACAGGCTCTGAGTCAGGGCCTCATGGAGGACCAGGCTCCCACTCTCATCGGTATAACGCAGCTGAAAACCCACCGCCTCCACCTGCTTTACTGCCACAACCGCCAACACATCAAAGACATCAAACCCAGATGAGGGCCGCTGGTCCAGGGTCAGTAGCCTCTCCTGCAGAGCTGGACTCTCCTGCAGAGCTCCCTGTGAGGCAGTGACACTGTGCAGAGTCACGGTCACACTGAGGGGGTGGGGGTGGAGGGTTTTTCTGAACAGTACCAGCTCTGCACCCAGCATGGATGGTCTCAAGCTGCTGACATTGAACCAGATCCAGCCTGGAGGAGCCTCATCTGGACCTGCAAGGACATAAATATGAAAAGACGTCAACAATCACTGGTTGAAGTTTTTGCAAAATTATACAAACATTCATCCCAGCGATTTGATCAGTTAAGACCAGTTAACTCTTTATAAGTTTCATCAAAACAATCTGCTGTCTATTTATTTTGTTCTTTTACATTATTATCCCACTGCTTATTTATATCCAAACTACTGCACTAATTATTTTCCATATTCGTCATGAGCATTAACATTAGATTGTGTATACTTAGTGATGTAAAGTAGGGAGTCTAGAATTCGGACACTGTCTTATGTCTGGCGGTGCATCTTACATCTCACAAGAAACCTGTAAATTCATCATTAGATATGTTTATAACAACAACAACAACAACAACAACAATAATAAGGCAAAATTAATACTGTCATCTCTCATTTTAAATCTTTACCAACAACACTCCGAAAACTCTGCACCATCAGTCCATCTGAGCTCCCAAAGTCTTGAGCTTCCAGTGAGTCCAGTTGCTCATAGACCCTCCTCATGTATGGATGTGGTTTAGCCTGATGACTCGTAGACACCTTACTGATATGTAGCATTTCCAGAATGGCTTTGTTGAGCTCCCGGTCTTCCTCCGCATCTCTGCGGTGATCAGTCAGCGCCAAGCCCACGGCGGAGCACAGCAGGAAGAAGACCAGTGCCATATAAATAAATCCCAACCGGTCTCCTTCACACATTCTGAATTTAGTTTATTTACTTCTAACCAGTCTGATATGATCCTGTATCTGTGCTTCTCTTGCTGTCAGAGTGCTGTTGAAGTTTCCATCGGGAGCAGCAGTGCAACAGTCTGGACACTAATAGGTATGCAGGAACCACAGGGGCCGTCAAGACGCAATGAAGCGGTCCCACTCTGAAGCCAAGGAATGTTGCTGCCTTCTTACAGACACTCAGCCACTGATTGGAAAGACTTGGACACTCTTACCTTGGTAAAACATTACATACAAGCAACAGCAAATGGCTGTAACTATGTAGTGACTGCAGCTTCCTGTGTGATATAGGATACACCTGCAATAGTAACACATAATTACATCAACATCAGTCACTCTAATCTAAATATTGAAAAAACAATGGACAGGATTATTCATAATAATATTCAGTTTCCACAACAACTATCAGTGGTTGAAATGTAGGATAGTGTATTAGTGCCACTGATGGGAAAAATATTAAAAAGATCAGTTAGGTTTGAGAACGTCATCATATAATAATATTGTAATGAGAATATAATCATCAATTTACAAGACGGTCATAATATTTTACAAGAAAATCTTAAAAAATGTCTAACTGAAAAAGGAAACTTAATAAAAACATTTGTGGGAGATTTGTCTAGCCCATGGACACTTTATCTGTACAGTGTATAAGTGGTTAATTTCTAAATTGTAATTAATTTAGCCATAAAATAGGTAGTTAAATAAATAAAACAGTAATGTGATGTTCTATAACACTGTGCAGGTGTCAGTGAAATTGTCCAGTAATTTTCTGTTCTCCAATCCATCTGTGTTGACAGATATTAAATTATGCTCTATAGAGTGATCTGGGCTCTAATACTCTATCTGCTCTATATTTGTTAAGGACACCAGTCTGTTTTGGGTTGATCATTTAGCACGCAAAGGTCCAATGTCAGAGGTCATGAAGTGGTGTTTTCTCCAAAAGGTCCGATGTTACACCATCATTAAAAAGCATCGTATCTCTCAGGGTGATAGGCCACTGACTGACTTTTAAAGACAAACAACAGTACTTATGATGAAGGTCATAGTTTTGTAGTTCACGTCATCCAATCTCTCCATTTTCATTTGTATTCAGACTGTGGAAGTGCAGGTTTTTAAAGGCCGAAGATAAAGCACATTTAATCTCCCCCTGTCTTTTCCTCACATTACTGCACTGTTCAGGCTTTTTATCTTTGCCCACCTCTCTCCAGTAATGACAAACCACCAAGGCACTTTGGACGAGACTTTGATCTCACAGCCTGGTGTTTGTCTCCAGGTTTTTCTGCTCCGATGACTGATCCCACAGCAGCGGCGTGAGCTCTGTCCTCCCCTCACACTCTGCTCCCTCTCCCCTCTTCTTGCTCTCCTTAGAGGTGGAGTTTGCCACTGACGACTGCAGCAGAGCCTGTCAGTGAGGCAGTCGCCGCTGAAAGCCGAAGAGAGCAGGGCAGGTGGGGAAGGAGGAGAAGAAGCTCCAGATGTCAGCAGATGAGGTAAGGACACGTTGAAATGTATGTGAAGATCTGGGGAGCACGTTTGCTCAGATGTCTCCTACTCAGTTTTTTTGTAACTTTTTCTTCAGTCTAAATATTAGACTTTTATAGTGGAAATCACTCCTGTGATCTCCATGTCTGTCTGTGTGCTGTCATAATAATGTCTTTCACCGACATAGCCGGACATATAGTACGTTGAATTAAATCTGTTTAACTGTAAATAAGTGTTAAAACTTATTTACAGTTCATTTACAACTGCAGCCATTCTGTTCTGTTTATAACACTTTGGTGTTATCAAATGCACCAGTGAAGAAATCTGCAGCCTTATCCCAAATCTGCAGCCTTATCCCAAACTCAGTTCTGACCGCTTGCATTTGGAGAGTATTTGCAATTGTTTTGAGTATTGTTGCACACACTGCAGTCTATGCTACTGGACCGTAGCCAAACGTGAGCTGCTCATGTTTTTTTTCAGCAGAATACCTTCTTATTCCCCGGCTTGTTTTTCTTTGAAAATTGCTGGCTGCTTAGGACCCTGTCATTATTAAGATTAGAAGAAGAAGCTGCTGCTGTGAATGGATGTGAGCGGCCGGCATTCCCAGCTGTGGAACGAAGCCACTTGTTACATGACACACCGCATTCCCTCACAGCTGTGGCTTTTGTGGCCGTCAATAGTTAGTGGTTTGTTCAAGGCAGCGTGTTAATCAGCTTGGTTATGCAGGGATTATTTACAGCAAGTATAGAATTATTAGATGCTGTGTGACCTCAGCATTCTATAACACACACACACACACACACACACATATATATATTTATATTATTATTATTATTATTATTATTAGTAGTAGTAGTAGTAGTAGTAGAAGTAGAAGTAGAAGTAGTAGTATTAGTATTATTGGTATTATTATTAGAGAGAGTGGTACTTCTCCATCCCACATTGATGTTGTGTTTTGTTTTGGATTAGGGAATGCATGTTGTACTACCACAAGCTAATGGGAGTGTAAATCTAGTCTGTCATTACCTGTAGGCTCTGACACAGAGGAAACACTTCAGTCCATACATGAGGTAAAGTCACAGCGACTGTTGTTGCATTATATTGTAAAGCGACTGTAACATGGAGCTCAAACCAAACAGGAAAAAGGATGAACTGCAAACAGCGACAGGATCTTCAGGCAGATTAACATTAGGACCTTTCCCAGCACTCCCACTCCCCATCTGCAGTCTCCCCACTGGGACTCCCATCAGTTAGAGTGTTAACCAAATCTATACCAGGATAGATTACTGGGGCCTTTGTGCTGTTACACACAAAGTAAATATCAGTGGCATGCAGCCGTTTAGTGTGACACAATGTAGGACTGGTTGTTATCTGTGATCTGCTAAAGTGTGATCTGGCACAAAGCTGGACTTTGTTTTGTTTTACATCTCAGTTCTCACAAAGCTGAATGGGAAATGTATGTGCTCGTGTCAACTAATGGGGAAGATGCATTTTTAATAATAATAAAATACAGTTTTTAATAATAATGACTTGAGCAAATAATGACATATAGTAGAGAATTCCAGTTTTCATAGTAGTACAATACAATACATACAAGACTAGTTCAACAAGGCCACACAAACACTTACATGACATACATTTGATGAGTTAATTTAAATTCATCAGATTTGCATGAGCATTAATGACCTTTATATGACATAGGCTGACCTACATCTTGCTGTCATCACTTACTTGTACTGTGTGTCCGTATACATATCACATATACAGACATGTGTCTAATGTGAGGTGTAATTAATTTGGCTTAAAGCTTTTTCCAGAAATTAAGTATGTATATTTCATTGCAACCATACAGCTATTAGTATTATGGTTTTTGATTTCATCATCGGGACTGGTTACATATTAAATATATTATATTAAATTAAATAGTTGATTTCCAACTACTGAAATCTACAGCGGCTTGTTTTTATTCTCTTCAAAGCCACTGCTCTCTATAATTTGTAAAAAAAAAAAGTTGAAAACATTGTACAAATTGTAATTGTAACCTCTGCTTCTGCTGATTATGGAAATATGTAACTAAAATATCTCCATGACAACCCTAATGCGATCATTCGTCAGTGTAGTCATGTCTTCTCATGTTCATCGACAGCCTCGTGAAATATGTAATCATAATTTAAAACAGGAAAATGGTCTCAATTAAAGTTCTGGAGGACACAGAAAGTGTCTGCATTGCCGATGGAATGTGATGCGGGGTATATAGGTGTAGGTGAAAGGGGGTTGTGACCGTTCGGAATCCTGTTTTTACGCTCAGCTCCTTGAACATGATCTTCCCAGCTCCCTAAACACAAGCTTTGTTCATGGAGACAAGCTATGACATGCTCCCCAGTGCAGAGGCTGATTATAAGGTGCTTTTCTGTGTGAGGTCTGGCAAAGGTGTCCCAGACCAGTGTCGAAGGAATGTGACAGGATGACATTTGAAGCCTGTTTTCAAATCCAAATCAGCTCCACTGCACATCCTCACTGGGATCAAGGGGGGAGGGAGGATGACATTTTCTTGATCCCTGCAGAGAACTGTGAGCCAGCAGCAAGGCGGAAACAAAAGCAGAATCAAAATAATTTATGATTGGGGCATTAGTTTTAGAAACATACACCTGTGGGTTATTTTCATTATTTGGATAATATCAGTCTATATGGCAGATGAGCCTGTGCGGGGGATATCTATATAAATTCCAGGAGTCACTGAAAAAAATCATGTAATTACTGAAGAACTCTGTTTAGCCTGAAGGGAAGACCAAGGCTTGTTCATAATGACTATATTTCCTGACAGGCTGAGTAAAGAACATATTTCAGAGTTTATAAAAGTTTAGGAACATGCCTGGAGCTGTAGTTAAAAACCGTCTATTGGTGTACTCATTCATATAATTACAACAGCAGTGTACTTCAACTTTACATTATTGTTTTTTTTACTGTTAAACCAACAGTATTGGTTGCTTCCTGTAAATGTGCATATTTGTAGGCATAATTATTGAATGTTTCCTCTGTTAATGGGTTCTATTATTATTTATGAGTATGCCAGGGAGTTTATTATGGAGGCTATTTGGAGACCAATGGTTAATTTGCGTCTGTCTCAGAGTGAAAGGAGAAGATTTATATCAGTCTCATTCAGAAAGAAGAAATTGCAACCCCAGCAAGTTCAAAAATATGACAACATAGTCGCCATAACAAATTCTGGAATAATTACAGTACCGTTTATATGTGCACATCACATTTTCATGCACATATTTTAAGTCTTTCAAGAAACTGAAATTCTGCTGTAATTGGGCTTTTCTGGAGATATGTTATGTAACAGGCTTGTATGCTGGGAACTCCCTTTTTGCAATAAATAAATTAGTAATTTATTAGTAATTTTAGAAATAATGAAAAATTCATTTCAAAATTTTCACTTGTGAGATGTTTCTTTGACCCCAAGAAGGTAGGAAATAAGCAATTATTTCACTGCTCGGCTACTCTGCCTGGTGTTTACTTATGTGAAATGGACGGCTGGCGCGGGGGGGTCTGCAGCCGGTAAGGAGATGCACACGGACACAGATGCGTTCGGGATCGTGGCGATACCGTAGGTTTATTCACAACACAGGGTCTACACGGTTGATATCAGAAATCTAAAGGAAATGCTCATTACACTCGCGATATCAACCCCTACGGTGTTTCAAGAGGGTCAAGAGGGACAAAAGGCAATTCACCACAGTAAACTCTTATTGTAGGGTGGTGTTATAGCGACATCTAGTGGCACAATGTATGCACAATGAATGTATGTTCCGACTTACGTCGAAATTCGAGGACCCCCTGTACATGAAAAACTGTGTGTGTGTGTGTGTGTGTGTGTGTGTGTGTGTGTGTGTGTGTGTGTGTGTGTGTGTGTGTGTGTGTGTGTGTAAACCAGACTGAAACAGCTTAATTTCTTCACAGACCCGGGCTGTGTGTGTGAGCAGGTAAAAGCTCAGTCATTCACGCAGCAGAATCATCAGAGACCCGGAGGAAAATGTAGATTCGTCTCAAGTGGAAACTCTCATTGGTCTGAAGTCCCCCACCAGATTAGTCCTGTCTCGTTTGGAGTCGATCTCTGAGGGCCCTGCAGGACACCGGCAGGACGTGACTGACAGTGATGGGTTCACGGGGTCAAATGTCCAAATGGGTGTTGCTTCCAGTGCTTGTGCTGGCGCTCACCTGCTCACTCCACGGCTCTCTCGTGAAGGTCAACAAGGGGTTAAAGGTGAAACGGGGTCAGTTGGCCTACCTTGACGAGGGCGACCTGGAGTTCCATATTCCACAGCAGAAGGATGCATGCAAGTTGGAGGTCGTGCTAAATGAGCCCATTACTCAGCGAGTGGGAAAACTCATGCCTCAGGTAATGGAATCATCTTTTTTCAGTTAAAGGCCCCTGTACCTTCCAGGCAATTTACCACTCGAAAGCAAAACTAAGCTGTGTAATTTAGAGCACATGTGTCAAAGTCAAGGCCAGTGGGCCGGATCTGGCCCCTCAAGTAAATTTATGGGGTCCGCATGAGCCTAAAAGCCATGTAATTGCCTCAAATTAAAAGTCTGTGCTGCTTTAGAGTCCATGTTGACCACAATGCATTTCGCTTCTGTGACCCTCGATGCAAGGACATCCCGCCATTACATGGCAGTGTTACCACATCAGTGCAAAAGGAAGTTAGTTTCACCAAAAGTTCAGAAAGTGAATATATACATACAGTGAATATATGTGTATAATATATCTGTGTCGGGTGGTATTTGTATTGCTATTCACAGTGATATTTGTTGTTATTCACTTGAAATGTGAATGAAATTAATTGTCAGCTATTTAAACTATTGCATGTGGCAGTTGCTTATGTATGTATGTATGTATGTATGTATGTATGTATGTATGGGTATATTAAAATATCAGCAAACCAAAACTAATGTATGTATGTTGATGCCTTGAGCATTTGAGCATCCTAGTGTTCTGTCAAGATAAAAAGGTATTTTTGGGAAGAGAATGTGAGGGGACCTCTCCGTGCTTGTTCCTTTGTTTTTCTGGCAGACAAGCTGTCTCCTGTCTAATGACTCTCTGATGACAGATACAGTCATCTGCTCAATGTCCCAAATGACTCCTCCTAATAATATTAAACAAAATGGTTTGGATTGAACTTCACAATGAGTGGGCAAAAATAATGCCTTTTAGTTGTTCGGTTAGTTAGTGAGTTTATTTATGTATGAGTTGTTTATAGGAAAGCGATTTGTTGTACTTTTCAGTTTAACGATAACAATTTGAGTTAAATTTTCTGTCATGCCATCTGGTCTTGAACCCCTTATATTGTGGTTTCCTTATTGTGAGACATAGTTACAAGGCAAATAAGTACATTTATTAGACTTAATGACTCGCCGTCACCTTCTGTAATGTTCAGGTAATTCTGCTGTACATACAGTTAGGCCTGACCCAATCATTGTGTTGCTCTGTCTTTGCTCAGGTGTTTGACTGTCATTATCTGTCAGATGAGGTGAAGTATGTCCATAATGGCTGTCCATTATTAAAAGAGGATACTGTCAAGCTTCGACTGTACAGGTACAACACATGGATATTACTAAACTAGAGACCATCTTGTAACCAGATCACACCATCAGCTAATGTGTCTTTTTGATCAGGTTCACAGAGACAGAGACATACATGGAGGTGTTTTCTCTCCATGTGGTCATTGTAGAATCTGAATGCAACATCATCCGGCTCGGGCCTAAATCCCTGGAGGTCCCTGAGTTCTACAGCCTGTCAGATGTGGTTGATGCCAACGTGGTGTCCTTCCACTATGAGAGGAGGTCCAGCCTGGAGTGTAGCGTACATCTGGTCAACCATGACACCCACCTGCCTGCCCATGGCCAGCTTGTCACTGGGGAGCCAGAGAAAGCCACCAAAAGGGGGGACGAGCCAGAGAGCTTCATCCATCTACGTCAGCAGCATGGTAACCTAACAGCTTGAATCCCCAATCCCAAGCTTATTCATCATTTAAAGCTACCACTAACATTCTGTTCTGCTCTGCTCTGCACTGTTCTACTGTGTGACCTCTTTATTATTGTGTTTGTATTTAGATAATAAAGCCAGGGCGATGTGTAAATCTGAAGACTGCTTAAAAGGTTTGAAGCTAGTGAAGTTCACCAAAATCCCCTGTGATGATTTCCTGCTAATGGGACTGAGGTATCAGCACAGAGATCCTCCATCGCCAGACATAGACTACATCACAATAAGAGTGGACCTCAAGGACACTCGAAGTGGGAGCATTTATCAGGTGATATGGCCCCTCTGCTTCCTATGCCAGCTTGTTGACGTTTTCAAGCCAATACATATATTTCAAGCCAAGTTAGTCATTAGGATCATCTAAATAAATATTTGGTTTAGTGATTTCTTTTTCTATTTGTGGTTTTAAGGCCTCATAAATATAACTGGTACTACATAAACCAAAACTTACACAACGTAACAGTTTCTCAAAAATGGTTCATAGTCAAAGTTGCTCGAAATGAACAGTAATTATGACGAAACATTGTCTTTTTACAATGTGATCAGTCTGAGCAGACATGGATTCCAGTGCGGATAGTTGGTGCAATGCCCAACGAGCCTCCCAAGCCATCCTTCATGTCCATGTTTATCCTGGAAGTGGACCAGTTCATCCTCACTCCGCTCTCCACTGCCACATTAGATGCTGAGGATGAGGAAACCCTCAAACAGCTTTTGGTTTTCAACATCACCAAACCGCCTGCGCATGGCTTCATCTCTCATCTGTCTGATCACACTCGTCCAGTCTCGTCTTTCACGTGGCTGGATCTCAATGACATGCTCATTGGGTATCAACCTCCAAACTCGTCGCATACGCAGCGTAGGAATTATGAGGTACCTCCCCAGTGTCTAGTACTTTGTGCAGTGTATCAACAATAATTTTGGAATTGTCAATAGAAATTTTCTGTCATCTTCCTTACAGGCGGAATTTGAGGTGCATGATATTTTCTTTGAGAAGAGCCCGTCAATGACTGTTCATATATCTGTAAGGAATGCAGACACAAATGCACCCAGAGTTTCCTGGAACATGGGTATGTTTGTGCTGTCAGATTCACTAAGTTAAAATTAAAAAGTTACATCTTGGCTAAAACAGTTAATGACCATGTATTATGCAAAAGTATATTTTGTAATGACATAGCCAGTGTAAAGAGAGTGACCAGAAACACAAACACTTAAAAACACAAAATTTAACTATCCCTCAGAATTAGGTTTGGCGTATACATCTATGCATACAGTACAGCATACTCAGTTCAGTGTAGTTTTTCTATGAATGACTTGTCTTGTAGGTCTCAGTCTGTTAGAGGGTCAAGCTCGTCCAATTACGTGGGAGCAGGTCCAGATTGTGGACAATGACAACCTGAATGCTGTTCGTATCATCACTGTGGATGGACTCCAGCATGGACGCCTCACTGTCAGAGGTACTCACTCTTAATTCACTTTATACTTTTTACTCACTTTTTTTATTTATCTATATATACTACACACTACTTTTATATGACTGTTTGATGTAACCCTCAGGTGGAAAGGGCTTCATGTTTACGGTCAATGACATCAGAGCAGGCGTGGTTCGCTATCACCACGACGACAGCGACTCAACCAAAGACTTCATTATATTCCGCATTTCCGACGGTCGCCATCAAACTCGGCACAAATTTCCCATCAAGATTCTGCCGAAGGATGACAGCCCTCCATTTCTCATCACCAACATGCTGCTGGAGGTGTCTGAGGGCCAAACAGCTCTCCTGAGGGGCTCCACCCTACAGGCTTCAGACATGGACTCCAGTGACGACTACATCCTCTTTAACATCACCCGCGCCCCACAGGCAGGGGAACTTATGAAAGTCCCAGGTCCAGGGCTCGTAGGTCAGTCAAGTGGGCTTTGGTTACTTTGTTTTTATTGTGACCGTTTTGTTTTTAACAATATCAATACTCATATTTGTGTTGGTTTAATCCAGGTTATCCTGTAGGCCACTTTCTGCAGAAGGACCTGTATCACTCTTTGGTTTATTATCGACATTTTGGAAACGAGGTCTATGATGATTCCTTTGAGGTGGTGCTGTCTGATTTCCACGACCCTCCCAACCTGTCAGAGCCTCAAGTGGGTAACAGCAACCTATCTCTATAACATCTCTATCCATCCCAGCAAATTTCCAGGCAACGCACCTCATGTCTGCTGAGATGTTTTATTATGAAGCAAAGTGGTGCTTCATAATGTAACATTGTCTTGTCTATCGTACTTCGCTACCACTCTGAATTTGTGTCTCAGACAGTACTATAATGGTGTCTTCAGGTGGTGCTGGTGCACATAGAACCTGTCCCAGACCAACCGCCTAAAGAAGTTCCGGGTTCCAGTCGGTGTCTCGTGATCAAGGAAACAGAAGTGGTCCACATAACGCGAGAGCAGCTTCACTTTGTAGACCAGGAGTCCCCAGACAGTGAGCTCACATATACAGTTACCACTCCACCTTTCTACACTGGTCCTCACAGGTTAGTATGTCCACACTCTGTACACCAAGCAGTTGAAGAGTACTTTGTCTGAACTCCTCCTCCTGATGTGATGTGCAGCACCCCTGATGCAGGGCGGTTGTTCCTGGTGGACAGCATACCCAAATTCACCAAAGATGTGAATGCACCAGTGTTGAGGCTCTTCACACAGGTGACACTTTGAGTTTTCCATACATTAATGGTACGGTTTATCCAAATGTTATCCATAACTCATCATACTTTTTTTTGGCCTGTTATCAGCATGCAGTGAACTTTATGAAAGTAGCCTACATGCCTCCTATCATGGACATTGGCCCTTATCCCCAGCATATCCAGTTTGTTCTCTCAGTAACCAACCGTCTGGGCAAAACAGTCACTGGAATCTGCTTTAACGTCACAGTGACACCAGAAGACAACCAGCCGCCACAGGTAGAAAATAAAATTCCCTTACTCATACCTCATCTAATGCAACATGGACATGTCGATGTATAGTCACTGTGTGGATATGTTCTGTTTCAGGTCATCGCCAACACTCTGAATGTAGATGAGGGAGGGGAGTGCCGTCTCGGACCTGAACACTTGACATTGTCAGACGTGGACTCCATGGAGGAAGCCCTGCAGGTGGTGCTTCGGGGCGTGCCACAGCATGGAGCTCTGCAGCTTAGGGGCCTCCTGCTGAAACCAGGCCAGGCTTTCACTGTGGAAGACCTGAGAAGCTCGAAAGTTAGGTTGGTTAGTCTGCAATATTTACACATCCACACTGTTCCAGACTCTTTTGATTTCGAATGTGATCTGGTTGTTTTATGTAATTTTTCGAATACAAATCAATGTCTTGTTTTCTCAGGGTATTAGTAATATTTTAAGTTCATCTTGGTGTGTTGTTTTAGATTAATTTGTTCACATACGTTGTTACAATAAAGTAATGATCAATTTATACAACATTTATCAGCAGAAGTAGTTAGAAAATATTTCAGAATAAAAGGATTAACAATATGTTAACATGCTGGATGTTATCAATTGTGAAACATAATCCACTGATTGCACAACTATAATAAGTATGTCACTTTATTTTGTGTGTCATATTCTCATGAATAGTTACAATCACGACAACTCAGAAACTGTGGAGGACAACATTGAACTGACTGCAACAGATGGCAAAAATTCAGTCAGTTTCATCCTGCAAGTGAAGGTGACTGCTTTCATTTGAGTCAATAAAAGAGCAGTGTCAGTGATTTTAAACTCCTGGACTGTTAACTCTCTTCTGTTTAACCGAAGTGACGTGCATGTGACCTCCAGGTGAAGCCCATTAATGACCAGGTCCCGGTGCTGGTTGCTGGTTTGAAGCCAGTCCTCAGCTGTTCAGAAGGACAGGAAGTAGTCATCACGGCGGAGTACATTTTTGCCTCTGATCCAGACAGCGATAACGGCAGCCTGGCCTTCTTAATAGCACGGCAGCCATATCACGGTGTGGTTCTCCGGAATGGTGTTGTGGTAGATCGCTTCATTCAGGCTGACATCACTGCAGGGATCATCACCTACAAACACACGGGTAGAGAGCAGAGGACAGCACTAAGTGCATCACTTTCTTCAGAGTCAGATATCACTGGACATTGTGAATTGTAAAGTGATGCGATGTGATGTGATGTTGTTTTAGGACTGGAGATCGGTCTCCGTCCTCACCACGACACCATCACCTTTGTTGTTTCTGATGGAGAAACAGAAAACGTTGCTCAGTGCTGCGGAGGACGAAATCCCATCAGGCCCGGAGGCACAGTGCAGCTGCAGGACAGCCTGCCTGTGTACGACCTCCAGATCACAGTGTATCCAGTCGACAGCCAAGCACCTTCACTAGCAACAGGTGGGCCAGTCTTTCCTCTGTCATATTATTACAAATATAGAAAAATAGATCAATAATGTTGTTGCTTAATGGAGAACAGTGTTCATATGAAAGTGGACGTGTGGAACATCAGTGATCTTATGTAAACTTAGAGATTTAAATGTTGGTAAACACTTTATTGAAATTGTATTGCGGACATTTGCTAAGATGTTCTTATTACTCTGCAGGAGACATCTTTATGGTGGGTGAAGGTGGATCTGCCCCCATAAATGAGTCTCATTTGAAAGCCTCAGACGTGGACACCGCTGTGGATGAACTGGTGGTCAGTCTGATTTCTCCACCACAGTTTGGCTACATTGAAAATGTCCTGCCTAGTCCTGGCTTTGAGAAAAGCAACATGGGCATAAGCATAGGTAATCACCTGATATATTCTAATATGTAGTCATTATATGGGTGAAATGAAAAACTCATTTTATGTGTTTTCTGGTCGAACCTTGTTCCCAGCCTCTTTCTTATACAAAGACATCATCGATGGTCATGTGAACTACGTGCAGTCCAGACACCAGAGGATGGAGCCCACAGCTGACCAGTTCATGCTCTGTGTGTCAGACGGCAAACACACCTCTGCCCATGTGCCCTTCTACATCATTATTAATCCAACAAATGATGAAATCCCAGAGTTTGTGGCTCGCAATATCACAGTAAGTTCCATTTCCCTACTTCTGATGACCATAATTAGCAAGAGACATTAACAGCTGATGTCCCTCTGTGATGAGGTACGAGAAGGAGAAATGAAGCAGCTGGACGCATCAGTATTGCATGCAGTGGATCTGGATGTGCCCAGGAACGACCTGCTGTTCAGCATCGTGAGACCCCCTCTACATGGCAGCATCATTAACCACAACAGTGAAAGTCCAGTCAACAAGAGACGAGAGGCCAGTCCCCAGTCACCTGTGGTTGACTTTTCAATGACAGATCTGATTAATGGTACTGTTAACATGCCTTTGCAGTGGACTCATTTCGTTAAGGAACACATTGTGCAATATCTTATCATTATCTCTGTGGGAATCTATAGTTTGTCTTAGTATAGCGGTGATCTGGTCTAAAGTCAGAGTTTTAAACTGCCAGTGGCTGTGTCCGAAATCGCTCCCTAACCACTATACAGTGCACTATATAGTGACCACGCCATTTTGTAGTGGTGTCCGAATGCTTAGGGATCGCAGCATGTTCACTATATAGTGCACTCAATGTATCCCACAATTCACCACGGAATGTAGTGAACATCCGATGGTCACTAAACTGAGCAAGATTTCCCATCATGCAAACAAGTATTTTGTGAGACGACAATAATGTGGTACATTTTAATTGTGCAACAGCGATGGCGTAATTACCGGCGCCGAGAGTAGTGTCCGAAAATGTCCGAAAGATTTTTCTGTTGAGCTCACTATATAGTGCACTACATTTATTTCCCTATGTAGGGAGTAGGGACGAGGGAATGAGTGAGCTCTCTTTACTATACTACCCACAAGACTCTCAGTTAGTTATTAGTCATGGTGAGTTCCACTCATCTTGTGAACATTTAACATGCCTCTTGTCCACTGGAGAGGCTTTCTAATCATTGGGTCAAACAAGGGGCCAGTATATGAACACAGTAATGTACACTTTTTATTCCCAACACTGTCCACTTTAAATTTCCACCGAATCTGGGTCAAACTTGAAATTAAGATAATTGGATTTAACTGGGCCTTTTACGGTCCAGCAACTATTTCAAACCCCCTTTTCACATCTTAATGATAAAATGAATGTGAATCCATAAAATGCCACAACTCCATGCTTTAATAAGCACTAGGCCTCTACAAGCTTCAAATTTAAAAGGAGAGACAGTGCCCCCAGATATGACCTGCATTATTACAGGTTAGTTGTATACGTCATAAGGTCAAGGGACATTTGAAATGCCATTAGGTCCTAAGCAGCTAAGAAAGTGGACCATGCTCTCAGAGTATTTACCAAAAATATTTTACTAAAATGAGTACAGGGGGTCCTAGTGTTACGACAGTCTCGAGATACGACGTTTTCGTGGTTACGACACATCTCCCATGAACTTCCTTGTTTCGGCTTAAGCGGTTTGCTCCGTAAATACGTACAGACTTCGCACGGGAACTAGTTGGTGCCGGCTCTCCAACACCTCCACAGCTAGGCTACTCTCCTTATGTGAAATGGACGGCTGGTGGGGGGTGCAGCGGCAGCCGGTAAGGAGATGCACACGGACACAGATGGGTTCGGGATCGTGGCAATACCGTAGGTTTATTCACAACACAGGGTCTACAAGGTTGATATCAGAAATCTAAAGGAAATGCTCATTACACTCGCGATATCAACCCCTACGGTGTGTCAAGAGGGACAAAAAGGCAATTCACCACAGTAAACTCTTATTTTAGCGTGGTGTTATAGCGACATCTAGTGGCACAAAATAGTATCTACCTTACATATGAATGTATGTTCCGACTTACGTCAAAATTCGGTTACGACACATTCTCAGGAACTGATCTCCGTCGTAACTTGACCCCCTGTAGTTTGTTTTGTGTTCATGGCACTTGATTTGGTATTATAGCAGTATTAAACTGAGCATGCAGACTTTGTCTAATTGCTATTTTAATAAAAAGTCCAGTAAATTTGTATCATTATTGGCTTTCAGGTATGGATCTGATGTACAGACACGATGACTCTGAGAATATGGAGGATAGTTTTACCATCCAGTTAACTGATGGCCAGCACCAGCTCCAGAAGCAGGTGATGGTTAAAGTGCAGCCAGTCAACGACGAGGAGCCCCGTACCATAAGGTTACACTAACACCTTCACATACTGTACTCTGAAATGAGCCAACATGTTATTAACTGTAGGGAAAAGAAAAGAAAAAAAACGTCCTGATATTGTGTCCTTTAGGAACAATGGTCTGGAGGTGGAGCCTGGAGAGACTAGGCTCATATCCAGTGTTACACTGCTCGCACAGGATGGTGACACTCCTGCCTCCATGGTCATGTACATATTTGAGCGTGTCCCTACACATGGACTTCTTCAACTTAAGGTTGGTGTGATGCCATGAGGTTTTTAAAGAGACAAACAAAATGTAATAACTGTGACTAACTGTGACTGACCCTGTCTTAGAAAGGTCACGACTGGGTGACGCTGACAGCTGGGAACGAGTGCACCCAGGAAATGGTGGACATGAACCTCCTTCGCTACGTGCATACAGGCCTGCATGCTGCTAAAACACAGGACTTCTTTGTCTTCCACTTGCTGGATGGAGAGAACCAGTCCCCCCCACAGCACTTCCACATCTCTGTCAAAGATCTCGAGAAAGGTACAAGAAGCCATATGTCCTTCATTACACTCAGGGTTGGATCATATTTTCAACGGCGTATTGTGTCATGACTGCTCAGCCACAACCCGTTTCCCCTGACCTGCGTGAATTCATACTAATGCCGTCGATATTTTGATCTCAGGAAATATCGCCATCTTCGTACAGCCAGTGAACGTCAGCCGAGGTGATCGCGTTGTTCTTACTACAGACGTGCTGCTAGCCACAGATGGCACAGATAAACCTGAGGAGCTGCTGTATGTCATCACCAACCCCCCAGCTCATGGACACATAGAGTACATCAAGCACCCTGGACTGGCCATTTCCACCTTCAGCCAGATGGACATAGCAGCGAACCTTGTAGCTTATGTACACGACAACCGAGCCAGCGCACCCAGAGAAACCTTTCAGTGAGTCAAGAAGGCAGCACTTTTACTGGTTAAGCAATTTAGGTATTATGAATTTCTTTCTATTGTAACACAACATTCGACTGACGGATAAAAACCATATGGACTAAAGCAACACCGATTACATCAATAATTTCAATATTCTACAAACTATGTCATATTTCTACAGCACAGAACACATAGCTTGTTTTTATTTTTTGACAGGTTTGTGGTGAGTAACGGGAAGACCAGCCGAAATGGAAGCTTTGAGGTTGCAGTGGAAATGGTGGACCGTGTCCTGCCGTCTCTGTCCTCCAACAGGGGCATCGCAGTTCCCCAGGGTTCCTCCATCATTCTTGGTCCCGACTGTCTGGCCCTGTCCGACCCAGACACTCCACCAGGGGCCCTGACCTTTACCCTCCTCCAGCCTCCACGGTACGGCTCTTTATTTTTGTTGGGCACCGCGCTAACTGCTGCATCAAACTTCACCCAGAGACACATACAAGAGTTGGAGGTATCGTATAAGCATGACGGGGGGCCGTCACAGATTGACCGGTTTGCCTTCACAGCCTCTGACACCACCCATCGTGGCTTCCTCCTGGATGGGCAGCTACATGTGGAACCTGTGTTCTTTACCATTCAGGTGGGTGATATTAGCTGTTGATTGCCATCGTGTAAGGCTGATAGAGGATTTGTGCCAACTTCCAAAAGCATCTTACCGCACTCCTCATATTAAGGCATCTGTTTTATGACACACATACATATAATTTCAGATTAAGGCTTTGGATAAGTCGGCTCCTGAGGTTGTGAAGCTGCTCCCGCTTTGGAAAGCAGAGGTTTTAGACGATGGCCGATACGGGATCTTTCTATCATCTCGGGAGTTGAGGGCACGAGACGGCGAGAGCAGTGACGAGGAGCTGATATTCTGCACTGTTCGTCCACCCTATTTTGGTTACCTGGAAAACATTACTACAGGTTGGCATATGAATTTGTCTTTTTCAGCAACACTGTACACCGACATAAAAAAGTTAAGTTTTTGTCTTTGCTGTTGTCAGGTGGTTTTGTGCCACAACGCTTCTCTCAAATCGAGCTGAACAAGAGATCCATCATCTACATCATTAATCCAGGAAGGGAGTCTCTCTCAGACAGCCTGGAGTTCACTGTGTCTGATCCCTTGGGAAACACCGGGCCCTCTCACATGTATGAAACAAAACAAAACAATCGCTGAGTTTTAATTTTGTGATACATTTCCTTCTTACCACGCTTGACCTTGTCTTTGCAGCCTGAAATTCAGCTGGTCAATAGTGGAGCTGTCTCAGCCTGAGCTTTCTGTGTGTGAGGAGCAGGGGGTCGTCTCATTGGACATCACACGAAAAGGAAATTTGGCAGAGTCCTCATACGTTACTGTCAAGGTCTGCGCCCATTTGTAATTGGAACTGACTGGCTGTTTATTCATTTTACTGGTCATTTTTTACTTTTTAAGTATATAAACTTCCGCTCTTGTATTGATCAGGCTTCTCTGTAAACAAGTAGTGAACAAGGTCTTGATTATATCACTTCAACATGGTACTGAATTGTGTCTTTATATAGGTAAAGGCAGGAACTGCAGTGGCTGGCAAAGATTTCCTCGTGAGCCCCTCTACCCTCATTCAGTTTGATCCAGGTATGTGTCCAATTATATATTAAGCTTTTGTTAAGAATGAACTCGTGATGGAGTAATGCTGTATCTGTTGTCATGGTAAGTGGTAAGTAAATCTTCCAGTCTATGTCACATTGCCATATGGTTATATGTATGATGTTTTCCACAACGTGGCCCTAATATGAATAATTTCTGGTAGAAAAGCAGAAAAAGTTACACTCATATCAGACTTGTACCAACAAAAAATTAATTCTGTGATGTTTCTCTCTGTAGGAGTGTCAAAGAAGAGCTGGCAAATGGAGATCATTCAGGATCACCTTGAGGAAGCCGAGGAAATGTTTGAAGTGATGCTGGTCTCCCCTGAAGGCACAGTGATAGGTAGCATCAATAAGGCGCAGGTCACCATCAGGGATTCAGGACGAGGTAAAAATAAATCCCACATGTGTATTTTTAATAATAATAAAACAGCTGTGCAACTGATTTGTTTGAAATTGATATTTCCCCAAAGATGATCATCTTATCATTGTTTACAATGTTGCCACTACAGGACAGTGCACGCCGACTGAGGATCAGGACCCGCCTGTCCTTGGAGGAAAAGAAATTAGGTCAGACATCTACCCCCAGCATGGATCCATTCATCTGGAGAAGCTTCCCTTAGGCACTGATTCAGTCATCTGGGCACGTGGAGACAGTGTCCCAAGGCCTGCAAATATACCAAAGAAGAAACTCAAAGTTATGGACAATCCAAAGTCTGTAAGTCCCTTATCGAAAACATCAAGACTAACTTTATCCACTTTATTTATTATTTCTTATGATGGTTTTGCTCTAGTTAAAAAAAATCTATAAATTGTAATTCTGTTCTGTTTTTTAAGGTTGCACCATCCTCAGTTTTTCACAATGGGACAGATATCATCTACATGGTAAGCAGCAGCAAAAGCTGATGCTAATCTGACTTAACCTTTTCTGCGTAACAAATTTTCCTTTTTTGTTTCCCAATTACAGTATCATGGCATCACGCAAATGAAGGTAGAAGATGACACCTCTCCATCCCGGAAGGGCAGAAAAGCAAATATTCGTGTGGTCAGCAGAGGTTCACAGCAACAGGCATCAGCATCCTACACTGAATCCACCCAGCAGTTTCACAGAATGAGAGCGCAGAAAAATGGAGTGACCAAGGAACATGTGAGAACAAATGTCACTGCTTCTTGGAAAGTTTTGTTCCATAATTTCAATTTTGAATTATGGGAAGCTTACCAAAATAAGGTCCCGGTTGTTGTCCTACACTGACCACAATTTTTGTGGCCCTTAGGTTACAGCTGCTAACTTAGTTCCCAAGCCCTGTGTTCCAGAACTAAAGGGTCTCCTGCATTTCAACCAAACTACTAATCAGCTCGTCCACTGCAATGGTGTCTCCTGGAAGCCCTGGACACCGACTGATCAGGTACTGCTGCTTCACAACATGAGGCAACCCACTTCCAATAAGCGCATGCACACACTTACCTGCATCTCTGGAAGGAAGTAAAGGTCTGACCATATTCTTCAACGGATGGGACATGGCTAGAAAATTAGATCAGGGTCAGATCATCAGGACCAACAGCTGTATAGAATTGTTTATCATCTGCATTCATCTGTGATTCAAGTCAGTACTGTCCTATTGAAGGTGTGTTAATGTAATGTGTGTTTAAGTACTGAAAAGAAGTGGATCTGGTATAGAACCTTGCAGAACTCTGTAGAGGATCATAGATGGTACCTTTGGAGTATTGTTGTATTTCACCAATTTTTCAGCTCTCTAAATTAAAAATCAGTTATGTTCACTATTATAATCATCATCACATATATCTGCTAATTTGCTTTTGGAACACAGATGCTAGGCGCTCAGAAGTGTCCACAGGGCTGGACCTTTCATAGTGGCAACTGTTACATCCTCGGCTCTGAACACAAAGCCACCTGGAGCACAGCAAACAGAGCCTGCAGGGAGAGGTACAGTATGTCTGTGCTACCACGCAGCGCAGGTCTGAGTGTGATGCATCTTATTAGTTGTCTGTCACATGTGAGAACTGTGCAATCTCATTGATATGCTTTATAAATTACCTCCTTCAGAAAGAAAACACAACTGTCTTTATTTCAGATATAAAGGAACTCTAGCAAGCGTCTTTTCAAAAGTTGACATGAACTGGCTGTGGGACTTCAGTGAAAGAAAACCCTTCTGGATAGGTGGGTACTAATATATATATTATTTTATTGCAATGACATCCAACCATTGATAGTGTTTTGAATTATCAGATGATTTCAGGAAAGGGCAATTTTACATCTCACTTTCTACTTGATATCATGCATCATCAGCATCTATCAGTCGTTGTTAAACATAAATCCAGGTGCTCATGAAAACAACTGCAACAAAATGCATCGGCAATATATGCTGGCTTTGATTGCACCAGTTGTTTCACAGTCAGGGACATTAAAATGGATTAATAATACCTGCAATTACAGTAGCTCATGACAGCAAATGAAAGGCAGCTGTTGTTATTGTCACTCCAAACCCCTGTTATGTGACGCTTGGTGTGTTTTTTCTGTAATGTGATATGTCTGAGCTGGGATTGATTTCTATAATACTGCATTTGATTTAGATATGTTGTATTTTATCAGGTCTGAATGACAGGGAAGGCCGAGGACGGTGGGAGTGGGCAGGCGGAGAGCCGGTCACCTACACCAACTGGAGAAAAACACCCCCTCGCTCAAAAACGAAAGGAAGCAAGAAGTGCGTTGTGGTGTGGAGAAGAGCTAAGTGGCAGATACGGGACTGTAAAAGCAGCAGGGGTCATCGCTTCGTGTGTTCAGTCCGGACTTAAATTGGACTCTGTGCTGCTGTATCACAGCTATGAACCCTCGCTGTGTTGTTTCAGAGGAGCTGCTGGAGGAAGGACTCATTCTCAGGACGTCTGGAGCTGGAGCTTTTCCCGGATTTGCGATGACCTTTGACACCTATTGTATTAAACCCACTACATTACATGACACTTTTTACACAGCATTTATTATGATTAGTCAGTGAAAAGTAATGTTATCTACTATAAACTCGCAAGAGATTTTTTAAAAATGTATTTAGTGATTTTTTTTACTTATTTGCAATAGAAACAAGGCAATATTAACAATAAGGTGCACCAAAAGCTGATTTGTAGTGCAGTCAACTGTGTTGTCATTGTGCTTTATGTAATCTTATCTGAAATCTGTTTTCTCCAAATCTACTTATAAAGCTTTTATTTTAAGTTATGCTGCACTTTCCTAAAGGAAACTGTGGTTACTGAAACTGAAACTGTGGTTAGTCAGATTACCTCAACCCACCTCACACACAGTATTCTCACAAAGGAGCAGTGTTTGTTTCCAGTGTCTACAAACACAAGCATGATGAAAAGTGGATGTGAAAGAACATGAATGGAATTTTACAATCTTGTGTCATCGTGTCTGTGTGGATCAGCTAGTCATGTCTTCACACATGTTTAAAGCCGATGTGAACAGAGAAATAACATCGTAATAAAGTTAACGGTTAAATTGTTGGTGAAAATTGAAGCCTAGTTGAATATTTTCTGATGCCTTCATGCCTTTTATTGTTTTGTTTTTTTTTTAATGATTATGTTGTTGACAAGAGAGAGTCAAATCGTAATCTGTATTTGATTTCAGACAACAGCCACAAATTGTGACATCTGTAACATGGAGCTGCACAACAATGGTGTAAATATCTTTGTAAACATATGCATCAAAATATGATCTTTTTTTAGATTAAGTACCAAATCCATTCACCACCTTTCCCCTGGTACAGTAAAACCACATTTCATATTCATATTTCCTCACTATTTTTATGCTTCTCTTGTTGTCTCTCTTTTTTTGAGAATTCACTGATGTTTAGATCTGTGCCAGTTGGTCCAGCAAACCACAAGGTTAAGCAGCAATGTGATTATCCCAGTCATGTGATCTGCAGCAGTGGAATGAAAGAAGACCTTTTATGTGAGCTGTGTGCAGTTCTCAGAGGTTTGGATGCACCGCACAGATACAGCGCTTCCCTCTTCAGCTCGGTGAGTCCAACAAAAACTAATATGCCAACTGATATGATATGCATGTATACTTTATTGTGCACATAAAGAGCAGGTCATACTCATCACCAGGCTACTGTAAATTAAAAAGAAGTGTTGCAAATCCACATTTAGAACATCAGTCAGACTAACTAATAACCCTCTATTAGTGCTGAATGGGACAGAGTGCCCTATAATTTTGAACATAAGGGTTGGAAATAGAAATAGACTTTTACTTAACCAGACTTTATCACAGTCTTTACTGTGACATACAAATTTTTCAATG
The DNA here is from genome assembly GCA_016785345.1 of Trinectes maculatus. Lineage (NCBI taxonomy): Eukaryota > Metazoa > Chordata > Actinopteri > Pleuronectiformes > Achiridae > Trinectes > Trinectes maculatus. Next base: position 312,694 of record JAFBJQ010001448.1, read on the forward strand.
TCTGCTTTCTTGTCATGACATTATCATCTGACTTCTCTCCCGGCTTCATCAATTTGAGTGTGGAGGAAGTGAAGAGAATGGATCATCATTCTTTGGGTCAACACAGCCAAGCCAATCAGGCCTCAAGCTTCCACTGGCTCTCTTTCGCTTACCAGGGCCTGATAGAAATCCCCTATGAGACTATCCTCACACAGACCGACACTCTGGAGGTGCTGGACCTGAGTTACAATCTGCTGGATGAGTATCCTTTTCTTCCAAACCTCCAGAACCGGCATGTTTCTGTGCTTATGTAATGAACATGCTGTTGCAGGAAATGAGTTTAATTGGAACCATGAGAGTGAAGCAAAATAAGCTGAATGTGACCTTCAACTTTTTTTGCACAATATGAATTACCCATCTTGTAAATCTGGCATGAGTTAAAAACCTTATTTATTTACTGTGCAATATTGTGCATGTGGACATTCCACTGATCACACGAACAAACATACATTATATGGGGGCATATTTCCCCCAGTGAGTGTCGTGCAGCCTAAGTTTCCTTCATTGAGACTTTATTGGAGCCCGGCTCTCCTGGGTCAGCTGGAGAGGCTCAGCACCCTGATCCTGGACTGCAACAACTACACGTCTCATGTCAGGTTTCCCCACATGCCCAGCGTGACTACATTGTGCATCAACAAGAACAAGATCAACAACCTGCCCGTGTTTGTGGAGGAAGTTAGACGCAAGTTCCCAAATATCAAGTGAGCTGGGGGATTATGTGTCACGTTGCTGCGCAGGGTCTGTGTAGCTGTTCTTTACACGTCTCTGTTCCTCTCAAACACAGGATCCTCAGCATGATGAACAATGAGGCAGCACCTAGTTACTTCAATGGAGGAAGTCTGACCCAGTACACAGACTATAGGTGAAAACTTTCTACTGTCTGTTTTATTCCTTACTTCCTGACCAAGATTTTAGGTAAACAACAATGAGCAAATCAAGTATAAGAGATGTGATGTCATCACCATAGCAACAATTTGAATCAACTGACACAGTATTAAACACAAATCGAATTCACTATTTGTATCTTGCTAAGTGCGTTTTTCTCCTTGTCTTCTATAGGCAATATGTCATCAGTCAGATCCCAGGTCTAGAGATCCTGGATGACACAGAGGTCCTGGAGAAGGAGAGGATCCAGGCTCGGAAAACCTACGGGCTGCAGCAGAGCAGCTGCAGCAGCAGGAAGAGGAAGGACTCCTCCTCCAGGAAACACACACATGTGCAGAAAAAGTCAAACACTGTCATCAGGCAATAGCACACAGCTTAAGTGTATCACTGTCAGCGGTACTATATACTGCACACTGTAGTTGCTTGCTCTACTTGCAGCTATAAGATACTTACAATTTACATTCAAATATAAATGCCAAGTTTTTATTGTGTCTGCACTATTAAATTAAAAATTAAAAACTATTCTGCATGTTGGATCAGTCTGACATATGCATATAGACTATGTATAAAATTAGTCCTGTGATCAGAGTGAAAGCGGCAGTATGTATGTTCTCAAACTACAATTTGAAAATTTGAAAATTGTTGCTCAGTACCTGCTTGCATTACTGTGTAACGTGTAATCTTTGGCCTTACCACCAGGGGGGAACATAGTCAAACAGAAAGCCAAAGGGCAGTTCCCAGAATGCAGCAATATGCATTTTGATGATTTATTAATAATGAATCTCATTTATGTTATATTATTTATGATGTGTGCAATAAAACAAATATTTCTGTGTGGAGTTTGCATGTTCTCCCCTGGTTTTGGCATCTTGGGCTAAATGGGGAAACAAAATGTTCCCCCCGAACAAGCCCCTTACCCACACCGCTCACCACCAAGAGTCTGTTAGACTCCTTAACTACTCCTGCTAGCTAACTGCTTGGTTACATGTGCTGTAAAGGTTTAACTCCAAACTGATCCTGTCCTCTGCTTCAATAAAGGACATGAATTTATTCGAAAGATAATAAAATTGTGTGTTTTCACTGTGTCTATGTTTTTATTCAAACTCCCTGCAAGTCAGGAAGAAATATATTAGTAATTTTCCCTGAGAAAACACAGCAGTTGTTCAAACCTCATTATTACCAGGTTTAATGAATTAGTGCAACTAAATAAATAAACAGAGTACATATTCTGTCTCTGTCTTCTACAGGAAGTGGAGCTGGCTCTTCTTGTTAGTGGGTGACGAGACACACCTGCAGCCAATCACCTTATTTACCTGTCCATTAACCCACTACTCCACTTCCTTGTGGGTCCAACTCCAACTTTCACATTCTTCTTTATAACTGAAATGTGATATGTGTCATTGTTCCTTTATGAAGTTGAGGGATCTGAGTCACATCTGAAGAAATAATGGCAGCAATATTTATACTAAAACTTTTCCATATGCAGAACTGTAGCTCTGACCTCCTTGTCAGGCGATGAAACCAAAACAACATACTTCCCATGATGCAACTCACTCCTGCCTTTTCATAACAGTAAAACCCAAACACTGAACATTCCATTGCCAGTGTTGTCGCATAATGTTAAATATAGAGTGAATTCATTTTAGACACAACAGGAACTTTCAGGGCTCTTTTGTGTCCCTTGTATAATGTGACACATGTAAAAACTACAGTTACTCATGTGTCACTTGACAACCTTGCACCTGAGTGTGTCCAGTGACAGAGGGTGGATTTCCAATGTCTTAAGCATGTCCTCTTAAACTCAAATCCAGCAAAAGGATCAAGTACCTCATCTTAATGGAGGCTCTTCTATCTTATCTGTTAAATAATTTGTACTGTTTATAGCAAAAAGGCCTGTAAGGAGAAATGTGTGGTTGCTGACAAGAAGCAGTAATAAGATCATGTAAATACAACAGAAATATAATGGCATGAGTTAACTTTTTTTTGGGGGGGGGGGGATTCAGAGTTGAAACGTTCAACGTAAAGAGGCTAAAAATGTGCTTTGGGATTTGCAGCTCTGAAACATTATCTCACTCAGTGACTCAGCACCTGGAAAAGGCCCTGTTACCTGGGGCATGTTCTGGCTGCGCTGCGTGTCTCTGCGGTGCTGCAGTTATCAGACCATGTTTTGTTTTTCTCTGCTGCAAATAGATTTCACTGCTCTTTTCCCCCCTTTACTGGTGTCTTTTTCCACCACTTCCTATGTATTCCACTGTCTATCTGGGACACTACACACACTACTACAGGTTGGGTATGAAACACAGTTTAATGCATGCTGGAGGGGTTTGCTTGCAGGGGGCAGGTGGGAGGGGGTGGGGGTGGTGATGGTCTGAAGCCTACTGCTTTGGGGCAGATGATTAGGTATGCAGGGGCCAGCTATGTGCATTATCATCAGCAGAAGTTACATTTGCATTATGCACTATGTCACATGTTTCAGTGATGTACACATCTCTTCATGCTCGTATATCAACAGTAAAAACTACTTATTTCTCAAAACGTGACCAGTCATGTAACCGACTTGCTGCATATTTGAGCTCTGACGAGTCTTTGTGCTGTTTGCAGATAAAACAAAAGCCCCTGCTTTATATGGAATTACTTCATTACAAATGTTACCCAATGAGAACAGTATGTTCAGTATTAACTGGTGCTAATTTGGTCTGAATTTGGGTATGGGGGGCGGGGGGGGTCTTCAGTGTATGTCGACCCAGCTGTCCATTATGTCATAATAAGTGGCTGCTGGTATGGTTCCACTTCCATTATATCATTACCAGCTGTCAGTCATTCATTAAAAAGGCATGTGCACTGAAGTGCAGCCTGTTTCTTATTCCTCAAAAGGCAACGTTCGGAAAATGGCCATTCCACACCCCAACCCCCACCCCTTCCTGCTAAAATTGCCGGTTCAAACACTTCCTGACATCTGGCCACAGTGGTCAGTGCTGGAGCGTCGGTGGGAAGATGAATGGGCAGGGTTCGTTTGCCTGTGGGCCTGACTGACTCCTCACTATGTAACGTCAATAAACTCACTCACAAGCCCTTTTCAGAGTTAGATGACAATTCTCGCATTCTAAACCACCTTGATTTGATTTGATTTATTAGAAATGTGACATTTTAAATAAATAGAAATAATTCTTCTATTTAATCACAACTGACAAACATTTTTATATTATCATTTATTGATGAATTAATGAAAGCTGTGGCAAAACTGCATCCAAACTCTACTGAATGAACTCTCATAGCATGGTCTTCAACTTTACCAGCTGACGAGAGCCAAAGGTCTGCTGAGTTAATACACAAGTAGTAGTAGTAGTAGTGAGTGTAGTAGACAGTAATTCTCTCCAGTTAGTTATAGAAAAGATGAGATGAGATTTGCCTGAGATATGGCAGTTTAAAAAGCACATGCTCAGGTCTGTGAAGCTGAAGTCTGTGACACGATTTAACATGGGAGTGAATGAGGCTGCAGAAGGTGCCTGTTGTTGCTTAGAGAGGCACTGTGAAAGAACTGTAAGCCCCACTGCCACAGTAAGCACAGTGTGTGAGAGAGGACAAAAAACAACATATGATAACACTAAAAACAAAGAAAACAGGAGTACTATAGTGTGAATGCTGAAAGCTTCACAATTACACAGGAATATGTGCTGAAATATAGTATAGTATAGTATAGTATAGTATAGTATAGTATAGTATAGTATAGTATACTATTGTATATAGGCCTCTGTACTAACATTGACCTGTAACACAGAAACTATCTGCTGATCTGTCATAATGTGTGATGAGTAAACAAAGCAGGACTGAGGAGCAGGGACTTTGTAGGTTGAGATCCAGAGGCACGCGTGGGGGGTGGTGTGGGGTGGGGTGGGGGTATTGCGGTTGGGTAAGGGTGGGGGGTGATTACTAAACATGGGCAGACTGCTGGTTTACAGCAGATAACGGGAAACTGTCAGTTTCTATCTGCCCTGTTCTTCCCCAGTGCGCCTGTCTCCGTCCTGACGATACATATAAAAACCACAGAGCGATTAAAGCTTTGAATGAGTTCAGCGCTCAGCTGATCAGACCCAAACACACAGCGTGCAAGAACGAAGCCGGAAACTCATGCCATGTCCCTTCAAAGTAAAAGACTTCGTGTTTTTCTTTTTTTTTTCAAATTTACTTTGCTTTACAGACGTATAACTACCAAAGCACGTTTCGATTAAATGGAATGGTTCCGGAAGTTTAAAAAACACTCACTATAAGAGTGGAAGGACAATATTAAAAACGTAGTAAACAAAGATGCAGGATGGGAGACTGAATGGTTATTATGATTATCAAAAAGTGTCAGTACACTTAAGAAGGTTGTGAATGTTTATAGAGTTTGTTTGTTTTGCTCATGCAAATGATGATTTGGTCTGAAAACATTTTAATAATCTTAACTTGTACAAATATATTTATTTAAACAATAGCTGCTCACTTCATTGCCCCGGTCTGTGGATTTGTTAATCATATATTTTTACTGTCTGACTAAGGCACATAGACATTATGAAAATAATACTAAAACATTCCTTTTCCATTTCTTCTTCGTTGTAGTTTATACCATATTATAAATGCAGTGTTTTATTTCTCCTTTCACTCCACGTCATTTACTTTATAGCATAGACATTTAAAAAAATCTGAGAAAGGACTAGAACAAATAACAACTGTATCAATCATGTTTATTGATTTCATGTGATACATTTTTTTTCAAATGAGCGAAATGACCTTTAAATCGTGTTACGTCACAACTTTTGCGTTTTACTTTGAAAGCCCCAAACCGGAACCACGGCGTTATGGCACGTGTAACTTGACGTCAGTACCTGTCAGTCTCCGGTTGTCCTCAGTGTGCTGCAGAAACGCCGGCTCTCGGGGCTTAGCGGTCACTGCGGGCACTTTTATTGTGAAAAGCCCGATTACATAACTCCGGTCGTTACTTAATGACTGGCTGTTTAGAGCGCGAGTAGCGGATCACTCTGCGGTTCCTCCATTAGTCCTGCTGGATGTGCTGTAACGGAATGGGAGCTGGGTGAAGTGGATCCAGTCTGAGGGAGCAGCAGCCTGATGCAGTGCAGTATGACCTACATAGCACCCAGCTTAAAGGACAAGGACACATCAAGCAAGGACCTGATCAGCCGATCAGCTGATCACCCCTGCACCACACTGAGAAGTGACCTTCATTTCTGTGTCCTGCTGAACAACTATGCATCACAAGACCAGCGAATGTGCATATGACTGAAGAAACTAGATCATCCATGCAGGACATGTCCTATGCAAAATAAGGAAGTGTGGCGAAAAGCTTGATTAACGTTGCATCCTGGATGGTGGATGTGTTACTGACCATCTGCAATGCTCTAGGCTCAAAGTGGAATCCACCAAGAAAATAATACAGGCATTTTTGGATAGTTTGAGTGTATACACTGGATCTACTCTTTAACCTTTAACCTGCAACTCACGAGGCAGTGGGGGTGGGGGCAAAGGACTCGACCAGAGTGTGGCTAATCTGTCCTTAACCACTCATAAACAGCAGATTGTGTGGTAGTGATCGCACACTATGCTGCTGTCAGCAATAATGTCAACAGCCATGCAATAAAAAGTGACGTACTCTGCAGAATCAAAAAAAGTCAGATGTAGATACTTTGGTTTCTGACAGTCAGCAACATAAATTTGCCGGTATGCTCCTGAACTGTGGCCAGCCGTTACCTCTTCTGAGGCACACGGACGTGCCGCCCCGAGTCATCGAGAACTTCATCCTGACGGGCTACCGCTTCCCAAACTACAGCCTGAGGGATTGCTTGCTATCCGCGTTCAGACCGACTAATGAAACGGGCAACTTCTGGACCCACTTCCTGCCAGTTTTTGTTTTTATGTACTATTTCGTGGAGGTGTTTGGGTGGGAAGGTGCACCACAGGGTGCTGCTCCATTCTTCTATCCGCTGTGGAACTACTTCATTGGGGTGTTCTGTCTGCTAATGGCTAGTAGCATGGCCCACCTGCTCAATTCAATGTCTCTGGTGGTAAGAGAAGTCTGCTTCTTTGTGGATTACGGCACTATCAGTGCCTACACTGTTGGCTCATCATTAGCATACTACTACTACATACACCCTCAGGCGGGGATAGTGGAGACAGGAGGCCATAATGGCTCCCATATGGACTTGAAACATGAATCTGCAGGCCTAATGGTTTCATCCTATGCAATCCCAGAGTTCAGTGTGTTTTTTGAAACATTCTACATCCCGTGCGCATGTGGCGTAGCAATCTTTTGCGTCTTATCTTGCTGCAACACTCGCCAAAAGTGGCGAAAGCATCGATATGTCATCCGGACCTTTGTTTTCCTGCTCCCGTTTCTGATTTCGTCCACACCGGTCTTCTGCCGCCTCCTCGCCAGATCACCTTATTCCACCGCCTCCCCTTCTTTTGCTGCTTCCAATTCCATGCCAAACTTCTTCTATCGCCACTGCTTTTGGTTGCTCGTGTCAGCCATCTTCAACATCAGCAAGTTTCCAGAGCGAATGGCCCCGGGTCGTTTCGACATCTGGGGACACAGCCACCAGTGGTTCCACTGCTGCACGTTTTTGTCTATCCTTGAAGAGCTTCACATGATCAAGACTGAGGTGAGGGCCATCCTGCTCAGCCCGACTCTGCTGCTGCCCCCTGCCACCCTTCCTCACCTGCCAGGACCTACTGTTGCCTCCACCTATGGGGTGATGCTCCTCCTCCAAACCACCATCATCTCCATCATCGTGTGGTTCTCCTGGCGTGCCAACTGCATCTATGGACCTCAGAGAGACCAGCTAGCGAAGGAACACCTCAAGAAACACCTGAAATGTCATTGATCTCTCACACATCTTTATTTTTTAACCATGTCAAAAGAAAGAAGATTTGCACAAGGACACAGAGCCATGCCACAAAGAGATGCAGACAAGTAACGCAACGATTCAAGTCCCTCATAAAACCTTACCTCTTTCAGGACTCTCTTTAAGCTTTCATGAGGGTAAACTGGGGACAATGAGAGATGAAAGGATGATATTGTGAGCACACCCTAGGGGGTGGCTGTCTGGTTGAGTGGATATTAAAAAAAACTTTCCAGCTCCTTCCCCTGAGCAGTTCTAGCATGTTCCAACAGGATGCTGGAGCAGTGGGGATAATAACTACCTCTTGAGGCTGTATACTTGAGAACAGACAGGAGGTGACGGTACCCAGGAGAACACTTGGGTAATGTGGTGAAAAAGTCAGTTTGACCATAAAGAGAAGTTGTGGATCATATGTCTGCTGTCATGTCCGTCCTTCTGTTGCACTTCCCATTCCTCTGACCTTGAATGGTATCCTCACAATTTCCTCCGCTGTGGCTCAGCCGGACCCATTGTTTCGTACTGAATTATGACTATTGTCATAGCTGCTCTTCCTCTAATTCACCCAACACTCGCACAGTCTCATTTCCTCTCTTTTCAAGTGACCCGTGCAGCAGGAAACGCAGTGGCCTTGCAGACATAACAGAAATAGTTGAGAGCTCAGATAGTCTTCGTAAAGCACCTTTAAAGGGGCCAGTTCAGTCTGCCCCGTCATTTAGAAGCCATTCTCAGTTTCTGTTTGGGAAACAACAACAATGTTTCTGATGATGTCCTGATGATGTTCTCTGTTGGAATCCTTGTTGTCTAGTTCAGATGAAACGCAATATTAGTCCCATGTTTTTGTATCGGTATGGAAAGCATACTGGACCTCTGTGAAACTTATGTTGGTTGTTGTGAAGGCCTTCATTGTGAACATGACGTTCAGGCTTTTCAAGTTATGTGATGCCATACTTTCAAAACAAAACTGAGTTGAAATGATGGCAATATTGTAGTTATACTGTGTCATCAGGGACTTCCTGGTTTGGATTTGGTAGATCAGACTAATCGTTAACCTGGAATTTTGTACCTCCCATGTATCCACAAGAGCTTATTATCAGTTTTTTGTCTGAAAAGGATATAACAGAAGTCATATATCATAGTGTCTCCCAGAATGTGTCAGTATATCTAAAATAACTCAAACAAAGATAACTAGGGCACGAAACAGTGAATTTGAAAATGCACCCATATTTTAGTCTAAATCAGTGTATTGTTATTTAACTGTCTCATCATACAAAACGTTTTTATTCTGGTCTCATCAGATTGATCAGAGATCATTCTGAATTAGCTGGATACAAAACATAATAAAGTGGAAAAAAGATATGTGTGTGTGTGTGTGTGTGTGTGTGAATATATATCTTTTTTTCACTTCATTATGTTTTGTCTGTCTTCATTATGTTTTGTAGCAATAAATGATAGGCACAAAATGGGATTAGAGTTAACCATGGGAAATGGAAGCATTTACATCACATTTACCATCTATCTATTCAACTCTCTGTTATATGCTTGTACCAATGTTTAGCTCTGCTTTTCCTATCCATCTTTTTTTTGTTTTGCATATTGTTTCCTAATGGCATTATTTAGCATTCTGTATCTGTTCATGCCATTAAATCAATGTGGTGGGACCAACTGTGGTTAAACTGCTGAGGCGTTTGTGAAGAGAAGGTGCTGCTGCTGTGTCCATAAGCTGGGTCGCCCTAATGAGGGGACAGGATCTCATGGGACAGATGGAGAAACAGAATTCCTTTTTTTCTGATCTCATGTGTACCCTTAAAATGGAGCTTGATTGTTAATGTGCGCACAAACATTAATCAGGAGCATGTGCGTTTTCTTTTGTCATGTGATATGTAGTTCCAATGTTAAATGCAAGTTTGTCGTGTGTCATTGTTAGTTTTGCTCATATCTGCAGATTTACTTGTGTTTCGATGCGTTCACTTGCACAACAATAATGGGAGTGAATGCTGAGTTTAGCGTGTGCGACACTGGATAAGTACACGAGGATCATGGATCATTGTTATCCTGCTGTTACGGTGCACTTTAATGCTTATTTAAACTGTTCCTTTATGGGTCTGCCCTCCAGTACTATACTAATTCAGGTTTAGGAAGTGCTTTTACTGCATATTTAGAGATTCACCCGGTAACAATGCATTCAATGTGAACATGATGTTTCTACTTGGAAAAGCGGCATCACTGAAACTTTTCCTCTCCAGACTGTGGCTGTCAGACTTGAATCTATTGTCAGTGTTCAGAATGTGAATGTCAGAATTCCAGACTACTGTATCTTTCCTCGGGAAGTACTCAGGGGCGACTGTAGAGTGACACTAATACATTATTTACACATGCACATGAATTGTGAATTCCTCGAGGTGGAAGTTAACGTACTGTCTGTTAATGCTGAAACAGTGAGCTCTCTCTCTCTGTTATGATAACGTATCAAATCTTTATTAATGGTAGAGACTATTATTGAATAAATTAGACTGAACTGCTATCATTGTGGCTCTTCATTAATTTCACTGTGTATAATTTTATTATTGCTTGAATTTGTTTATTTCTTTGGCACCCGAGCAGTGTCCTGATGAAGACTTCCACTCAAATAAGACGAAAGAGGACAATGAAATAATTGCATTGTAGATGAATATGCTGAATATGGCTTGGATGATATTGAATAGGTAAGGCATCATTCAAGCTGTGATATGCGGTTTCTTACTGTTACGATAGTCTAATGTTAGTATGCTATGTAATTATGTAATCATTACAAACGTACAAATGTAAACTCTTTGTCAACATGGAAACCTGCTGTCTTCCATGTTAAATATCAGCTAACTTCAGCAATCAGGTCAATAGACCCCAAGCCTTTAAAGGGCTAGTTACGGATTTTCTAGTGTGTGATGAGCTGGTATCTTTGGACCTATTGACCTTGAGTACAATGGCGAAGTGAAATGAGGAAACTGGTTTTCAGAGGTTTGAAAACCAGTTTTGAAAACATTTGATTTTCAAATGTTTTCAAATGAGCTTCAGTCCAGGTGCTGATTTGAATGTCCAGTTTGTATGGACTCGCAGTAAATATAACATGTGAACTATTCTGTGGCCCGATGCAAGGTCACACACGCCTGGGACACATGCAGAGGTCTTTTTCTGCCTCCCCTCCCCCCTCCTCCCCCACAGAAGCTTTTCCATCCCTCTGTCTCTTTTTACTCTGATGCCTCGAGCCGAGTCACAAACTGTGGCCTGTGAAACATGAACCGATGATTGTCCTCAAGCAGAGCTCACGCTAAATCAGTAGAGTCTCAAATAGACTATCGCACGGAGCAGAAACTACTAAGTAACAAATGCAATAAAAGGGAACCACTCTATACTGAACCTCTAAATAATATTATATCAAGATAAACTAACATAAAGATTCTAATTACTTCTTTAGAAAGTTATAAAGAACTGATAAGACGCCATGCAGCTTTGTTACTGTGGCATACTGTAGCATCCTCCCCCATTGACGGGTATCACTTTCTGTTTACTACATTCTCCAGCTGCTTCATTATACTGTGTCAGGAAAGTATATGAAGGGACACTTGATACACATTATTTTACATTATTTTCTTTCTTTTGATGGACATAACAGAAGTCCCACTGAGGAAAGTAAGGCTTTGACCTTAATCTAGACATTTTGACTAGATTAAGTTGTTTTTATAATATAAAAACACACAACTTTACAGAGCCCTGTTATTTTATATGTACTGTGGGGCTTTTTTTTCCCCAAACATGCTGCAAATGTACAGTATGTGATGTTATACTGCAAAGACGTTTGTGTTTGGTCAAAATTTTTTACAACTTAAAGTAAAATGTTAGGGGAACATCAAAATACCTTGCTTCATTGTCAGGATTCAAGTTTAGGAGCTAATGAGCTTCAAGCTGAGTGACACAATCGTTTTGTTGCTCCTTTTATATCACAGTATACGATAAAATGAAACACACAAATGACAGGAAATGATTTTTTTTTCAGTATCATGTGGTTTAATGCGTTAAGATGGTAACAAATATGGAACAGTTGAAAACAAAAATGGTTTCAGTCTGCATTAAAAAAAAGATGAGTGTCATGTGATACTGATATAAAGTCATTATATCAGTATTATATTGACAAAAGCAGGATTACACTGGAATGACTGACGAACAAATGTGATGAAACAGACGATGAATTGACAACAATGTAAAGTAGCAGTAACTATAACACAGTGTATCGGCACATTGTTGTTGTCTTAAATACTGAGATGTACATTAAATTTATTATCAATGTGAAGAATGAATTCTAAATTTCAGCATGATCCATGTTGCACAAGACTACTTTAGGTTTATTAGTTTATGGCTCTTTTCTATTTATCTGTAACTATAACACGCAACACAGATACCGTAGTGCCAAAGTTTATTATTGGTACCATAGATGCCAGAGTTCAACAATTAGGTCTTATTATATCTGATAGACCAGGAAATAAGAGCCATGATGTGATCATCTGGAATAATCCATTGTTTTGGATTAATTATATCAAGCACACGTAAAACTACAGCTGTTGGTGTTAAGAAAGTGAAGACTGGAATTCTTTCCTACGATAATCAAACATAAGAGGATATCTTGGTGAGTAGAATCCCACCTTGTGTATCTTCCATAATATTCACATCATATTGATTCTCTCCTATAATATTTAAACATGACTTTTAGCAGCATTCTCAAAAAAGAAGATATCACGTTGTAGAAAACCTCTGACGATCTCTCTGCACCAAACATGGACGGCTTTCTTCTGTCAGCAATTACATTACTTTTATCCCACGTTGGACTATATCTTAGAATTACCACAATTAATTGCGTGTCTGTCTTTCTGTGCTGCGTGCGTTTAATTTTTAGACATCTTGCGGATCATGTAGTTGAGGATTCCACCGTGGTGGAAATACGCCAGCTCCACGTCTGTGTCGAATCTCATCCGCACCTGGAACGTCTTCCCTTTGTCGAGCTGTGAGGGTGAACAAAAACAATAAGCAGGATGTCACATGAAAGATATAAATCCTGTCAGTGATCTCAGACAAACCTTAACGTCAATGAGCATCCTGGGAGTGAGCTGCTGGGGGATGATGATGGTGTAGCGCTCTCTACCGGTCAGTCCCAGACTATCAGCTGAGTCTCCTGGTAGGTACTCCAGAGGAATCACTCCCATCCCCACCAGGTTACTGCGGTGGATCCGTTCATAGCTTTCTGCCAGAACTGCCTTAATTCCCTTAAAGAACAAAAGCAATTTGAATCTGAAAGCTCTGGGAAAAAACTAAGTTAAGACTTAATTTAAGTCTTTATTTGTTCAAACGTCAAAGTGATTGTGAACTTGGTGTGAAACATGAAACATCATACATAAATATGTGTGATGCTCACCAATAGGAAGGGTCCTTTTGCTGCCCAGTCTCTGGAGCTCCCTGAGCCATACTCCTTCCCTGCCAGGACCAGCAGAGGGATCCCGGCCTGCTGGTACCGCTCCGCAGCATCAAACACATCCAGCTGAAAACACACATAGTGAGTAAGTCATCTTTGTCATTGCCCTTTCCTTCACTGAAAATAAACTGATTTCAAAATGTTCTATTATCAAATCCCATTTTTATAAAACCTTGGAAACCAGAGGACAGAGATAAACAAAGATTTTGATGTAGAGTGGTGTTGTTTGCTGACCGTTTCCCCTGTTGGCAGATAAATGGTCTGTGGTGCCTGCTTGTTGACAAACTTGTTAAAGAGACGGATGTTTGCAAATGTCCCGCGAGCCATCACGGCATCGTTACCTCGACGAGAGCCGTACGAGTTGTAGTCCCGCGGAGACAGACTGGTCGGGACAAAAAAAGAAAGTGTGTGCGTCCATGTGAAACACAAAAGCGAAAGCAATGTTTAGCAGCAGCAAAACAAAGCTTCGACTGAGGGTCAACTGTAATCGAATATTTTTTTTAATAATCTATTTGAGTCGATGAATCGTTTCAGCTCTAAACTAAACATTAACACTTCACTCACTCACCCTCTGCTGGTCAGGTAGCGTGCTGCAGGGCTGTTCCTGGCAATGTTCCCTGCAGGAGAAATGTGGTCTGTAGTGACAGAATCTCCAAGATTCAGCAGCACACAAGCGTCTTTTATGGATTCAGAAGGCTGCAGCTCCATGGTCTACATGAAGAAACCCATAATTGAACACGGCCACACAATGATAAAGATGGTACCTTGAGTTGATTGGTAATATCTGTGTTTAGCTACAGTTTCATATCAAAATGTCTGCTGTGACAACAAGGTCTGTTACTTTCAGTGATAATGATCAGCAGCCTCTGTGTTGGTTGCCGTGGTATTCTGATATGACAGGTCTGATATCGCAACCATTCAAATAAGATGAATAATTATGAGCAATAAAATGAAAAATATGTGATTAAATAATTAGTCTTTCAGATTTTACCACGGGGAACTGAACGATAGTTTCATAACTTTGGGAAGATGTAGTGTAGATGTATAATTTACCAGACCACTGAAGAAGGGTGGTGACTTGATGTAGGTTGATTGTGGGTCCCAGCTATAGAGCTTGTCAGGCGGAGCAACCAAAGAGTTCCACCTTTGATTTACTTTCTGTAACAATACCATCCAGTAAAAAGTGAAGCTAGTCAGTTAGTCATGTCTGTGTCAAACGGCACAAATCTGGTTACCACCCGACAGACTTACCTCAATCTTCTCATAGACTTCTTTAAACATTGATGGAATGACAAAGCTTTTCTCTACAGCCTGGATCTCATCTCGTGTGGGCCAGATGTCCCTCAGGAAGATCTCTCTGCCTTCTGAGTTGGTGGCTGCATAGAATATGAAGACAACAGATAAAGACTGGCTTTGCTTTGTGCTCCAAATTCAGTAAGTAAATGCCTCTTTTGGTTTGAATTAGTCCCAAAACTCACCAATAGGCTCCTTCTCAAAGTCTATCCTGACAGTGCCAGCGATGGCGTATGCAATGACCAGTGGTGGCGAGGCCAGGTAGTTTGCTCTGGTGTTGGGATGAACTCGCCCTTCAAAGTTTCTGTTACCTGACAGAATGCCTGCCGCAACTAGATCTCCCTGAAACACGTTCGATTGAAAATATTATATGTATTTATGATATGAAATGTATTTCGTTTCTCTGTATATACTTTTAAAAATTGAATTAAACCTGTAGTGACTAAAAAGCTGGAAGGAGCTTCAGAGACTAAGGATGTATAATGCTACAGTAAGCACAGTAATGTAAACCACAGGTACCTGGGTTATGGCCTCCACCACTGGCTCTGGTAGTGGCCCACTGTTGCCTATACAGGTCATGCATCCGTAGCCAACAACCTCAAAACTGTCAGGAAAGAGCAAATTATCTTCATAGTAACGTCAACCATGCATATATGCACCTATAAACTACCATACACATGGAAAGTAAACCAGATTTCTAATAAACAGATGCTATGGAGAACATTTTACAATGTAAAAATGCACTATATATCGCTCTCTGGTGGACAAAACATATAACTACAGACAGACTGTCGCATTGGCATTTTGCTACTAGCTGTTAGCAATTTACACACTCCATACTTTATACTTGTAGCTGGAGACTATTTTCATGTAACAATTTTTTATGGCCTAATTAAAATAAATTCTAAACTCTAGAATCAAATTTGCATGTAAATGAACTAATTAATAAATAAAACTCATTGTTGTCAAATGTAATCAGTGTTAACTTGCTATGATGGCAGAATCAGTGCAATATTACATATTAGCCAAATTACTGACAGTCAGCTGGTGCAATAAGAAGAAAGTAGTGTATCCTAATAAGAGACATGCTGCTTGTTTGGAGCAGGCACACAATTTCAAAGTAAGAGTATAATGTTGATGATTGTATGTATAGTTACAACCACTAGTGCGTCATGATGTTTACAGTAGATACAGGAATCGTTAAATCCCAACAACCCATACTCTGTCTTTAATTAAACCATAAAAAGAAATTATCTGGGATCAGCAGAAAACAAAAGTACAGTATAAGAGAATGTGATCAGCCCACCCCAGCTGAGAGAGGTAGTCCATAACACCGCTCTCCTTGAGGTAGTAGGTGACCACTCCGCTGCCAGGTGACAGGCTAGTCTTAATGTACGGCTTCACATTCAAGCCACAATTTATTGCCTTTTTAGCAAGGAGTCCTGAAGAAAAACAAAAACGCAGCATTAATCATCACTAACTGTCAAAGTAAGAAAGTGACAGTCAGAAAATCCCATGAGAAAGGTTTACACACCAGCTCCCAGCATGACAGATGGATTGCTGGTGTTGGTGCAGCTGGTAATTGCAGCAATGACCACTGAGCCATGGTTCAGAGTATACTCTTTCCCATTGAACTGGAAGGGGACTGCAGTGCTGTGACGCTCAGGGGGCACCTGGAAACCTTTAAAACCTTGCTACACAACACAACACAAATGTATATTAGTTATTTTGTACAGCATTGAATGTAACAGCAATTCAGCCATGCACGCCCATTAAATTAAAACTATCATTAAAAAAACAACAACTAATAACTAGGCACTATCCCTAGCTTCCTAAAGCAGAGGTAATAAACAACGCCCATTTGGATCCACAGTAAATATGAGATGACACTAGTCTCTACCTTTGCTCCCAGACAAGTTTCAAAGTCTTCTTTCATGTCAGAGACAGGAATTCTGTCCTGAGGTCTTTTGGGCCCACTGCAGCAAGGAACCACTGTACTTAGATCCAACTCCACAATCTGAGAAAGACAGAGATAATTATTTGCTGGTAGTCTGGTAGTCAGTTGACCTCACACTTCTCTGTCTACTACTTTATACGTATTATATTTTTTTGCGTATAGTAGCATATCACACATCTTTATATCCTAGATAACCAGGCTGTACATTTGTTTGCTGACCTGAGTAAAATCTGGATCCTGAGAGACATCGTTGTAATCTCTGAACATGCACACTGCCTTCAAGTACTTTGTAATGTAGTCAAGCTTTTCTGCTTCACGTCCTGAATCAAGACAGGAAAGACAAAATGAACTACACATTATTTGTAATTTGACACTGATGGTTCTGTCCAGGACGACTTCCAGACTCATCACACAGATGCTGACCGGTTTGTGCGAGGTATTGAATGCTGACATCATCCACAGGGAAGAAAGCTGCTGTGGCTCCATACTCTGGGCACATGTTAGCGATGGTGGCTCTGTCTGCAATGGACAGCTGCGCCACACCAGGGCCGAAAAACTCCACAAACTTCCCCACTACACCCACCTGACGGAGGTGCTGAGAGGGCAGGGGAGAGGAAAATGCTGACATCAGTGATGCTGCATACAACACAAATCAACGCCGTGTTGCAGGAGCTACATGTTAGTATGATGTAAGTACCTTTGTTACTGTGAGGACAATGTCAGTGGAGGTAATGAGTTTTTCCGGGGTCCCATGCAGCTTGTATCCCACCACCTCAGGCAGAACCATACTTATAGGCTGACCCAGCATCACTGCCTCTGCTTCAATTCCACCCACACCTGAAGGTTGGAAGACACATCCTATTTAGAATTTAATCATTACATCTAGAGATCGACCGATATATCGGGCGGCCGATTAATCGCAGCCGTTTTTTACAAAATTATTTGGTTTTTTAGCGCTGATTAATAATAATGATGTTGTGTCTTCATTACTGTATTGCCACTGTCAGACTCACTTGAGAGAGAGAGAGAGAGAGAGAGAGAGAGAGAAAGAGAGAGAGAGAGCAAGCTTCCGCAATCGCGTCCGTAATTCACCAAGAGAAATAGAGAGAGAGCAAGAGCGTGCGGAAAACGTCAAGCTATAGGCCAAACATATCGGTCAAAAATATTGGCCAAAAATATCGGCCATCGGCTGACCCTGACCTCTCAATATCGGCATCGGTATCGGCTATAGAAAAACCTGTATCGGTTGATCTTGAATTACATCATATTTTGATGCTGAGCAAATAGTGTAACAGCAGGTTTATCAGAGCTTCCTGCTGCTGATGGAAATGAGACTGATGAAAGTGAAGATTGAAAAATAACCATCTTGAAAATTGATACATCATCTATGTACGACAGATATTGTCTCACCCCAGCCGAGCACGCCCAGGCCATCGATCATCGTGGTGTGGGAGTCTGTGCCCACGAGGCTGTCTGGGTAGAAGAACCCACCATGGTTAAACACTACTCTGGCCAGGTACTCCAGGTTGACTTGGTGAACAATCCCTGAACCAGGAGGAATTATTCGCATGTTCCTAAAGGCTTTAGAGCCCCACTGGGAGGGAAAGAGAACGTATTTAAGGAATAAAGAAAAGGTCATTGAAAAAAAGATCTTGAATTGTACTTTTTTTCAGTTGGTCTAACCTTTAAGAACTGAAATCTTTCTCTGTTCCGATCAAACTCCAGATCCTGGTTTTTCTCAAGGCTATCAGACCTTAGTGGGAAAAATAGAGACAATAATAGCACTGCAGCCACCTGCAGACTTACAAATAAAGTATATATAATCTTATGGTGTCTGAAGAGTGTGATGAACCTGGCCTTACTTCCTGTTAAAGTCCACTTGGATAGAATGATCAATGACCAGGTCAGCAGGGCAGACTGGATTAATCTTCTCTGGGTCACCACCTAGTTTCATCACTGCATCACGCATGGCTGCAAAGTCCACCACAGCAGGGACGCCACTGCAGGGAGAGTTAAAAAAACAGCTCAATATGCAGTAATTTATCAGGTAAATATGGATAATGTAGCTAGCAAGATCATCCATCAGATGATCTGCATATTTATATACAGCTCACAAAGTGTCAAAAAAAAAAGCAGTGAGTCACTGTGGTTTTCAAAATAAACTCTGACCTTAATGCGTAAAAAAATGATTTGTGGCTTTACAACAGTACTTTGTGACATGGAGAGGAATATGCAGACATACGTGAAGTCCTGCAGGATGACACGGGCCGGCTTGAATGGTACCTCCACAACCTGTGTCTGGGTCTGCTTCCAGTTGAGGATACGTTCCACATCTGAGCTCTTCACCAAAAACTCATCACAGTTGCGGACAGCGGACTCGAGGAGAACCCGGATGGAGAAAGGCAAACAGTCTGAGGAAGAGATGAACATATACTTCATAAATTATACGATTAAACTGATTGATGAGAAGCTTTATATTTACAATCTGTATAGGTTACCATATCTGCTATCCCCAAGTTTGGAAAGATTGTAGAACTGCTGCTTTGGGTCCTCAGGGTCCAGGGGCTCAACAATGTGTTGAAAAGGATTATTAACGGTTGCAGACATCCTCCTCTGTGTCTCAGTATGAATCTGAAAGGGAGAATTGAAGCTCTGTCAGTGGGCTTTTTACACTGTGCAAGCAAACAACATATTTATGCATACAAGGCTAATATATGGCGTAAATAGTGAGGTTCAGACAAGAATCCTTCATATTTAGTGAGGAAATGGATTAGCTGGTGACACAGGAGATGATGCAGTATGATGGAGCTGGGGGTCAGTGAACTTTGGTCTAATGTTTTTTCAAAACTTACATAACTAAATCTCTTCTTCAACCTGATGAAACTTAGAGAGAAACATGCAGCAGCATGTTGAGTTCGGCCTCACCAGAAAACGAACCCAAACTGATATTGTTTTTCTAAATCCAGAAATCATATTCTAATGAATTCCTAGAGAGAGCTTTTAGCAGCATGGCAACTAATAAAAGGAAACACATGCTCTACACATCCTGAATGTTACTGTGCTGTTGAGTGCAAAGTCTAATAATGATGGTGACGTTAGTGTGTGATGTAACACGACCAGAGCAGCCACCACAAGTGATTCACACCAAACATGTGTTTTTAATGAATAACAATGTATAATGCTATTAGAAATACAATGTTATGCAATTAGAAAAACATACTTTCACTACAAAACCTCATACACAGCGTATAATGGTACCGTTTTTCAAAAGTCTGTGAACAATTTTATTCTGGTCGTAAATAATCTGACATGTTTTACCTAAATAGTTTTACTATTTACTAGCTAATTACATCCTGTCCGTCAAGTTTTCTTAATGCTTCCTATTTCCAGTTTCTCCTCGAAAGCCCTCTGACGTAGGTTAGCATTAGCTACTTGGGCAATTTTCAACATTACAACACGGACTTTGAATGAAAACATGCGGAAGAAGACATGAACTGTCATAAGCATTTTACTCGCGGTTACATCGCACAAATCACATAAGCATGGTTTGGTAACAAGGCATTAATGTTTTGGAAGCAGCTGACATAGTTAGCTAGTTTGAGGCTCAACCACTCAACGGGACAGCGCAGGGGTATTCTGCAAACTTATCTACGTGACGCCACGCTCATAATAAAACGGTGTATTATACTATTCATTTGAAAACTTACTTGTATGTGTGTGTAGCACCACAGAGCCTGGCCGTGTACTACCTGCCTACTACACCGCTACTACTGCTGCAGCTGCGCCTTGTCTTTTCCCATCCGAGGTGGAAGAAGACCTAACCTTACTTTACTTCTGATTGGCTTATCCTTCTATTACGCTATAATTCTAACCAATCGTTGCACTCTACTCCTATAGCTTACCAAATCAGAATCGGCATGTGGGCGGGTCTTCTTCACTTTCGGGTGAGGAAAACATAAAGCTGCTGCTCCTTTGGGTCTTCTTTTCCATATTCCACAATTGCGATTGCCAATTCATAATATTAGAGCTGTATTAGCGCCACATACTGGTTTGGAGTGTGGATTGGGATTATTATTATTATTATTATTATTATTATTATTATTATTATTATTATTATTATTATTATTATTATTAGTAGTAGTAGTAGTAGTAGTAGTAGTAGTGGTAATACTGTTAGTATTACATCAATATTATTATTCATGCTACTCTTAAGTCATGAAATATTTTGTGTATGTCATTTTTTAATTTTGTGTTTTCCATCATATGGTGAATTCCATTCTTCCTTCATAATCTTGCAATCTATAAGTGCTTGTTTGACTGCAGTCTTCAGGGAGGTACAGCAGGACTTATTATAGATACTACAGACCTACATTTAGCTCTGTAGCTGTCCTTATCCACCACACACCATAAAACCTGGATTTATTATGATCCCAACACACCTGTTGTAAATCATATACCATGTCCTTGCAACACACCAGCATTTCACCTTTTTCACCTACTTCAGCCTTCACACAGCTATTAACAATATAATATATGACTGCTCTCCTGTTTCCTCCCTGATCTCACTTGGACAGTATTTGTTGCCTTTTCACGTAGAACTATATGACTTACAAGACTACAATTTATGGGTACAGATTTGTTATATATTATTTATTGTTATTTATTTTTTAGTTTAAATTTAAATGTTTCCCTGTATATATATACCTTGATCAGCCATATACCAGTAACCAAGTTTAAATGTTTAAATGCAGATCTGTGTATATCTGTGTGCAAGTTCAAGTATTTTAGTGGCACCATGTTTTGATAGTGTTAAAAATACACCATTCAGCCTTAAGATAAAACCAGGTGTACATCTGAAACAAATATAAAGTATAGGCAAGAAATTTTATACAGAAAAATCAAATTATCTTGATCCCATTGTTACATCTAATTAATTTCTACAGAATTGCTAAGGCATGTTATTAAACGTGCTTGTGCTGTTCGCCATAAGTCCCTCTTGGTGGAGCTGCTGCACCAGAGTTATAGGTGCCTGATGGTCATTAAAGATCCTCTGGTTTTGTTTACCTGTTCCAACATGTTCTGGATTGTGTTGAATGATATATTGTATATCGTCTTTACAGCTGAGAACATGATGTTTACTCTGATTACTCTTTATTGTCTTGTCACTTTGAATATGCAATCAGTGTTTAATGGACTGGGGATTTCACAAATGCCCCATAGTCTATAACTGAATGGACATAAAGTGGTCAAGTGAAAATCAATAAAGATATAAGTGTGTGTGTGTGTGTGTGTGCGTGTGTGTGTGTGTGTGTGTGTGTGTGTGTGTGTGTGTGTGTGTGTGTGTGTGTGTGTGTGTGTGTGCGTGTGGGAGAGGGAAAGAGAGAGGGAGAGTGTGTGTGTCCTTTGTGTCATTGTCAGAGCCACTAAAGGCAGGAAGGTGACATCGTGATTGACAGCTCAGTCTGTTGTAATGTCATTTTTTCCATTCAGACAGGCTGTACACACACACACACACACACACACACACACACACACACACACACACACACACACACACACACACACACACACACACGGAGGCTGGGCTCTGACAGCAGGTTGTCATTGGCTGACTGAAGACTGAAGGAGGGGTTTAAGGCATATGAATTATTTCTGACAATTGTGCTGATTATAACTGTGAAATCCAATATTATTGCTGTGAATGCCACAATACGTCTACACTGATAGAAATGAAGACAGAAACAGGGTGTTTAAAGCTTTTATTTATTCATAGCAGATATGCATCCACACATTTGTATCTTTATTTACCTCTGGCATGCAGAGTGACAAAGATAGCATCTATCCTGTCTATCCATAAAACACCAAAACATTTACACATAGCAGGCAACTCTTGTTTCTGCTTTGGAGCCTCTGCAGTCTTTGTTCTTCTGATGGTGAGAGTCATGCTTGCATTGTGCTAAAATAACCCCAGTGGCTGATTTTATCCTCATGCATATACACATATAACCCTGAACAACTTGCAGAGACATGATCATCCTATGATCAACCTCAGATTGTCTCGTGCAGGTGTTCATGGGACATCTTCATCTCGTCCATCATTCTCCGATTCACAGAGTTTGAGAGGTCAACAAGGTCAATTTGTCACACACCAAAACAACCTGCAGATGTCACAGCAGAGTCTCCAGTGACTGGACTGTTTTCAGTGAACTTTATGCAGAACACTGCATTTCCTGTTTCAACCTGACAAAGCACTATTGTTTCCTTTTAACCCAGACCACAATTGTGGGGTGACAGTAAAACTGCATTAATACAGGAGCATTATCCTTTTCCTTTAAGTGATTTTTTAGCTACTTGGGTTCAGTGCAGCCAGTTGTAAACACAACACTCTCCCACCCACACCCCCGCTCTGCTCTGGGGTCACGCAGAGGCCCGGTCAATGTCACCCCTTTAACCAGATTAACCAATCAACTGTGAACCAGCTGTGTCTCCCTGCTCCTTCCTTTTTTTTCTTCTGAGCATCACATCAGTCCCTCCTTTATTACAATTCAGACGGGACCCCCCTCTCACTCTGAACCTTAACCAGCCAGAAGACCAGCTACCATCCCCCCTTATAATACCAACGCACCACAGGCAGGTGTACATGCTATCATGGGCAACACCTGACTCGGATCGAGCCTTGATTTTACATAGCAGATGTGTGTGTGTGTGATCAAACAGTATCGGATCAGCTCATTATTTCATCACAACATCTGTAGTGAATTAAACTGGCACAGTTATATGCATCTTGTGTTATAATCTGTGGTCAGTTTGTTGTGTTGGCAACACAGGATCAAACGTTGGCTACTACAGTATGTGCAACACACACACACTCACACAGACACAGATACTTGTCTTTGTATTGTTGTATAGTTGTGTAAACACACTGGACCCTACACCAAGTGTTAATCCAGGATGCTCTGTTATAATATACTGAAGCAAAATGGGAAGTCTCTCTCTCTCTCTCTCACACACACACACACACACACACACACACACACACACACACACACACACACACACACACACACACACACACACAAACAGAAACACCGACAGTAAAAGAAAAGAAAGCAAAAGAAATGTGATTCCCTACACATTCGAAATCATCATGTTACTATTGAACTATAATAAAAGAGAGCTGAGGCGCGTGCGCGCGCGTGTGAGTGCGCGTGCGAGAAGGATGAGTGAGAGACTCCGGGGCAGCGTCATCTGGCTGCACCGGACTACCGGACTACAAACATACACACACCGCCCGGACCAGGGACAGTGGCTCCTCTGTGCAGCCGGACAGAGAGTCACTGTGCTCGGACAGGAAACCATCCCAGTCACCGGCGGTAGCAGCGGAGCTGCAGGCTGGAGGACGCCGAGCGGACGAAGCGACACCCGTGGCGCTTGTTATTGAGTGACTGACGGAAACATGGCTGCTTCTCCTGTGACCCCAGCTTCTCTCGAAACAGTGACACCCTCACCTTCACCCACCGGGACCGAAGAGCGGTCTACACCCCGACAGGTACGCAGCTCGCGCCGCTGTCCACTCACCCACGCCGAACTTCATTTAAAAGACGACACATTTAAGACTAATTGCACCTGCGGAGACACCTGCGTGCAGGGGTATGATTTCGAACTGTCCTCAGACTCTCAGCAAACGCTGCTGTTTATTTCGGCATATATTTAATACTCGAGCTGTTACTGATTAAAGATAAAGCCAGACTTAAAATTGTTTAAAGCTCACAAATCGTGAGGGAATAATGATTCACTATAAAAGTTCATACTTTGTGAAAACAGGTGCCACTTGGTTAATGTATTTGACACCGAATTGAAGAAGACACTTAGACATTTGAAAGTGCCTGCATCATCCTCTGTCGTATCTTGGTAGTTGCTGATACAGAGGGCACGGACACTTTTAACATGATCCATTTTGAATAGAGTTTGGTGTGACGTAGAAGTGCTGGATCACGGTGTGTCCCGCCAGGAGACAGCAGCCAGTGACGTAAAGGCGTTTCCCACTGTGTGACGTTTATAAATCACAGCTGGATAAACATGGACTTTTCCCTGATGCTGATTCACTACTGTTTACAATGGGTCAGTGATGACGTCATGTTTGATGTCCAGCTCTGTAATGTGACTTATTCGAGCATAATGTCCATGTGCATGTTGAAATATAAATGTCTGCTGCCTCTGTGCACCAGCCTGATGGGACAGTCCTGTTGTGTACATGAGTTTGGATGCAAGATGGTGTTGCAGTTTTGTTTTGGATGCCTGAGTTGTGATTAAGATGAGGTTTATAGGCAGGGCAGTGGACTGTCAGTCTCCATAGCTATAGCACGCAGTCATTTTGTGCCTGTTGTCTATCAGCCAGTGTTTTCCATTCAACCACAGCTGCAGTATTTCCTGTAAGCACACCCCATTACCACTGCAAAGCACAACACTGTTACGGACATGTGGCTGTTTCTCATGTAGAGATGTTGAGGGGTTTACAGCAGTATGACTTACTGGAGGAGATAGCAGCAGCTTTTTGTTGGCTGATTACATTATGACATAATTTATCTGATTGATTTGACATGGCAATAGAACATTTCTTTCTCATCTCTTGAAGTCTGAATTAAGTCTCAGTTCTACGTTTTCAAGTCTTAAAGGCGCTGTGTGAATTTCTGACCAGTGCAAATGTAAATGTACAAATAGACAAGTGACAAAATATGTATTGATGTGTTTTGCTGTTAACGCATTCATGTTTTCTTTTAATAAGAAATATATTGGTGATAGTTTTGTTGTGTCACAGCTCCAATAACACTAGTCATGTGGCAGTTTAAAATCAATGCAAAATTATTTCTCACATCAGATACTTCAAAGGAATCTTGCAAGACTTGAAGTCTAATGTCTAATCAGATCTGCTGTCAGGATTTAAACAAATAGCTTGAAATCTATAGTCACATCCAGTTACAATTACATGTTTATTTCTATATTGAAATCTGCCACTTGCCTTTTCTGGCTCAACCCGGACATCAGATCTAGAGTCTGGCGGTGCTGTCAGTATAACAGAGAGACATGGCTGTCAATGAAAGAGAGAAAGGAAATGTGGGAATGCATTGCTTCAGTTGTGATCAATTAACGGATGTTCATGTGATAGTCACTTAGGCAGCACATCAAGCTTCAGTTTCCATCTTTGCAGCTCAGTGAGAGGTGTGGATCGATGCCCGGGGAACTTTGGTTTGAATTTGAGATGTTTGCTGGTCTAAGATCCCATGAACAGCTGTGGTTTAAATCTGAAGGTTACAGCTTCTTGTTTTCGTCTCTTAACGCTTTGTGCACCTTGATTTGGACACTTTATTCCATCCTTACTGGGAGATTCTCAAAATTCCCTGTCGGACTAGACAGAATGCATCTGAGAGGTGCCATCTTCAGTTCCTTCCACAGATGTCCTGTGGGGTTTTGGTCTGGAACTTGCATGAGCCCCTTGGGTACAGTTAGAGACTTGTCCAAGATGCTGTCTTGGCTGTTTCCTTTGGGACATTGTCCAGGTGAAAAGTGAATGGTAAACTAAAGCAATCTCTCTCTCTCTCTCTCTCTTTCTCTGTGTGTGTGTGTGTGTGTGTGTGTATACAGTAACTGTAAATATGCTATATATATACTAAATACACACACAAACAGTACAATACAATACAGAGGCAGAGACAAACACTGAAGACAACAAGGTCTCATAGTGCTAAAAAAAAGAGCCTGTCCTCCAGTAAAATATGCCCCTGTCCAAGCAGGTTGTTATGACCTACAGTTATATTTTATAGGACAGTAATTGTAATTGTAATGGGAGCATGTATGAGCAAGTATGAAGAGTGATAAAGTGTACATCGAGTGGAGGTCAGGATGGATGGATGACTTGACAAACACATGCGATTGAGCTTGTTGGGCTCAGGTCGCAGTTTAAAGTGCTGGACACGACATGATTTACTCCTGCAGTCACAACATCTGCCTCCCCTTCAGCCTCCACCTGGCACGGCATGACTCAGCATTTTCCCCACACTGATGATGAATGTCAAGATATTGTATATCGCAGCATATAGATCAGTCATCTAAATAATATTCTGAAGTGGTTTTTAGTCATTATATCAAGTATCCAATTGTTAATTATTAATTCAAAAATAATTATTAATAATTGTTCGTCATAGTGTCTGCTATTTATGTTAATATATGTATACAATGTAACCATCTTACATTATCAGTGCACTCCACTACTTGTGGCTCTTTGTTTCTTAGCTTGTTCACTGGGTATGAGGCTACATGGTAATGAACGCTGGCTGACAGAAACCAGCAGATATCTATAAAATCTCATTCATCATCGTGGCCCACAGTCCTAACAAGCCCAGCCATTCAGCCTGTCTCCATCCCACTCTCCCTCCCCTCCTCCTGCAAGTATCCTGCACGTACAGTCTGCAGACACTTGGACAGGGGACATCAGATGGTAGAAATGGTCAGTTTTTTTTCCTTTATGTTTTAAAATGCCAGAATTATATTATATCTTTTACCTTCACCACCTTAAATAGAACAGATAGAACATATTTACTGAACAAACTGGGTTGATGGAGATATATGATATGGGTTGCAGTCACCTTGCACAGTCACTGTCAGCCTTTAGCTAATAGTGTGGCTGTAGCTTATGTTCTGTTTCTGTCTTTGTTTTGCAGCACAAGTAGGGTCGTGTCATTGACAAGCATTTGCACATGTTTTCACTGTGTATATACAATAAATAGTAAACAGGCAAGATATAACTTCTTCAGGCTATATAGATATTCTTCACTTAACACTGTGAAGAATGACTTAATTGTTTGTACCTGAATTCATAATTGTATGTTTGCTTCATGGCCTTATGTGCTTTTGTGTGTGTGTGTGTGTGTGTGTGTGTGTGTGTGTGTGTGTGTGTGTGTGTGTGTGTATGTATTGTCAGCCTAGCATGCATCTTGCAGCGCAGATGTTTTGCTCATCTGGCTGCAGACAGATGTTACCCAGCTCACTTTGCTGGTGTTAAGTCAGACCAAAGCTGTCAGCCTGTTCACTCCATACTACACAGCTGACTCATTGTGCTTGGAGTCATCTCATTATTCCTCACCTCACACACTCTCTCTGATTTTTTCTGTCTGCTTTCATCTCTCACTCTGTTAGCCACCATTATGTCTCTGTCTTTTTCGCTTGTCCCCATCATCCTTATTCCCACAAATTACAGCTGTTAAAGGGTGGCAGAGATTGGAATGGTGATTGTTGATTGGTTATTCTTTGTACTTCTGATGTTAATCTGAAGGCCCTGACAGAATATTTGGTTCTGGTGTGGGTTCATAGAGACTGTTTAGATGGCCCTCCAGGCACCAGGCTGTGGGCATGTCTCACATTGGTGGCATGCCTTCGCCGTGCCTACTGGGGTTGTGTAGAAAGTCACTGCACGTTCGTGTATGTGTGTTTTTGAGTGTGTGCGTCCGGACAAGCAGGACTTGTGAAGTGCAAATCATTGCACCACATTGATAGAATCAGCCACAATCTGGAGCTTCTTTTTATTTCGTGAGTATGTGCATTTGCAATGGGAATAACAGTCTTTATGTCCAGGGATGGCAACAGTCATCAGGGGACAAAGCCAGCTGTTGTGTTCTTTATAGAAGGAGGAAGGAGGTGGATTTATGGAGCTGTCTATTTTCCTGAAAAACAAAATCGACCATTTAATCAGACCGCTCTTGTTTATATTTATCAGGGTCTTTTGTGTCTCTCTTCTTGGAAACAGGGGGCTGACAACATGTTTTGACCATTAGTGTTTTGCGGAAAAGAAACATAAATCTGCACAAAATATGACTTTTTAAAGCTCATGCTCCTGATTTTATTTATTTATTTGTTGCACCTCATTCATCCCTGTCTTTCTTTACAGTCAGAGCTGTTCCCTCCCCTCTGCAGCTGAGCTGTCAGTGCACGTGGATTGATGGTCAGCAGACACTGAAGTGTGAAGGTCATTATATATGACCAAGCACTCACTGGGTTTTAATACCCTCAACCCCTCTGCCTGTCCAGCATGCAGTGGATCAATAGCACTGATGTGGGGCCTGTTTGCATGTTGCTGCCCAAGCACAGTAAATACATACAGTCAATTTCACCAGGTTTGAACTAATTCATCACAAGTGTGCCTGTTGGCTATGCTTTGTATGTGGACATTAGCTAATGTTCAAGTGTGTAATGAGTGTGTGGGTGATGGAGGGAGTATGACTTGGTCCAGTGAGTGCTTCAAAGAATTTCTAGCATTTCCCCTCTGCTAATTATTTCACTTAAAGGTATTTAGAAATATGGACTAAGGTCTCAATGGCTAATAGTTGCAGTTGGTTGTCATATTGTATGTTCTGTCTTTTCTGTCATTTATAAAAATGTTATCTACCAAGACAAAATATTATCAGAAAGATTTGATTCAGAAAGAATGATAATCTAGTTTCGGATATTTAGTTAATACTGAGTACCCCCTGACATTATTTCAGAATAGCTGGGAAAAAAGGAAGATAGGAAATCACAGGATGAATGCAACACAACAACGAAAGCCCACTAGGAGCATTCGTAAGAACTTTCACAGCAGTATGTTTACATGCATGTTATGATGTCAGCTGAGGAGTGAAATGTGTGATCTTACCCTTTGATTAAACAGCTCAGGCTTGGCACTCCCTCCATCCCTCCATGGGTCTTTAGTTGAAGGCATCAGCAATGTTGGATGTGTAGTGTAGCTGTGATGCAGATGACTCAATCATTAACACTTGGATAGAGGCCAGATGTTGAAAATGCTAACGAGATGAGTCAGATTGTCTTTGGGGAAAAGTTATCAGGCCTGTGCTGGCTGTTTGTGTCCACCCTCTGCAGTGTGCACTGACATTTCATGAACTGGGTGTGTTACACTTTTCCTACACTTTTAGCTAGAGCTGTAGTTCCAGATATTGCTGCTATTACTTTTGGTGCAGATATCCAGCTGCAAATTACTGACATGCACTTTAGAACACCTGATGTCTCGAGGTCATGTGAGCAGTGATCAGTTGTTGCGGTGGCCGTGCAGCATTAAGCCTCCCTCCTCTGTTGCTTCATGCTGACATAGCGCTGACTCTACTTTTCATCTTTATATCAGGTCTGCATATGCTTGTCTGTATCTGCCGTGCCCTGATGCAGCACAAATAAATGACATTTATTATGTGACGCCTGCAAACCAACATGTACTTTCTGACTAGCTGAATATTGTTGATTACAACGCATCATCAGATGATGGGCCTGATCAGCCTCCTTCCCATCTTCTCCTTCAGGTTTTGTGCGGCTCTAGTCCTGCATGTGGCTCCACAGTCTGTGGTTCTGTGGTTGGAGCTGTTTTGTGAGCGTGGTCAAACTGTGTGTATTTTTGAAAATTCAGTTTAATGCACCACAGAGAATGAGTATTCACCAATTTCCACTTCCTTGCACTTTTCAGTTTCATTTAAAACACACTTTTGGAATCTTGTTTGCTCATGCATTTTGTCTGGCAATGCACAGTGTAGGTGTGCTGACGGCCCTGACGTCCATTTGGCAGGGGGCTCTAATCCGTTCATCCCTCTCAGTTAGCACAAGGTGTAGCGTGTGATGTACATGTGCCTGGTATGTGTGTGTGTGCAAAGCACCATGCTGCCTTACCTGTGTGACTCCTAGCGGCCATATCTTGTCTGTTGCTTTGCCAAGGATTCTTGCCTTCGTGTACACAGTATGATGTTATAACTTGTATTTATTGTATTTTGTATAGAATTCGTCATTGTGATTGACCTTATTTGGAATATGTCTCCAAATAAGTGCTTGTTCCAAACCTGATTGACTTGGTCCTGAGCTTGGATCTTTGCCCGGAGAAACAGATTGCAGGATGACAAGGACAAGTTGTTCACTGCTGTCCCAATTTCCTGCTCCTGCCTCCTGATCTTAGCATCCTGTAGTTGAGTGCAGAGACATGTCTTGATTAGTGCTAATGTGATTACATTAAAAATAAAAAGATAAAATATATTTTTGTTGTGTGTAAGGATTTCATTCCTCAGAAAGTCAGAAATCAGAACTATAGATCTTTATTTTTTTAAGTTGTCTCTCTCACAATTACAAAGCGTTGTCATTATGTTACATTTTATGCGACATATTTATGTTTCCTTATGTTACACGGCTGGCTGCTCTAACGGCTGTGTCTGCAGGGTGGAAGTGAAGTGTATATTTGGATGTGGCTTTTCTATCTACAATTCTCAGCATTGGCCTGATATATAATATTATTCAACCTCCATCTACAAGGTCAAGGAGATGCTAGAGAGGAAGCCTCAGTTGGCTGCTCTCTGATCAGTGCACCAGTGCTGACCTCAGCACCGCAATATATCAGCACCTGCACTTACAGTAACATTAATGCTTTACATTAGTATGGCTGACCCGTCTAAGGTGTTGAAAAAAACCCAAATTAAAGTCTTTACCTCTACTGCAGAGAGAGAAATCAAATGTTGTCAGGTGGATTTTGTTCTGTATGGTCCAGTGGATCTGTCCTAAAAACATTTTTCCATTTTCAGCTGGTGCATGGAGCTGGATAGTATTACTATGCTGGAAACACATACCTACAAATCCCACAATGCACTTCACACCAAATAGTGACTGGCAGCATGACATAATCTGAGATGATGGCTGGAGTATGAACGTAGAAAGAGATGTGACCCACCCACTAAGCATTGCCCTGCATTATCCTGCTTTAGTAACACTTTTAAATGAATACAGCGACAGTAATCTTCAAGTATTTAAGGCAGCAGATTGTCCTCTGCCAAGAATGTGTCTCTGGGACGAGCAGTCTGTTGCCCACAACAAACAGTAATGGAGATTTAGGAAAGTGGGAATCATGTGGATCCAGTCTGAATTGATTCCATTGCATGGTATTTGCATGCAGCATTAAAGTTCTTGGCTTGGATTGAAAGTTGTGTGTTTGTGCGTGTGTTTATTTATATCTTGCTAAGCCATGGATTCACAGTCCTGGATGTCAATGAGCCAACAAACTGGTGAGTTCCCACATGGAGTGAATGGTGTGAAAGACCGTGTAGCAGTGTCTCAAGAGGAGCATGTAGGCGGCTGCATTAGCTCATTGATGGAGATGTAGGTGCAGTTTGTTTACACCACGTTAGAGTGTATTTATTTGTATTCATTGTGTGTGTGTGTCAAAGGACACAGCGACATTGTCCTGTGAGTTGGTTAAATTGCAGGTGGGTTTTCTGTCTAACCCTTTGTGACCTTTGCGAGTTCAGGGTAAATGAGCCGATCGGCTTCTGTGGGTCACAATGATAATTAATCTGATGAGTGTCTCTCATGTTTTTAAATTAGCTTTGGATTGTTTTTACTTTAACTACAATGGTAATTAAGTCTAAAACGGGGCTGTTTTTTTTACAGAATCCACAATCTAACCAAGGTATTTTGAACATGGCACAAATGCCAGATGAGGAAAACAGTAATATGAGTCTGTCATATTTGTAGCTGCTATTTATAACATTTGTTGAAGATGCTGGTTCCTCCAGTGTGGTTTCCAAATCAAATGCTAACATGCGTCAGTTTTAACAGCAGTAACTTTGTTGTTCCTGTCACTGATTCATACATTGTACTATGTAAGTTTATATGAAGATAATTCGTATAAACTTATATAGTAACATTAGAAAGAAAGTCGCAAAAACTACGAGCAATCAGCTGATCAGAGATGTTGTAAACAAACCCCCAGGTTAGACAACCTAGTTCATTTGAGACACCATCATAAAATGGGTGGTAAAACAGAATCATCACAGGGTTGGTAAGTCATAACACATTTAAGATTAATGTGTTGCTGCTGACTAGAGCTTGAAGGCTCTTGAAATATGTAGTAATAAATGACTGATTGAAAGTCATGTGTGAGCAGGCACAGGTAGATCCATAACCCTTATAGCCCTGTTGCTGTGGTACTTTCCATGTGGAGGAGGATGCAGCAGGACTTTTCCACTGCAGGGAAGATGGAAATAATGATGGTGGAGTTGCTGGTGAAGTGTTGCCTATGTGGTACAGTTTGAAGGAAGTCATTATAAACTGCCCGACAAGGCAGACTGGCCAAGGAAGTCAAGGAATGCATTACATCACATTTACCACAGATATGTAAAAGGCAGATATAGAATGGGTAAAGGGTCTGTGTGTATGTGTGTATACATAGGTACTGTATACTGTAAGTGTTAAAATAAATGGAAAAAATATCGAACGTCATCCACTGTCAACTGTCATGTGACCTGTGTCCAACACCTTTAAAATTCCCTGGAAAAAACAAAACAAAAAAGAAACTTTAGTTCCTCCTCCAGAAAGTTTTGGTTTAGATATGGTGGTTGGCGTCTTTTTTCCCCACCTGTTCCCAAATTATAAACAAAGCCTCTCCTCTCCTCTCCTCTCCTCTCCTCTCCTCTCCTCTCCTCTCCTCTCCTCTCCTCTCCTCTCCTCTCCTCTCCTCTCCTCTCCTCTCCTCTCCTCTCCTCTCCTCTCCTCTCCTCTCCTCTCCTCTCCTCTCCTCTCCTCTCCTCTCCTCTCCTCTCCTCTCCTCTCCTCTCCTCTCCTCTCCTCTCCTCTCCTCTCCTCTCCTCTCCTCTCCTCTCCTCTCCTCTCCTCTCCTCTCCTCTCCTCTCCTCTCCTCTCCTCTCCTCTCCTCTCCTCTCCTCTCCTCTCCTCTCCTCTCCTCTCCTCTCCTCTCCTCTCCTCTCCTCTCCTCTCCTCTCCTCTCCTCTCCTCTCCTCTCCTCTCCTCTCCTCTCCTCTCCTCTCCTCTCCTCTCCTCTCCTCTCCTCTCCTCTCCTCTCCTCTCCTCTCCTCTCCTCTCCTCTCCTCTCCTCTCCTCTCCTCTGCCCTCTCCTGCCCTCCCTTCATTCCCCTCCCCTCTTGTCCCCTCCCCTTCCTTGAATTAACATAATAATAAATCAGCCACAGTAAGGACCTTGAACCAGAGGAGGCTGGAATCTAATTATCACGCATACATTTTTATCTCCTCACAGAAAGTCCTTCAGCTGTGTTTGTCAGTCGTCCATTTCACACACATCTGTTGGAATAGACACACTCCTATTTCAACCAGACCAGCTGTACAAACAGTTATTGTGACTCATCATAAAAAATTATGAAGCTGCGATATGGCAACATTGCTTCAACAGTCTGATGAGCAAAAAATACTAATGGTCAGAAAAAAGCGGGTTCTAAATAAGTCACCAATCTTGGAAATCAAAGGCCTGGTTTTTAAAATGTAGTCGTATCCTCTGGTGTTTTTTTCCCTTCCAGCACCAGAAATAGATTATCTGCCGGATCCAGTCTATTCAAGGCAAAAGCTACAACTTACAAATAACAAGAAAGGAAGTGAGGGATAGCTCCACCCATTCATGTTATCAGTTAGCTTTTGTCTTCCTTCTCCTCCTCTCTAAAAGAAATGCACATTTCTGTCTCCCAGTCCCTCTGAATAATGTGTGAGCTCTCTGCAGCAGGAGCCCATTTATCATGTCACGGATGCAAAAGCCTATAGAGAAAGAGGCGAGAAAGAAGCCTTGTGACCTTTGACCTGGGCGTTGATGCCACTGTTGTCGTCCCTTGGGCTGGTTTTGGAAGGAAAGTAGTGTTTCTCAAGAAGGATGTTGCATTAAATGGTAGCAAGTGGAAATTCTTTTGCCTGCATGGTGTGTTTTATTTGTGCACTTTATATTGTGACAACATGCATTGCCAGTAACACCGCAGCCATAGTAACATACAGTATACTTGCGCTATATTTCTTCCAAGCCTTTTTCATTGTCACTCCCTTAATCCTCTTAATCCATGTACAACTGATGTAGTCATGTTTAACTTTTTTCCCCAGCTTCTTGTAATTTTTTCAAAAGAAGATAAATGATGTCATTTGACCCACCTGCAGTTTTATGAAAAAAAGAAAGCAAGTATAATAATTGCTATAATCACGGAAATGACTCAACGAGATGCATTTTCTTGCACTGTGCAGTTATCATGTTTCCCCAAAGTCTACTGCATCATTCAATTCCCCAATATCATTATTACCTTTAAAGCAATGGAGCTCCAAGCATGTGGTCCATAAACCACAGGAGCTCGGTGATGTGTAACTCACACTAACTTGCAGGTCTGCACTGGCTGCATTGTCTGAAAGCTGATTATTGTGTTCACAAATCCTATTAAACCAGTACAGTGAAACAATATGCAGCTGCATTTTTCTCTTATATTTGATGGTTTACACCAGACAGCCAGGTTAAGGTGCGAATGAGTCTGAACTGACAGTGGATAATGTAGATACAGGGCTTTGACAAGGAACAAGATTTTGATGGATTTATAAAGTTATATCTCTTGTTCCACTGCACAACTGTTTTGATTGGCCCAAGATTTTACATATGTGAACATGATGTTTGTTGGATTTGTCCAAATAAAACCTGAACATTTTGTTTTCATATTTCATGTTTTTATATGATTATGTAATTTGAAATGCGCGAGTGCTGTTTGCTGTAACGATCAGCACTCTAAAATGAGTTAGTCAGTTGTTATTGTCCCCTTGATGCATCCTCATTTATCATTGTTGGAGACAGACTGTCCATCATCTGTATTGAATTAGTGTATCTGGAGATGCTCTAGTAGCAGACTGGTCTGTCGGATGCAGACTGAACTGTTTTAGGAAACCGAGCCTGCAGCCACAAAATGGCACCACATACAACTGTAGAGAAGGGCTTCCTTTTTTATTGGTCAGACATTTGTAACTCAGAGGTGATTTCATAAGTCATTGTATGTGGTGTTATGTTGTCTGATAGCTGCAATCGCATGGTGTGTTTTGTTTTTATTGCACAGTGTGAAAACCACTGCTCTCTGATGGACACGCCGTGTACTGTAATGTTGTCACTTGCTAGAAATGACCATCATAATTTCTTTGCTATTTTTACACTTTCATATCCAGTTACCACTCTGTTTATAGTTTATTGTTGTGTGTGTTCCTAAACTGTGGATGTGGTTCATTCAGCAGTGAGACAAGCTTCAGTGGTAAAACAACAGAAACATCACCACACCAAATTGTGTGTCTTGTGGCGTGACCACAAATGCATCTTCATCATTGTTTGGCTTCCTGTGAGATATGATGCCCGAAACACTAAACAGACAGAGGCTAGTATCAGTTTATCAGAGAGCAGTAAGTTAATGATGTCATGTAACAGGGAATCGGGAAAGATCTTTATCTTTTTATGTCAAGTCAATGCAAAACCAGCTTTGTAATGAGAATCAGTTGCAGCTGAGTGCTGTCTGCATTTCGTTTAAAAAAAAATCAATGAAATGTGATCACAACACACACACACACACACACACACACACACACACACACACACACACACTCACACACACGTCGGATCCCCTTGAGAAAAGCTGTTAAGCAGATACATGCATTT
This sequence comes from Trinectes maculatus, assembly GCA_016785345.1. Taxonomy (NCBI): domain Eukaryota; kingdom Metazoa; phylum Chordata; class Actinopteri; order Pleuronectiformes; family Achiridae; genus Trinectes; species Trinectes maculatus. Next base: position 348,738 of record JAFBJQ010001448.1, read on the forward strand.
TTTATGAAGTTGCCCTCAGAGAGCCTGTTTGTGTTTGTCTTATGAGTGTCCATAATTAATATACAATAACGAAAATAATGCTGGTGCTGGCTTGATAACAGCAGGGGGCACTGCTGACACATTTTACTGTCATGCTGTTATTATTGCTAGGATTGCTGCTCAGCTGTACATGTTGTTTTCATACTGATACAGGTATGTATGTAGCATGTTGGATTTGCTTTGTGTTCGGTTTATTGATTTCTTCTGCCTGTTAAGATATGTAACAGATGATTGTGGATATGATTAGACAATGTGGTTAGGTTTTGTGACTGTGTCCATGTTAGGACTCAGACTTTGCTGCAGTGACCTGACCCCAGGTCAGTGTCAGCTGATGCCAGTCACACAATGCTGCACCAAACACACACCTCACTGCTGCTGCTCAGTTTTTATTTCTGTTGTTTCTGACACGCACACTCTACATAAACGTGTCTCTTCTGTGTGTGTTGACACATTAGTGTGTGTCCATGGGAGCATGTGAGCTGCTGCCAAGAATAGTAGAGCACTCTCACAATTGGCGTGAGTGCTATGGAGAAGGTCACAACACAACAATGTGAAGAATTTTCAGTTGTCTCAGTATGAATGTTGGCTTCTCCTGCTTTCTGTGTTTTCATCAATCATCCACATTATATACATAAAATATAACTTAAAGGTTTGTTTAAATGCTAAGTAATGTAATGTACGTATTTTAAATGGCTTAACTCTGTGGCCATGTAAACTTAGTAAGCGTCCAAAAGAGGGCGCCATTTACCAATTTAAATTAAATTTAAAGTTGATGAATCAGTAGACATAATAAGAAATGCACAGAGGAGGGAGCAGCACTAAGTTGGTTTTATTTAAGTTTTATTTTATTTTTATGATGTAATGGTTTGTTTAGTAGTTTTTATTGACTTAATCCTGCAGCAATTCTCATGTTGTGAGAGAAAAATCAATAAAATAAAAATAGGAAATAAAAATGACAGAATAACACTTTTGTTTCAACCTGTGAGGGACAACAGATGAAAGTTAGCCTAAGAGGCAAACAGCTATGTTTATATGATATGAACCGCTCATATAAATTAATGTACACTGTCCCTTGTAAATATGCATAGTTAAAATAAAAATGTAAAAAATGTATGCAACTAGGAAAACTAACTTGTAATTAACATTTACCGTATTTTCCGGATTATAAGTCGCTCCGGAGTACAAGTCGCACCAGCCATAAAATGCATAATTAAGAAGGAAAAGACATATATAAGTCGCACTGGAGTATAAGTCGCATTTTTGGGGGAAGTTTATTTGATAAAATCCAACAACAAGAACAGACATGTGATCTTGAAAGGCAATTTAAAATAAAAATAGAATAGAGGCAACAACAGGCTGAATAATTCTACGGTATGCTAATGTTACATGACACATAAACAACGAACTGAGAACGGTATGTTAACATAACATATTAAGAGTTATTCAGATAACTATAGCATAAATAACATGCTAACAAGTTTACCAAACCATCCGTTTCACTCCAAATCCCTAAATCCAATGAAATCGTCATCCTCGGTGTCACTTTTAAACAACTCCGCTAACTCAGGAGGTAGAAGATGCGGCGCTTCCTCTTCTACGTCGCCAATGTTTTATCAATTCAGTTATCAACACTTCTTGCGGTTTAGTGTGAAAATAACATGTGACAGGATATAATAATGTGTTAATAATTTCACACATAAGTCGCACTGGAGTCGCACCCCCGGCCAAACTATGAAAAAAACTGCGACTTATAGTCCGGAAAATACGGTAGGTGTTTGCAGATTCCTTAGTTTCTTTTCTTTAATACTTTCATCCTAGAAAACAACTGCTTTAATATAAACGTTAACATTTCAAAGGATATACCTGATGTTTTAAGCAGGACTTTGCTCGTTGTTTCCGTGAAAATGAGCCAACTGTTCAGTAAATTGATTTGTTTTTTATCGCAGCCTATCTTTGCACCAGATCAAATTGCAGAGCTTTTCTAAATTGTACATGAGAGGCACCGAGTCACTGTCAAGTGTCCTCTCATCCCTCTAACAGAGGACCTCAAGCCTTTTCACTCTGTACTCACTCATCTCAATGGGAAGGTAATCTCACACCTTTGGACTTTCCTGTTTTATCTCTCATGTTATGGATACCTCGTGTTTGAACAAGTGTCAAGTCAGGTCAAAGGTCAAAGGTCAGTGCGTTTAGTTTATGATGGTCACTTTCAAGTGGGGAAGCAGTTTGTATTTAGGACACCATTCCTTATTTCGCTGTCATTTGGGACACAGGTCCAATGTGCAACACACACACACACACACACACACACACACACGCACACGCGCACACACACACACACACACACACACACACACACACACACACACGGACTAGTGCTTCAAAGATGATAACGTTTAAACCACTGTGTATTAAATGACTTGTTTAGTGGTTATTTTGAATGGGACAGTAGAGAGTGGGTTTATTGTGATAGATGGTAGATGGCCAAGAAGTCATTTATTTTCTGGATGCTGGCTTTGCAGTATCAGATCAGCATAATCTATTTGTTTTCTTCGTCTCTTATCCTTTTCATTACTCTTTGCCCCTTCAGCGCTGTAAAATTAGGCCAACATAAGCTTATTGTTTCACTAGTGCAGAGATTGAAGTTGGAACAATGTTAATTGAGGGGGAATTGTACATTTTAATAAGAACTAGGTCTCCAGCAGATGATGCAGTGCAATTCGAATGTGACAGAAGCATTAAAATTACGTTTGAACCAGTTTTATATTCATACATTATTCAGTCCTACACGGTTACTCATTCATATTTAGTCTCTACATTTTTAATATCAGTGAAGTAATGAACCGTGACAGTCTCAGCATGTCTGTCTCTTCGTCGTCTCCACCTAGGCCCTCCTCCCATGTCCCCCTCCATTGGTATTTTCCTCTCCAGCGTTCCCCTTTTCTCGGTTGCCCTGACGACAGACAGACACCCAGGTGTGGGTTTCCTTGGAGACAGGATAGATGAGGGTACCCACCTCCCTCTCTGGTCCGACAGCATGGTTGCAGCCATACCTGTGAATAAATATCTGATTTAAGAAAAGATAAATACACACATGCGCGCACGTGTGTGTATATATATGTATGTATGTATGTTTGTATGTATGTATGTATTTTTTTTGTTGAGCAGTTGGATCCAAACTGATCCAGTAATCTTTTTTTTACATGTTAAATCTAAAAGCTCTGTTTTGAAATAGTGGAATTAGATTTGTACACCTGCAGATGCTCTGCTTACACTATATAACCCTGACAGGTAATTCTTAGACCAGAGGGATTTAGGAGGGATGGTGACGCCTTCAGGGAATACCCTCTGTTTTGATTCCCATCCCTTTCTCCTTCCTGCCCTTTTTTCTCTCTCCTTTCCTCTGCTGTTGTCTGTCTGTCTCCCTGTTTTTCCTCTCCGCTGCCCGCCTTGTCTTCTCTCCTTCCTCACCCTCCTCTAACAACATCAGGCATGTTTGATCTCCAGCACAGAAAAGCAGCAGCTACCACTGTGTCATCAAAAGCATCTCTGCAGTTGCTATGGTTATTCACTTAGATACAATTACTATAGCAACACTGTTTCCGAGAGCTGCGGAGAATGTAGCTCAGCATAAGACACAACATACATTATGTAGGTACACAATAGAGTTTTAATGTTGGCATATATATATATATATATATATATATATATATATATAATGTTTTGAGGGGGTTTTCGGGTCTTTTTAGCTATGGTCTCGTTTCATCAGCTGATGAACAGCCTATTTCAGTTAAATAGTTGTTTTCATTTGAAAAAGTAGTTGTTGCTTTTTGTAGCCACTGTCCTGTCCAGATCACCAGTGTCTGCCAATAGATCCAATAGACACATTAGACCCTGCAGCTAACGCTGTTTCATTGATTGTTTAGTTAACTTTGTGGGAATGAACGATTTGAACTGTGTAAGGTCCATGTTTGTTTAATATTCGATATCTGTTGCGAAAGATAACTAGTCAAACTTAAAGCTGCACTTAGAAATGTTTTTATTTGAGTTATACTGTATATGGTGCTTTACAGTTGTATATGGTGCTTGATCCATTTGTTCCACCCTCCTCATTTACCCCTCCCTTGATGCCCCCAGCCACCCTCCCCACCTCTTATGAAATATTCAAAGAGCCTGGTGCTCAGCCAGATGCCCCCTCCATCCCTTCCTCCCTCCCTCTCTCCCTTCTCCCTCCCTCCCTCCCTTCCTCCCTCCCTCCCTCCCTCCCTCCCTCTCTGCCAGGCAGCCAGCCAGCTGACAGGTCACACGGCTCACTGAAGGGTACAAAGGGGGGAGATGCAAAGAGCAGGTCGGGCTTTAAAATGCAGAACAGGGAGGCTTTCATGATATTTGCCTGCTTATAATGAACCCAGTTATTGTGAAGTTACCAACAGACCAATAGTGTGTCCAGTAATCTAACTGAGGAGGTCTCCTCATTCCAGCTTTGATTGCCCTGGATTAAAAACTTGAGCCTTGAACCCTCCCCGGTGCCATTCGTTGACGTCAGAAAGCCACAAATGAAATACTCCAAATCCAAATCCTTTTGTTTACATGCACAATCATGGCTGAATTGACCCCCAAGTTATCACTGGGGTATAAATATCCAACATGTGTGTACTTTATTTTTTCTACCATAACCAACGTTATAATTTTGATATGAAACACAACGCCACATGTTCGTCTATAGTTCAGGTGTGCTATGCAATATAGAAGGTGATCAACTGATTGTACCCGCATTGACCCAAGTGATGTCTTATGAGGACATTTATCTGACATTTTGCAACTCTCTCTGGAGACACTAAGGCCTTTATACTACTGTCCATTTGTCCTGCTCTAGTTAAACTGTGACAGACGTGTCAACAATAAAATCTCTAAGTCACTTCTTAGGACTCTTGGCCATGTGCTGCTAAATCACTTTAATAGTGCTGGGAAGCTTCATACATGTAGCTCTCTGTGTGCGTTTGTGTGCACATGAGTGTGTGTTTGTGTGTGCGTAAGATAGGGGGCATTCACTGACACTGTGGAATGTTGGCGTTTCTTTTGTTTAGGCCTGTATGTGTGTGAAATGCCATTTCCTTCCAGTCCATCACTGCGGGGGATCCTAATGGAGGTGGTGTCAGACCAGGTCAGTGACACTGAGGCCTCTCTCTATCTCTGTGTGTCTGTGTGTGTGTGTGTGTGTGTGTACAGTTTGCCTGGGAAACAGCTTGAAAAGCTTTTCTTCATTGGGTCATAAAGTGAAGAATCTTGGGTTCTTCTTTGTGTTTTAATTTCATAGGAGGAGAACAGAGAATTCCCTTGTTTTGGCTTCAGTACACACAGTTGTATGCAGCATGATTACATATAGAAGCAAAGGATGATATATAGTGTCCACTAGTTTTGTTTAAGGATTTTTAGACCTAAGCGTCATTCTAACTTCACCTTCGATTCTCAAGCTGAGTTGGGGGGTAAATGTAACTGTGTTTTTGAGCTACATTAATTTTGTGCCAGGTTGTAAGGTCAAAATAAAAGTCAGTGAGCAAATTATCAATGTAACCACTGGAACAATGATAAATGGTAGTAATATGACACCTGTGAATATTGAACTACTGACTCTGTGTGTGTGTGTCCATGTGTGTGTTTTATTATGCTACATACTAGAAATGTGTTGCTCTGTTGCCAAACATCAGCCAGAGGGGAACATAATTGCTGACAGTGTCTCATTAGAAAATAATTGCTTTGAGTGAACAAACATTGTTGTTGTTAAATTTTAATGAGTGTTCCTCAGCAGTTTTTGCAACATAAACCCTCTAAAGTTTTCTGTAGTGTTCACAGCATTGGACATAAATGTCCAAGAAGCTGTGTTTTGTCAGTCCTTTGTCCGTCCTTTGTCCTGGTGTCATGAGATTTTGCAGGGAAAGTTGTTGATCCACAGATTTTTTTAACATTTGCGCTTGACTTTAGCTGTCATGCAGTACTTGGACAGACTAATCTTCTGTTCCTTCAAGGAAATGCTCCAACACCATCCCCTATTACATGCATGACTGAAGAAGTCGATGGTGGGTGTTGAGGACTGAATGATCTCTTTATCTACAGTGACCACATGCCTGCTCAAGTGTTTTGCTGTCAGTGTTTTCCTACTTACATCACTGTCTTACCAAGTGCTCACATAGACAGTGTATTGTGCATGTGACCAAATGTGTCATTTCTATACTGAATCGAACCAGACAGTGGACTTCATGGGGTTGTGGTTGCATCAAGACCATTGTGTGCTTGTTATATCACAAGTCATTATATCACCCTGATCAGATATTAATGGTCTGTCAGTGTTAGTATAGTGGTGATACGGGTTGACTTTTGTTGCATTAACAAGTCCACGGCAGAAAATCACAGCGTTCTTTGCAAATGAATGGCATCCTCTGCATGGAATTGTTATAATTTGGATGGTCCCATAGATGATAATGCATATTGATTCTCCATTGACAGTGATATCTGCAAAAGTTTTGATCACATGACAGGAAGCCATGATGTTTTAACTGTACATTTATTCTTCAGAACTTTAGCCACATGAATTCTAATCAAATCAAATTACTTTATTGAAACTTCAGGACAATTGATTTGGAGCAGAGGGAATAAATCTGACATAATCTAACATAATTGCATCATCAGCTACTTTATTAAACTACTCTATCATGATTATTTAGAATTTATTTAATATTGTATCATTTCTCAAAGATGATCTTTTTAAATACAAATGTACAACTGATTCTAGGTGTAAGACATCAGGGAGGTTGTAGCCATGAAGTCTGCTGCACAGATGTGCAGCAGATGCCACAGGGCTAATAAGGTGTACAATTAACATATCTGTCAACATACCTGTGCTTGATGTTAATGGCGGTATCTCTATCTTGTTAGTTGTGCTCTGGTCTGGTCCTCTCCCCCCATAGAGACACACATTCCACTTTCTCCTCGTCTTCATTTTCCTCCTGCTTCTCTCCTCCATCTGTTCCCGGTGCCGCCCTTCCCTCCTTGCTGCAGGCTGGTGCCAAAACACAGGTGTGCCCTCTGGTATTTGCAAGCTCAATGCCAGTAACAGGTGGAAACACATGCACACACGCTAGTAGTACATTTGCAACTGAAATGAGGAAGAATTGACAAGGTTATTTTCAAAACTCATTTGTCATTTATTTCGTACAACATATATAATACTGGAAAAACAGCTCACTCATTCCCAGAGGCTGAGGTGTGTGATTAGATTGTTTGCTTTTCTGTTCCTGCTTAATAGATGACCTAAAAGTGTTGTTGATTAAAGAAACATTTATCTTCTGCAGAGCATCCATATAGCTCACACAGCAATATAAATGTGCCCATAGCTTCAGATTTGTTGATAAATGGGTTTAATTGGAACCAATTATATGGTCATGACCTCCCCATTTTACCAACCAAGAGGGAATTGAATTGTACCACCATGTGGTTGTGGTATAGACACATTTTAGTATTTCTAAACAAAGTATTTGAAATATTTATACTGTTTGACTGCCCTTAAATAGCAACACTACGTTTTATTACACATTTAGATGATGAACTTTATTTTGAAAATTTCTTTTGCACATGCTAAATTGAATTTAATGTGGCTAGTCAGTGTGAAGCACCATTCAAGAGACAGCAAGATGGGGTTTGAAGATAGCGAGAACCAAAAAAAGAAGTCAGTTGATTTACACACGAGACAAAAACATGACCCATTATCACCTCAGGCTCTATTATTTTTAACACATTTTTTTGTGTTAAAAAAGCAAATGATGCAAATGATGAAGCGGCATCAGAGACTATGAAAACAGAGGATTCTCATTTATCATTTGTTAATGAGATGCTGCTCCAACCTGCTGTGACTAGGAGCCCATAGCCAGGGGCTATCATTAAGATACAGGCAATCAATGCTTTTTCAAAGAACTCATAAAGCATGTGTGTGTGTTTCTGTATGTGTGTATGTGAGGGAGGGGTGTGTGGATACACATGGATTTAAGACCTGGCTGCCTTCAGACAACAAAGACTGACAAGGTGGTACGGATTTGCTGTGTGTGTCTGGGTGTGTAATCCTCCTCGCTGGAAGTGTATTGACTGGCTCTATAGAGAGGGAACCCAAACACAGAGGTTGTGTTTCACAGTTGAGAAGAGCCTATGTTACATGAGGCTGTGTCACCACACATCTCTACCGGCATTTCAGTGGTCGTCATGCTGCCAGATTGACAAGGCTTGGACTTAAATGTCATAGTGAGTTTCACTCTCTGTGTACAACATTTAATCTCTGCAGTGATTACTCATTTGTTAAAGTACTTTTTTTATTTACCTTTTCTCTATAATTTATATTTTTAATTAAAAAAACACATTCTCTGCTGTTATTTTCTGCTTATCTTGAAATTATGAAAATAATGTAAATAGGTTTTGTACCCCTTCAAATTATTTGGCATAAAATGCCACAATTTACATCAGTTTCATCACTTTATTAAAGCTCTATATGGCTGTGACTGAGTGACATTCACATTTTCATGTTGTAATTTTGTTGGCCAAAATGATCATGTTGAAGCAAATGGATTTGTGACTTAAGCCATTAAACTTTCCTATAATGTTTGGCACCTTGACCAATTGATTGGTAAAGTGACTCCAGCCAAGGTTGATAATTAAACCTGTCTGAGACAGAGACTGAGACCGTTTCTGTAAAAGCACAATAAAATAAGACACATAATTCATACATTTTGTAACGATGCTGAAGATACAAAGATTCATTTTTAGTACTAAAACAATATCAGTAATGGTATTTTTTTTTAATGAACTGCTTACACACAGTTAGACATGCTTTTTATATTTTGGTTTATTTGATTTGATTAGATTTTATTGAAAACTGCCTTTGTTACTATGTTACATCACCTTTTTACTGTGGTTTCAATTTATTATTAAAATAATGTGTAAGCATACAAACACACACAAGGCTGTGTGTGTGTTTGTGTGCGTGCATGTGCACGTGCACGCTCACAGGCGTGTGGCAACTATTTTGGTTTGCCGGTGAGGTTCCCAGATAAACACTGGTGGCAGCTGCTGCCATAGCAACACCATTGTGCTCCCTCCTCCTTCCCCCTCTCCCCACTCCCTCTCTCCTCTCCCTCCCCGACCACTCCCCCTCTCCACCTCGCCCGTCGCTCCACACGCACTCAGAGTGAGGACCAGAGAGGAGAGAGGTCACCTCGCTTCGTTTAGCTGAGGAGGAGGAAACAGACAAGACAAGTGAACAGAGAGAAGAAGCTAAAAGGAAAAAGAAAAGAGGAATACACAGTGAGAAGTGGTTGTTTTTTGGGAGGGGTCACAGAATGAGTGAGGACAACCACTCCCACTACAGGCTGGACCCCAGCGATCGCCTCAACGGGCTGGGACAGAGGAGAAGGAGACCCAAGAAGGTAAATGAATAGATGGAGAGCGAGGTGTGTGACAGAGCTGGGGGCAGGGGAGGAGGAGCAAGTGGAGAACACTGGGAAATAGGTGTATTTAGGTGATTCATTTTTTATTTTTTTATTTTATTATCTTCTGGCTGAAGTGCTTTTGTTGTCTAGAGCAGTGGTATTAAGGTTGCATTTATTTTACTCCACCTTCATCCCTATCTTCATCCCCTGGAGAAATCTCTTCTCCAATGGGAACTCGCCATCTCTGCTGATTTGCACCTTTTATTCCCTTGATGCATCTCTCCTCCACTGCTCCCTCATATCTATCCTGCTTCCTGTATGCTCCCTCTCTTGCTTGTGTTGTTGTTGTTGTTGTGAACACATCTAGATGGTGAGTAGTGGGAGGAGGCTCCTCTAACATGCTGGCAGGGTGGGTCCACACTCCGCTCCGCTCTGCTCCACTGTGCTCTGCTTTGCTCTTTGTGTGCCTCTTGTTATGGACACACAGATATCAGCTATCAGCAGATATTGCTTACCCTCACAGAACATGTCATCCATCACCACAAGCACTCACCCATCGCCCCAGGTTATTGTCTTCATAAAGAAATGAAGATTATATGAGAATTAAGTATTATATTGTTTGTGTTAAAATGTTTATTACATTATCACAATGTTTATTACATTGTGATATAATAAATTCAATGATAGACATATTTTAAGGACAGGAGCTAAGGAATTTTTTGGTTGATTTCATGTTTTTAAAATATCTGTATCTAAAAAATGGAAATGACGACACCATGAGAATGAGTTCAGACAAAGGAGCCTATTTTCATATTTTAATTTTTTTTGGCAAGTTTCCAGAAAAATAAATAAGCTATTGTTTATTTATTATTTATTTATGTGTGGCTTATAATCACATTGGTTTATGTCTGTTATTATAACCAGATTACTAATATATATTATATATATTTTAACATACACATTACACATTTTTGTCTCAGACTTAAGTTTTTTTATTGTAAAATGTCCAAATCAGTGAAATCTTTATAGCAATTTTTTTTTTACAAAATCTAATTTCGCACTGTTTGCACTAAAATGTCAAAACAGAAACTTGTGTAAATCCTCTTCTTTCTTCCTTTATTCCCATGGCGACCTCATTTCACCTAAAGAACTGAGACTGCGTGTTTGAGCTTTAGGTGAGGTCATGGTCATGGCTATGAACTAGCTTTGACTTTCTGTGTCTCTTTACCTGTAGGCTTATGTGTTTATTGAACAATGAATAGTTTGGAACTTCTTGACATCGCTGCTCCACTGAAGTAGTCCATTCTGCCCTTGTATGTAATACAGCATAGTGAAGAGTCAAAAAACAGTGACTTCTTTCTACTGTTTGGTTCTTATTTTTTTCCTGTGATCTCATATGTCAGTCAGTGACAAGGGTTAATGTTTCAGGACCACATGAGATACATTTGGGTTCACTAAACTGAGTGAACCACAACATGTTTCCTTTAGATGTTTCTATTAAGCTGAATGAAAAGATTGTAGTAGTAGTATTGACTCTAGAAGTGTTGATCAAATGACGACGTTTACAGATAACTTTACTATGGGAAATACTGCAGTTGGTACCATTGTAAATGATAGCATATAAAAGTACAGGTCATGGACCTTCTCGGTTTTTATCACAGTATATAAATAATCAGGTTGCCCGTCGCCCATTTTCATATTTCTATACGTAGGTTTTCCATCCAGCTGTGTTTTTGTTCTCCCAGCTCTAGCCTTATTGTGTTTTTGTTGAAATGGACGCCTCCGAATCAGTACTGTTGTGATCATGTGTCTGTGCCACTTCACCATTTGAAACCTTGTGCCAAAATTTGATATCAGAGGGTGTAATGGCTCCAGCTATCATACCATCACAACATGCTATAATTAACACCAATTACTCCTTTAATGAGTAATCACTTGACCCCCCCTACCCCTCCAAAAAAGACAAAAAAATTATAGAAAACAAAACAAACCACAGCAATTATTATGTAGCCACACCTTCATTCATAGAGCAGAGAGCCTGCTGCTTCAGGGCGTATCTGCTGGGCTTTTTCATTGGCCATAGAGAGCACTTCCAAAACACCTCGAGGAGCGTCCCTGGGTTATATCTGCCAGTCTTAGATCATTTTTCTCTTTTTGCCATTATAAACAATGGAGAAATTAAATAACTGCCATTGGCATCCAAAAAAATAGTGGACACATTTTTATATGGACAGTTCAGTGGACTATAGATTGTAACTTTTAATAAATGGTGTTGGCCTTTAGCTATTGTCTTAGTGAAATTGCTGGCGGAGCTGCACATGTCCAGCAGCAATATTTCACTGCTCTGTTCTGGACTTAATCTGCAACATGAGCAATGAAAGCACATCTTCTAGTAGTAGGCGCTGGAGTTGTCATTGTGAGAAAAGAGCTTAAAGAAAAGAAAAGAAAATGTATGCCACTGTTGTGGCACTTTTACGCTTTTCTCTGGAAGTAGCTGAAAAGACAAAAACGGCTCAAAGGAAGGCAGGCGTTGACACTAGTAGTGCTGAATCTACACTAGTAAATTGGATGCTGAAAGCAGAGGCAAACCATTTGGCAGCAGGGGGCCATTCAGAATCAATGCCTGAATTATTGATCATCTCCCTCCCCCATGCTTAGAAAGCCACATTGGAACTGATCTTTGCTGTGTACAGAGCAATCGACTCATAGTGAGGTGTTGTGCTTATGTCTGCTGATTTGAAACCAGGACTGATGTACAAATACACACTCTAGTAGTAGCTTCTTTCAAGGTGACGAAGACTCAGACTATGATGAAGGTGTAGGTGAGTGCAGGGAGGTCACGGCTCTTCTGTCCCTCACGATGAGGACAATTTGGAACAGATAGATTGGTGTTTCGTTTCAGGACAGAGAGTTTCAGCTCCTGATTATTTCTCTTGCTCAGCTTATTGTTCGATTGGCTTTTTGACCAATATCTGATATACCGATATAGTCCAGCTATTAATTTCTGTTACGGATATCAACCCATACCGATATATGCCCCCCACCCCCCCACCCCCCAAAAAAAGAAACCATTTCAGGTAAACAAAACAAAAGTATTCAAAACATCAAATCTCTCATTTTGACATTTTGAGTTAGAGGAGAGTTAGCTGAATCAGTATCATGAACTGCTCATATCAAACATATATACAGGTAACTATGGTGGGGTCAGAGTCTGCATATGGAATGATACAGAGAAGATTGATATGAACGGATGTAGTTTTGATGTGTGAACAAAGTGAATTGTTGTTGAGAAATGTGACAAATTGATTGTCCTTTTTGCAGTGATACCAAATATGTTTTGAGGTTTGATCCGCTGTTTTCTTTCTCTCATTAATTCTGACATCATCTGTCACCTTCTATCTTGAAACCCACCCTAAGAGATGGGGCTATAAATGGCTCCTGACTCATATCTAATCAGCCACTGGTTAAAGCTAATTTCCCTTGGCGTCTGCACATTGGACCATCCACCCACCACAATGGGCGAATTTTCAAACCTCCTAGTTTCTTTCACAGCACACATCTTTGAACCAGCCCCTAAATGAGAAAAGCTGATGTGCTGGCTGTATTTTTCACACTTGCTAAATACCTTTTTTTTCCTGTAAACAATTTAGTAGCATTAATAGCATAATTTTCTGTTATTTGAGATTTTCTAATTGGGAACCTGAATAGCACATGACTTTTTATTGATAGAACACATCATTTAAGCAGCCAATCTGAAGTTTTTTTGCCGGAAACGTTTAGCATCATTGACTTACTGCTACTGAAGGTTACATTTGTCAATCTGTCTTTCTGACACATATTTGATAATTCCATATATAAAGGTTAATACACACAACCACCTTTGCAATTTTGGTAAATTCTTAATATAATTTTACAGCAGGGGAAACACTGATTTCCTGTGTTTTGTCAGGTCATTAAACTTTCTCCTAATGTTGATCTATTTAATATGTCATTATAACCTCAGTCATAAACAGTCGCATTGGCACCATAAAATTGACTGACTAAATTTTTATCAAATAGAAGTGTTTAATGCAGGCCATGCCCACTGCCACCATGTTGGATGTACATAATGAGGAGATCGGGGAGACAGAGAGAGTCAGTAATAGGAGGACTGTTATCGACCAGTTACCGTCTGACTTCTGACGTCTGGTCTGATTGGTCTGGAAAAAACTCTTAAGGATTAATGTGAAGCTCCCGGTTTTGGGCAACGTTTGGAAAGACATTTCTGATTAACTTATACTTAGGATTCGTTGTGGTCTGTGTGTGTAGATGCAATACCCAAATGACCAATGTCCCAGTTGATTGGCTGTTTTGAACCACTGAATGTATGCTTTCTGTCTCTACGTGTAGTGGGGTAGTTTGCAGTGTGTGTGTGTGTGCGTGCACGCATGCGCGTGCTTGTGATTATGTGCTGCCTTTTTTTGGACAGCAGACAGCAACACAGATGGTCTCTGAGAACGATGCCCAGACATCACCATGGCGACTCAGAGCCTCATCAACCAAAAACGAAAATCTTTAGCTACAAAACATCTCATGCTCTGGGAGCATCCCATCACATCTCCATTTCTGCAAATTGACATTTCACTTTTGCTTGATCCAACATGTGACAACAATAACGTTATTTCTCTTATTGATTTTAATAGAAAAATCGCTACTTTGCATTGAAAATTTTACATCATCCACAAAACTGTATAATAAACTACCTGTCTTAGGGAGAGCAGCTCTCCCCTGGTTGATAGAAGGTCAGGGTGTGGCTATTCCCTGGAGAGATTCTGTAGCTGTGTGATCCAGCCTGTTGAAAACCACTGCAGGGATTAAGCTTCTTGTTGTTTCATTCCAAGAAAAACAATACTATAATAGAAAAAGGAAGCGGCGTAGATGCGAAATGAGTTTAATGAGCATATAAGCTCAGTATGTTATGGATGTTAATGCAGGAGATGTTGGCTAGTCTCAGGAAATCAATGCCCCCTCACTGCTCAGCCTCCTGCTGTCAGAGCAGATGATAACTGAAGAAAAGTGGAGGCATGGCATTTATACAGGGGCTACCATTAAGTGCCTCACTAACCCCACTGCTGTTTCCAGACACGTCCAATTTGCAGTCTAAAAATAGATGGTGATTAACTGTTGGAGTTACGATATGTTAGGGCTGCATGAAAAAATAAACACAGTTGTTTTTTAATCATTCAGCGATGATTTTTATTGTGAATAAAGTCAGCATAAAATGTTACAATCATTCATATGAGCTGAAATAAGAAAATGAAAAGAAATCCACATAAAATTATGTGAATTAGAATTAACATCTGAAAGCATCTGAACATTGGGTTGCTTATCCGTTTGAACCAAACTGACTGAAAAAAAGAATTAAGTTTTGTAGAAGTTCATGTAGTTCGTGGTCATGGTAGTAAGAGAATTTAAATTTATTTTAATTGACCATCTCAGTTAAGATAAATGTATCTTAATTGACAGGGGGGTGTTAAGACCAAGAACAATAACAAGACCGCAGGATGCCATTTGTAAATAACTGCTGAGAAATCACTATGGATGCAGCAAAGCAGCAGTGGTCTGTGGAGGAGACAACCTGTCTCCTAGAACTTAATCACCGTCCATTCAGAACCTGTCGAGCAACACAAACATGTTGGAATGAAGCACTGTAAAGCACCGTAAAGACAGAGGCAGCAGCTGTGCAAACGCAAAGTCATCTGTTGTTCTTGCTTCGATGTGGGTGCCAGCATTTATGAAAAAGCAGTGATGTAACTGATGTATACAGTGACGTAATGACGTGGCAAACTGGTTCTCAGCTGGTTTACAAGTTGGACCAGTAAACCAGCACCAGCACTTCTGGTCCCGAACCAGCACTGGAACTGCTTAGGTGTAAAAGGGGTGAGTGTCAGGGCCTCCATCAGCGCTGTACTGATAGTGACAGCTCTAGGCTGAATGTGCTCAGTCTGACACCAAGCAGGCGTCGCTCATCTCGCTTACTGGTGGGCAGGGATTATTTATTGATGAGAGCATCTATCCATTAGTGACGTCTGGGGATTTGGATCAATGGAACTTCTCTGGTTCAGATAATGCAAGGGGTTTTGGGCTTGATCTGATTACAGTAGTAACGGCCATGAAGCAGTTTTTTTGTGGTTTTATTTTTCAAAAAGAAGAATGTCCATCTCCAACCTTGAATTGTTGTGTTGATCGTCTTGTACGTTGCAGTTTGAGTGCACTGAGCATCCTTTTACCCTTTGAACACCTCAACCCAAAAGTACTACACCATACTACACCACTCTTAGGACATAAATAAATACAATGTTAAACACTTTCTTTAGCCTTTGCTCATCTGAGCTGCAGCCTTACCTTGACAGTTGAAATTTCCAGCCGTATACCCACATCTCAACCCCCCCCAACTCACCCTCACTTCCCTCTGTCAGCTTTCCCTGTCAGCTTGTTTCAGTTTGTATTCCCTCTGGCTTGTTTCCATGGCACCTGTGGCCTATATCCTGTCTTCACACACACACACACACACACACACACACACACACTTTCCCTGATATTAGACAGGACGTTGCAGCCGCTGCTCTTTCTGTAAGATCAGCTGATGTGATTGATGCAGATGATCTATGCCTGCTATACAATTAAAGAACACTAAGAGGAGATTGTGATCTTTGACTAATATTCAGGAGTGTGATGTTTTAAAGGACTGGACTAGGTCGAACTGATCCCATCCCAGCGAAGATGCGGATAGTAGTCGACATTGTGTGGATTTGAAAGATTTTCTATCTTAAAAAAGTCACTGATTTTTGTTGTCATTAACGTTTTGCATGTTTGAATCAGCACCACTGATGTCACCAGGACCATGGAGATAATCCTTTATCGCTTCATGCAACTTTGGTGCTTCTTCACGTTGTCACTGCAATTTGCAGAATGAGTCCAGTTCTACTAACACAGGTTGACAGGCTGATATCCGATTTTTAAAGAAAACTTCAACGTGAATCACTTTCAGAAAAGCAATTACCCAACCAACCAACATATTAGTGATATTGTTTCCCCGGTGTTTTGTTGTCGCCACTGCTATTTAAACAGGGCTGATTTTAAACTGGTGAGGTTGAAGACAATGATTAGCTGTGATCAATGTGCATTCAAGCACATAAACATACAGTGTAATGCTACACACAGGTTTGTTTTCTTTGCGTTCCATGTATTAAAGAATCAAGCATTAGGTCCATTATGTTTAATGAATGAATAAATGAATGAATTAGTCGGTGTTGATATTACAGTGTGATAATGTAATTCCAGTTTGATGAGAAAGTGCATAAGTCACTAATTTTTTTACTGAAGAATGGAAGAATGTCTTTATGTTGTGTAAATTTTGTGTCTTGCTAAAAGATCAAGCTCGTCTCGTCTCGGAACACATGAACTGTAGCTCTAAATCAGCTTCCGACTGCTCATATAAATAGTGTGGGAGTCTAATTGCTCTACCTTTGATTTACTGTCTGTAGATATTTTCTAAGGAAAGAGTTTGTGTTGAATGTAGTATTATAATGCAGGCGATTTAGCTTCTGGGCTTTCACCCAGGCCCTGAAATGAGATGTTCTGGGGAGCTATTGACCCAAGGCAAATCTCTGAGATTGGTGTGTGTTTGCCTGTAATTTCAGCTATCAATCAGTAGGAAAGCTGTGATTAAAAGAAACATGGAGATGTTCACAAATCAATATTAAAAAAACAGCTTTTTTTAAAATGGTGACATTGTTTTATTGTTGAAGCCTTGTCACCTGAGGGGCCACAATGAGTGTGCGTGTGCATGTGTGTGTGAGCGTGAACATGGCAGATATGGCCTTGATCCAACTTGATTAAATAGCACACTGTGTAACCTTTGCCTGAACACAAGTGTATGTGCCCTTGTGTTTGGTGTTTAATCTCCCCAGCCTGTCTACATGTCATTTCATACGAAAACAACAGGTCTAAATTTACAGCATTAACCCTTTTCCATGACTGTATCCAAGGCCTATAGCTTTATTATTAATATTTCTGTCCTTTTAAATGCCGTTACCCAACATACAGTATTTAATCTCATACTCCGACAGTGAGAAAGATATACCACCATATAGAGATTATAGGAATTAATAGCATTAAAGAGAGTAAAGTCACAGTATCTTTTTGTTTTTATCTTCTCATAACCTTTTTAAAAACTTTTTTTAATCTTTCTAACCTGATTCCTTTCTTCTCTAAATCTTACTCTAATCTGTTATTTACTACATAATGGAAAGAATTATTGTACGAACGCCAGCTTTCCTGTAAAAGATTGAATTGGACGGTTCAGTTGCTGATCTGTCTGCAGGTTCCGACTTCAGTGTTCAATATTATTGGAGGTGATTATGGTGTGATGGAGCTGATGCAACGATAGAAAGAAGGGGTTAAAGATAGAGATAGTGGATGGAGACTGAAGAGTGGGGGGAAGGCTTTTACTTCAGCCAAGTGTGATGGCATAGTAAGGAGGAGGAGAAGATGGATAGACATCACTACTCTTGCCTGTGTCCTTCACATAAGGGGACTGCATGTTCCATACATGTTCCCTATATGGTAGATGAGGATGGTAGATGTTTGTAAGTGTAAGTGCATTCAGTTGAATGATGAGTGAGATTGTGACCCTTGTCATATATTGACATAACTATCCATAGTTTTTTTGTCCTTCTAATTGAAAATCATTTAATCCTGCAGCAAGTGGACAAACTTATTGTCTAATTGGATGGCATCTAACCGCTGTTATGTTTAAGGTTAAGTGTGTCGTGATGTAGAAATAATACAGAGTCTCGCTTTACCATGTCACTCAGATAATCCTGATGACAGTGACTGACCCCGCTGCTGTTCAGCCGTTTTGTTTAACACATCTGACACATGATAGTCTGCTGCTATGTGCTCACACCTATAGCAGAAAGGGAATCCAAGTGCTCAGAGCTTTTTACTACTTTATTTACCTAGTTAGGTCAAAAGCTTTGACATTAATAAGTGCTGCCAGATTCAATGCAACCAATCAGAATAGTTTCCTTGAATGCATTAGTCTGCACATATGGTGGGCTGCTAACTACCATCTGTCTACTAGTATCTGCTATTTCTGAAGTGAGGTTTAAATGAAAAGAGGTTTGGGTTGCTGCAGACTGTCTTTGAAGAATGTAATATCTAGGACGTGCTCTAGGACGTGATTTCTTGCTTCTTTGCAATTTTGCTAACAAGTAAGCTGGAACATGGTAACATGGGGCCCATTTTTTTTGTTTGTCATCCCTTTAGCCTAAACACCGTCTGTGGGTCAATGTTGTCTTTTTTCGAAGGCTGTAGTTCAGGACT
The DNA here is from genome assembly GCA_016785345.1 of Trinectes maculatus. Classification (NCBI taxonomy): domain Eukaryota; kingdom Metazoa; phylum Chordata; class Actinopteri; order Pleuronectiformes; family Achiridae; genus Trinectes; species Trinectes maculatus. The sequence continues at coordinate 367,616 of JAFBJQ010001448.1, forward strand.
GAGTCTTGCTGGAGGTGTACTGTTATACACTCCTACATGTCTCCTTTTGAAATGGCTGATTAGATTTGATCTGTTTTATATTTTTACTGGTAGTGCCTACCAGTGCAAACTTTAGGGGACAAACTTTAATTGACTGATCTTTCTGTAAGATTCTAAGAAAATAATTGTTTCATTTTTTAGCAGATTCGTTTGGTTCAGCTGACAAACCAAGCCAGTCAATGGCAGGTATGAGCAATACTTCCACCTGCTTGGTGTCATTGTCAGATGAAAGAACAACAAATGAAATAACATTTGTTGATGGCTGCCAATAAATAAGTGCATCTTAAACCAGATAAAATAGGAGAAATAGTCACCTGATTGGCATTTTGTGTTATTTAATATAACATTTTTGTTTATGGGATTTATAGTTAAGGTCTGTTACTTGGTCTGGGTCAAGATTTCTAGGAAACAGGTATGAAGTGATCCAAATCCACAAATAGAGACACTGAAGAACAGATGATACAAGAGAGCAAGGAGGCTGAACTTCCAATAGCCCTGTGTGTTGTAGAGCTACACAATCCTGCCACACACCAATTCAGCCTCTGACTGTTCTTTCAAATGCTTGTGTTTGACCTCAGCCACATACACACCACCCCTTCCCTCTGAATTAAAAGACTTTCATTTTGTGGTTCTGGCCCTGGCAGCAGCTCACCACCCTCCGAGTTCCTGATTGAAGATTGACCTTTCTATGGAGGCTGAGGATTTAGTGAGATTTGCTGTGGTGTGTGGTTATGTTTAGTTTTTTTTTGGTGGGGGGGCTTAAGGACACTGAGTAGTACACTCAGCTTTGTTATTTTCTTAACCTGGTCCTACTTGCATGCTGTTTTTATTTTCAGTGAAACAAAATATTGTCTTTAACTTATAGAGATATATCTCTAGATAGAGAGATAGAGATATATCTTATAGATATATCTTATATCTTTATGTTGAGATATGTTGAACCTTATAAACTGGCCTTCAGCATTTAGATCAACAGCATGTTTACTCACTTTTTTTGGGCCTTGTCTTTCTGTCCCTTATCCTTTGGATAAATCTGCCTTACTCTTGCATCTCACGCCTGATCTCCATCTTCCTGTTTTTTTCCCAAACATCCCTCTTTACACTTTCCCTCCTCTCCTTCCCCCTCGCAGTCCATCTGTGGGTTTGGAGGCATGAAGCCATGAAGCCCTAATGACAGTCTAGCCCACAGTGGTTGGCCTAATCCAGTTAGCTCGGCTCTGCAGCAGGTCCCCTGTTCACTGTGCCTCACCACCTACATCACCTTTTGTTTTGACAAATTCCACTGACACGGCCTCACCACATGCTACACACTCTCACACACACAGTTGTCTATACAGATGCACCTCAGTGTTATTCCTGGACTTTGCATTCACAGTGAAAGAGTCACAGTGAAAGAGTCACACAGAGTGAAACCTCTCACTGTGATAAAACACACGGCAGATCGACTCATGTCAGTCTCCATGCTAACGACTCTATGCGACTTCTTTTGTCAGGGCTTGAATTTCGGCTTTGTTTTGGTCTGAAATACTCTCTTACAGAATAGCTCTCAGCTCTTGTATGATTTATTTCTTCATGCAGATCATGTGATTCCATTCATACTAAAGGTATAATAGTACTTTGGTCGTGTTTTAGGTTGAATATTGCTTGTTTTTATGGCATTTTGATTGGTCCATTGCATTTTCCATCTAAAATGGACCTGGCACAGTGTCCATGAGGGTTCAATGATGCATATGCTTTCTTACTTTATAAAAGCTATGGGGATCTTGGTTAGAACTATGGAGAACACCATAATGCTACTTGTATGTATTTAACATTCCGGTGTGCAGTGAAGTAGTAACTCTATACACTTTTATGAGTATAAGAGGGTTGATTGTAAATATTAACATGCACATCCTGAAAGCAACACTGTGTGTTGACATGTAGTTCCATCAGATACCCTTGTACCTATGTGTTTCTTTTCTCTGCCATGCAAGAAGGAAAAAAAAATTCTTTACGTTTGTAATAACATATCCATGCTGGGTTTGAGCTGCAACTGCTGTGTGTATGTGTATTGAGTTATGTTGCTGGTTGTTTGTTCACATTCCAGCATTTCTGCGTGTCACAGGGTTAATTCATTGGAATCGCCTGGTTTCCGGATGAACCAAAGCCCAGTTTCAAATGACAAGGCTAATCATACATTTGAATCCAGCACTGGAGACATGACAGCCCACTGAGCACCAAGAGCAAAAGACAAAAAGGCCAGCCTATTCATCAGCACAGAAAGATAGCATTGTTATGCAAGACTTCCACTGCAACTTGCCCTTTGCTTCTGAGAAGTGAGAAGAGTAGAAAGTATGACGGGTCAAAGAAAGACAATTCGATGCTGTCCTCTGTATCATGGAGATACTTGTTGATGATTTGTTCAGTGTCAGAAATGGAATTAGAAATGAAAGAGCTCTTCAGAGGGTAACAGCTCTGGGTTTATTCCATAGCCTGATATTGCAGACAGTCTAATTGGTCAGACCGAGACAGTCATTTGGCAAATCAGCTTATGTTCCAAATTAGCACCTGATTGATATTCCAACATAGCATCTTGAATGCCTTTTCATTTGTGTATATTACACTAGTGGGGGCTATAAATTCCAATGCAGTTGTCCTTTTTAGAATGAGACGTAATTAATTTGGTTATCGCTTGTGTTGATTCTGCTGTTTTTATACTAAAGCCTAGCTTTTATTATATGTAGTGAAAATGTTTGTACATTTCTACAAATTTTAACTGTTTATTGGTCTGTTTGGTTATTGACACCCTGCTAACTCACATGAACATAAGGCTGAGTACCTGAGGATAATAGATTTTTATGTTAAATGCTGCTTCAGCTGTGGCGGCACCTGCTGACAGAGTTGCCTTATTACATTAATCATATCAAGCATGGACACAAGGGGAGTGGTACAGTAGAGCACAGTCTCTGGATAGATATGCTAATAAAATACATCAGAGAATTTGGTTTTATTTTTATTTATTTTTGATTTAGTTTCCCTCATGTTATTCTGAGCTGCTACCCTGTCAGGAATTTTCTCAGTAATCCATTCATGTATAGTGAGTTGAAATGAAGCAACAATACTTTTTCATTTATTTAGTTTGATAAACCAGATTAGACATGTGGAAAGTCTGCAACAATAAAATCATCTTTAGCGAAGAACAAAATGCTTTGTACATTTTTAGTTAGTGTGGTGAGACAAGATGGAGTTTAGCATTTTCCTGTTTGTGTTGTTGTAATTGATTGTGTAATCTGACCTTGAAAATATATGTCAGCTGTAGGCTAGGCAGTGACCTCACACACATACACACACATAAATATACACATACCGCTGGCCCATACATCCTTATGCTTGCACCCATTCTGACATATGGTACAGGAGAGGATGGATGAGAGTTGAGTTGGCCAGATGTGCTCTCATATAGATGGCAATTTGTATTTCTCTGATTCTGCATTTATCACCGTGACTGTGCTTAATATGGTCAAATTTCACTGGTCCTCCCCTTCAGTGTGTCCTCAGACACAGTCCTAGGCAGGACGAGTGGGTTTTGATTGACAAGTTGGCTGAACATTAATTCGTTTCTGAGATATGGAATGGATTATTTACACTCCACCCTCAGCTTTTACTGGGAGTTTTTTGACGAGCATCATTGACCACTTCACCTGGTTACTGGAAAGTAATGACTGACTGACACACTGTGTGTGTGTGTGTGTGTGTGTGTGTGCGTGTGTGCGTGTATGCGTGTGCGTGCGTGTGCGTATGTGTGCATGTGTGCACATGCACTCTGGCTTGTTCGCATACTATTGTCTCTTTATCACAAGATTCTGATTCTAGGTCAGTAGAAAAGACTCCTCTATTTTTGTCCACATAATCCCCTTTAAGAACACACACCCCTCAGTGTGCATGCATCTGTGTGTGCATGCGTGTGTGTGTGTTGGTGTATGTGTGCATGCGCACGTCAGCCACAGTGTGTTAATACCTTCAGCACGTTACACTCTAATCCAGTCACAGTCGGCAAGACTGTCCCACACCCGCGCCTCTTCCCCCTTCTCCCACACAGTGTCACACTTTTGTCTTGGCTTGAACACACAGTCATACACACATTGGATATATTTCATGCAGTGGTGTTGGAGTCTCCCTGTGAGCACACATGAGCACAGGCATGGTGGTTGGAGCAACAGGCCAGGTAGGCTGTGATTGGCAGATGACTTTTTTCGCTTAGCTCTGTTATTATATATGTATATATATATATATTTAAATGTCACTGAAATGCAACTGTACTTTGGGGTCACAGCCTGTGTCTTGTTTTAAGTCTTTAGCCTGTTTTTCAGCCTATGCTATGAATTAGGTTTCAATTTCATGTAAAACTGGTGTAAAACGAATGTGACATATTGGGGGAAGTTAGGTGAGTTAAACAAGTGTAAATCATAGATGCGATGAAATAGCAGAGATTCATATTGACATTACATGTGCTGATTTATACATTTGTTGTAAAATTGGCTGTAAAAGAAATTAGAAATGATTGGCAAGTTTGGATTTGGTCTCAGCTTGTGTTGCTTGCTTGCTTACTTGCTGTGTTTTCACACATCTCTCTCAGAAGGAAACCATCATGTTTCTCCTGGATGTATGCCCCCTAATCCCCCACAACCAGGATTCCCTGCTCCATCTTTTCGCCCCGGATTAAAATCTGAGACACTCATTAGCAAAACAAAAGCTATAAGGCTAGTTAAGCAGGTCTTTGCATCAGTGTGCAACAGTTTGCTCAAGAGGCATCATGGCTCCAATGTGAGTGCGGATTATTATAATTTGATCAGATACTGTATATGCAAAATATAAGGTGGTGGAAAACGACAAGTCTGTAGTTAAACATGAAACTGAGCATTTTATGTATTATTTCCAAGTTCTATTTTTTAAAATAGGATAATTATAATCTATTATTATTATTTAATATTATTTTGTGTAAGATTACAATTTTGTGCAATATGTTTAATTCCTATTATATTGTGTTATTTTATTTTTATCTTTTGCTCACCTGGTTTACAGGTGTTTTATTGTGTCCTTTCAGTCCCCCTCAACAAAACAGGAAAGCAACATAACAAGCCATCAGTGCTACTTACAGTAGTTGCACTGTGGGATGTGTAGGATCCAGTGGTTTGGAAATTGCTGAGGATAAAAAACCCAGACTTTCTCCAACGTGTGTTGGTGTGTGTGTGGAGGTTTGGTCTCCATTTAAGTTTTTTTTTTTCAATTCACATTATCCTAATGTCACAGCAGAGCAGAAACTAGGACATGTTCTAGATGTGTGTGTGTGTGTGTATTAAAATGAATAATGTGTGAAGTCAAGGGCAGCGGCGATGGATGATGTCATCAAGGCATCAGGGGAATTGTGGGACGGCTCATTTGGCTCGATCAGGCGGGGAGCTGCAAAACAACTTCTCTGTACCATATCTGCTTTACCTCTCTCTCTCTCTCTCACACACACACACACACACACACCCACACACACACACACACACACACACACACACACACACACACACCATGTCTCTCTCTGTCTGTCCTCTCTCGTTCTTATGTATTAGATCAGGACATTTGATTGTTTCATGACATTCAGATAATGGCAGTAAGGATATGTGTGTGCCCTCTGTATCTGTCACCTAGAGTCACACTCACACACATACACACACATATGTCAGTATGAGTGTATGAGTGGGTGCGCTCATTAGGTGGGCAAAGGTTGTGTTAATGAAACCCAAGGGACACACTCACACACACACACACACACACACAAAAGAAGAGCCTTTTCTCTGCCTTCCCTTGCTCCACTGTTGCTGTTGACGACGTCCCACACCCTTGTTGCTAGGCAATAGGCAGTGGAGAGCAGCCATTGTGTTGGGAGTGTCCCTGGCAGAGAGTGTACAGCTATGCTTGATTTCCAAGCAATTATCATTCTCCAAGCAATCAAGATTCAAGATATCAAATCCCGTAGGATTTGTTTCAGAATCAAATGGACCCTGGTGTGACCTACGCTTCAGAGCAAAAAAATGAAAACATGTGTTGATGAATTAGCAGATCAAAGCAATAAATGCACTGTATATATTCGATGAAGAACTCAAACCTGTGATACAGTAATCACAGAGCACATTTGTTGGCATGTGTGTGTTAAAGTCTGTCACATTTGTGTTTTTTTAAACTGTTCCAGAATTTCCTGATACTTGTCCAGCGGACAAGGGGTCCAGTGACTTGTTTGGATGCTGCTCATTGTTTTGGTTGTATGTCTGATAATATGCTTTGTATTCCGTTGTAGTTATAACTGTTATGTAACTGTTCTGTATGATATACAATACAAGATGGAATTTTAGACACATTAAGTGATATTACAGTTGTACGTTAATGCCTGATTACATTGAGCTCTATTTGTTTCTGGGGTTCAATGAGACAAATTGAGGGGAGCTCGAACTGGTAGGGAGCTAAATTGCTCCATTGTTTTGTGCTAGCAATATCTGGTTACCATACTGTAGCAGCACACTGACACACGTTACAGCTCAATCTGAGCAGCAGCACAGTCATTTGGCTGGTTCGGCAGGGGTAATAAATTAAAGACCCTCCCCCAGGGCCTCTGAACAAGACAGACACACATGCATATAGAGACACACACACACACACACACACACACACACCCCTAGTGTCCCCAACCCCCAATGATTTGGATTCCCTGATGCTCGCGTGTCAGAGGTGAGCGATTGCGTTTAAATGTTTTCGAGGAACAATACATTACACAGACAGACACTGATGCGACTGGATAACGCTCTGCATGTCACATATGTTTGTCATCACTTGAAAATGTAGATTTTGACAAAGGACAAAGGCTCAGCTGTGCAGTAATGGATGTGTTGTTAGGGTGTGGCCCAGTTATTAGATCCTCTTTGTCTGCCCTGCACTCATGGGACACCCCTAAAACCTGCACCCAGGTTGTGTACAACCTGCACCTACGGGAGCTCAGAGGTGATGTTTTTGTTGTGTGCAGCGCCTCTCAGTCTGGTGCATGACCTCATCTGTGGTGTGAAGACAAGTAAACAGCCGAACTTGTAAACGAGCTTCTACCATTCTGCTGTGGCAATGTCACAACACTGATGCAAGACCGTGACCGAAAACGTAGTTTGTGGTTTACGATTGATATCATAATTAAATTGACTGTAATAAATGATTTTGAGCTGCTTTTTATTTACATTCACTGAGTAAAATGCAGATTTATATAGTTTTTATTTTTGGCACATGAAATCAAGTCAAATGTTCATATTTGAACTTAAAAATAGAAAAAAATAGAATATTAGAATATTGCAGTTTAGCAAAATAATCTAATCTTCATGGAGATTATTGACCCAAGGTGTGGATAATGTGTTGTACATGATTTTATGCCAAAAACAGTGTCCTAGTAACAAACCAATATATCTCACATTAACTCCAATTTTTCTGTGTTTTTCTTCTAGGTAAGTTCAAATGGAAGAGACTGACTTTGAGACTCGGCGCCTTCTTGTACTGTGGATACAGTCAGGCTGTTCCTTCTGCATCGCTGTTACAGGGCATGGAAGGGAAGCTGCATCTTCCTCTGAATGCTGTATAGATTGAAATGCTTGGATAAGCACATCGTCAGCTGAGTAGTAAAACCCTTGTGTGTCTGTATGTGTTTACTACTGGAAGCCCCCAGGGCTTATCCACTACTGGTGTCATACACACCCTTACCTGTCATCTTGTTCATTATACTGGGAAGAGTGTTTGCATTTTGTGTGAGTTGTAGCTGCTTGTATTTAGGACTGCAAGGACGGCAGAAGCAGTTACACGTTCTTTAATCTCTGAGACCCTCAGCTGATTACTGATATAATACACTCTCTGCTAGTGATCTGGATAAGATTATTAAGTGGGCAGATTTACCACAGCCACTCTACCTTATTACCTCAACCTTATTTACAAGCATGACTACTTTACTTAACTTTAATTTGCTTGTGAGTCTTTGCTTTCAGTTGAAACAAAGAAAGGTTTTTTTTTATAAATACTGTTTATCATCTCAGAAAAATGCAGAGATAAAAGTATAGACCCCTGTTAAGCGCTTTTATTTCACAGTCATCTTATGTCCTTTCGTTTACTGTTGATACCATCACATGCGTTTTTATGATGCATGTTGGATTTCAGGAGAAAGAAAGATGATTTGTGTTGTTTATTTTGACTTCGTAGACATAAAGAAAATCTACAAATGAAAACCTGTCCTCGGTTAGGCTATGCAGGAACATAAACATTTTTCTGTATACGCTCCGTTTTGCTACATTTAAGCTTATAGGTGCTTGCAATATTCAATGTGTGGACCCTGAAGGCTGGACGTAGCCAGCTGGTATGAGTTGTAATGATGGTTGCATCCATGGGGTGGCACCATGGTATAAAAAAAATAAGGGTGACGCCTCGGAAAAGATGAACACTGCAGTCGATGTCTTTATGTGCAAAGCAAGGATGTGGATAGCTTAGATGAAAGTGAACTAGTTGGTGCGTGTAGCGCGCTTTTAATGTGAGTGTTCGTGTGCGATTGATGTGAGCAGATGATGGCTTGTTTTCTGAAACGCTGCCTGCATTGACATATTGGTTCTACTCATTTCACTGACTGTAATAACACTGTCCATACACTTCAACAATGTTCCTATCCAAATACAGAATGACTAATAGTACAGGTTAGATGTGTGTTTTTGCTGCCCTTCAGTGACTGTCGAAATGCATGGACTTCATTGTTATTTCAGCACCATGGACAGGGGTTGTGTGAAATGATGCACAATGGCAATAGCTGCTTCCATCTGTGCCTCATCATATTAGGGACTGTTCTGTAGAAGTGGAGGAGAAACATTAGATTTCAGGTAGTACTCTCGCTGCTGTGTTCTTACTGTGCCATGGAATCCAGACACAGAATAGCTGAGAACAGAGTGTACATGCATTGGCTAACACCGTTTATTGTTTGCTGCTTGCATCCCTCTGTACAATTTGTGCAGTTTTATCCTTTTCATGACTGCAAGCTAAAAAAGTGTAACTGTGAGCTTGAAAATAACCTGACTGTGTTTTAGAGTGATTTCATACGTGTGTGTGTGTGTGTGTGTGTGTTTTTGCTTTATTGCTATGGTAGCTCCCAAACACAGAGGCAGACTGTACCATTTTAGTCTCAATTATAGGGGAGGTTGATGTGGGTGAAAATGGCTGAGCACATCCTAAGTTTCAACCCCCTCTGACTTCATTTAAAGTGATACCTTCCATCTCCTTTGCTTCCCTAAAGGACACTGACTGATGCTGCTGTGTCGGATATCCCCTCCCACATTATTCCCTATAACTCCTCCTCAGACCCTCTTCTCTAATCCACCACCCCGACCCCCACCAACCCTTTTACCGCCTGATGGGTGGGCGACGACATGTATTTGGAGAGGCTTCCCATGTTCCCATAGTATCTGCTGCTACCTCTGCAGCCTAAGCAGTAAAGGAGGGGGTGGGTGCCTCCCTGCCTCTTTCTGGCATCCCTGCCTTTTGATCGGTCTTTAAGCTTACCTCTTGGTGGCATACATCGGCCCACCCCTTCCTCTCTTTCTATCCCTGTCTCAGATGTACTTAGCCAGGCAGCAGGGAGGGAGGCTTGCAACAGACACGGACACCTTCTGCATGGATGCAGAGACCTGGTGGGTTAGAGGACAAGAGGACATCAGAACCATCTCCAGACTTTCCCCACATTTGTCAACTTGGGACTATTTCATCTTTGCCATAAAAAAGAAGAAGGTAACTCCTAGTTATTTTCTTGGATGACTGGCTTCTTCGCCAGGGAGGCGAGCTTCCCGAGAGGACTTCCGATCTGAAAGATCTGAAAGCTTTTACCTGTCTTTGTGAGGGAACAGTGCTAGGGCAGCCATGGCTCATGCCGCAGCTCACCTTAAGAAGGCCAGGTCTGAGATGGACCAACCTCCAGACCTGAAAGCTCTGGAGAAAGCCAGAGAGAGGAGGAGGCGTTCCCGGGAACGGGCTGAACGCAAGCGCAAGGTACCGGGCAGACTCACTGGAAATCACCCAGCTATTCATTCCCTCCTTTTACTGGTTACTTCATCCCTCTTTCAGTCATCCCTCCATATCATCATCATCATCAAGTGTCACATCACCATTACTGACTGAAGAAGACTTAGACTGTGAAGGAGTTTGGAGAGGAGGAATCATAAAAGCCATCATCCACTCCTCATCACGTCCTTCATCTTCATCAGGTAGCGGGACTGTATATGGTCAGCGAAACCAAAGTATATCAGTTATGTTTAGATAGATTGTATACCTATAACCAAACATTCAAAATAAGGGACTGCGCTACCTGATCAGTGTCAGTGTCATCCACAAAAACACCTGAAGCACAAATCACAATAAGCTTTTATTTTGGCATAATATGGCCATGGTGATTGTACCCTGCTCGATCCCTGCCACATTCCCCTTCTTGATCCATCCATTTTTCTTTCTACTGCTCTGTATATGATTGCGTACTTCACTCAGTCTCCTGTCTCCTTAGCCTTTTCCTGATTTGGGCACCGTCACAACACTCTACAGTAAAATTACCATAGAATACTCCTGCAGTCTTCCTGCAGATGTAGCTACGTAGTTCGCTCCCTGGTGCACTGCTCGGCTTTGCAGTGTACGTTCATAATGTTTGCTCACAGACCTCACTCTCTCCTCGCACACACAAGGCCCGGGCTGTTTTTCCATTTGCAATGTGTATGGGGAAAATGGGTAATATTGGGTTTTGTTGTCAAATGCGTCAGCATAGATGCACAATTGTGCAAACATCACCAAATTACATAACATAAAAAAGTTGGGGAAATGCATCCCAGACATGACACATTTGTTTGAATGCATCGGCCATCTGTGTGGTATCACATGGACTCCGTCATCTGCAGTCTAGGAGCATTTTCACTCTTGCTGCTGCATGTTGATGTGCGGTCATACAGTCACTCTGTTCTACACAGTTTATGGAACTGCACCAGAAATGCATTACATTTGGTTCATGCTAAAGTTGTGTTTATCTCTCATCCCTTCTTTATAATAGGTTATTACTACTACCCTTTGTTTTAGTCTGTTCCCCCTGAAAAGCCCCACACACATTTTATCGTGTAACATTATGTAGCTGTAATTCCATCTATCTATCTATATCAAATATATATATTTGAATTATGGAAAGAGCCAACTAACAGAGGAACACTGAGTGAGTGAGTGCAGGCAAGTTCAGAAATATACCCACATATGTAAATAGTAGTTATAATGATATAAGTATATAATAACAATAATACTAATCGATTCTTAGAGGAACCTCAACAGTCAACAGGAGCTAACGAGGAAATCAGTCACTTACACAACATGTGCATTTACATTTTATTAGTCATTCAGTAATGCACATAACTCACTGTAGACTCAGTGGTGCCATTAAACAGGAGGGCACCCACAGTGAGTTGATACTACATTTGACTCTCCTGACGTGAGATGGTTCACTCACCTTCCCTGTAGTTGCTCATATTATCCTGATCAGTGCACCCATCTGCCCAGAAAGGCAGTGAGCTGTCAGCTCCTCACTGGCTGTGATTGTCCTGGATTGTTGTCTCTTTCTCCCAGACATGTTCCCTGCTATGACTCCTCTCCTTCCATACGCCATCCTTCCCCTTGTGCTCGCTCTCTCCCTGCTGTCCATCTCTACTCCTCTGCAATGGAGCTGGATGCTGCCCAAGCTGTAAAATGCACAGTCACCTTTTATCCTTCCTGAATAGACCAAATCAGACGCAGTCTGCTCGTCTGTTTCGTTTTCACACTTACTGAAGATTTTGAGGACAACAGCTACAAAGCGACGGCACTACAATAACCCATTTTAACTGGAGAGGTTATAGGGATTAAATAAAAATGAACAGTGCTGAAAAATATCATGACATGTCATGACAATAAAAACTCAAATGATTTACTGTAAAAGTAAAAGGAGACATGTATCATCTCCCTCATGTAGTTGGGAGATGTGTTACTGTAAAAACCTATTTAACAAATGAGGAAAACAGCAGCGTTTGTGTATATGCATGTGTGACACCATGAACAGTCTAGTATTCTACTGCTTCTCTTTGTATTTCACTACGTATTAATATAACGTCTCACCCAGAGGCAGTTGCCTTGACTACAGTGCCAGCTGTTCAGCAGAAAACTTACCTCACTAACTTGTTCGGCTCTCGTGTTTCATAATTAATTACTTGATCGAATCACTCAGAGGCATTGTTTTTGCAGCTCCTGCAAGAGCCTAATTGAAATGACTGGGATGATTATCTTTTCGTTTTTGTCTCTATCACTGAACTATTACAGGAGATTGATGATCAAATAATAATCTGCTGCAGGCTTCTGATGGTGTAGTAATCCATTTGCCATTTTCATCATGGGATGTTTTTATGGCTGTTGGCGTTTGACACAGTAGGACCTTAACCTTTCAATAGTTGTTTGGATATGAGCAAATGGAGCTCAGCTGGAGGATTTGTTGTTATTAGGACTGCGATGACGAAACATAAGAGCACATTCGATTGTGTTTATTTCGCATCATATTATATATGTGTGTGACTCACAGAAACACCTCTGATTGCACAGATAACTATGTCTCGACAGTACTCTCCAGCTCTTTCTGCGTGGGCAGCCCAGACCAGGAGGGTGGGGAACTGGCAGCCATGATAATTTCATGCAAAGGTTATGCTTTTATTTATTAGTGTAAATAATCATTTCCCATAGCCTGGGGTACTGGATGGGATTTAGTTTTCACATCCTGTAATGCAGCTACTAAAAATGGATAAAAGTCAACAAAAGGACATACCAAAACACATCACACAGTAGCACCGCCTTGTTTATTTGGACCCTGATGCTGCGTATTCTACATGTGGGAACATTGAAACCCATAGAATTAACTTCCCCATTGTTTTTGGTGGTGTATTTTACAATGTTGTATTACAGTGGGTACGGAAAGTATTCAGACCCCTTTAAATTTTTCACTCTTTGTTTCATTGCAGCCATTTGCTAAAATCAAAAAAGTTCATTTTATTTCTCATTAATGTACACTCAGCACTCCATCTTGACAGAAAAAAACAGAAATTTAGACATTTTTGCATATTTTTATTAAAAAAGAAAAACTGAAATATCACATGGTCATAAGTATTCAGACCCTTTGCTCAGTATTGAGTAGAAGCACCCTTTTGAGCTAGTACAGCCATGAGTCTACTTGGGAATGATGCAACAAGTTTTTCACACCTGGATTTTGGGATCCTCTGCCATTCTTCCTTGCCGATCCTCTCCAGTTCCGTCAGGCTGGATAGTGAATGTTGGTGGACAGCCATTTTCAGGTCTCTCCATAGATGCTCAATTGGGTTTAGGTCAGGGCTCTGGCTGGGCCAGTCAAGAATGGTCACAGAGTTGTTCCGAAGCCACTCCTTTGTTATTTTAGCTGTGTGCTTAGGGTCATTGTCTTGTTGGAAGGTGAACCTTCGGCCTAGTCTGAGGTCCTGAGCACTCTGGAAGAGGTTTTCTTCCAGGATATCTCTGTACTTGGCCGCATTCATCTTTTCTTCAATTGCAACCAGTTGTCCTGTCCCTGCAGTTGAAAAACACCCCCATAGCATGATGCTGCCACCACCATGTTTCACTGTTGGGATTGTATTGGGCAGGTGATGAGCAGTGCCAGGTTTTCTCCACACATACCGCTTAGAATGAATGCCAAAAAGTTCAATCTTCGTCTCATCAGACAAGAGAATCTTATTTCTCATAGTCCTTCATGTGTTTTTTGGCAAACTCTATGCGGGCTTTCATATGTCTTGCACTGAGGAGAGGCTTCCGTCGGGCCACTCTGCCATAAAGCCCTGACTGGTGGAGGGCTGCAGTTATGGTTGACTTTGTGGAACGTTCTCCCATCTCCCTACTGCATCTCTGGAGGTCAGCCACAGTGATCTTTGGGTTCTTCTTTACCTCTCTCACCAAGGCTCTTCTCCCACGATTGCTCAGTTTGGCTGGACGGCCAGGTCTAGGAAGAGTTCTGGTCGTCCCAAACTTCTTCCATTTAAGGATTATGGAGGCCACTGTGCTCTTAGGAACCTTGGTGGAACGTTCTCCCATCTCCCTACTGCATCTCTGGAGGCCAGCCACAGTGATCTTTGGGTTCTTCTTTACCTCTCTCACCAAGGCTCTTCTCCCACGATTGCTCAGTTTGGCTGGACGGCCAGGTCTAGGAAGAGTTCTGGTCGTCCCAAACTTCTTCCATTTAAGGATTATGGAGGCCACTGTGCTCTTAGGAACCTTGAGTGCTGCAGAAATTATTTTGTAACCTTGGCCAGATCTATGCCTTGCCACAATTCTGTCTCTGAGCTCCTTGGGCAGTTCCTTCGACCTCATGATTCTCATTTGCTCTGACATGCACAGTGAGATGTAAGGTCTTATATAGACAGGTTTGTGCCTTTCCTAATCAAGTCCAATTAGTTTAATTAAACACAGCTGGACTCCAATGAAGGAGTAGAACCATCTCAAGGAGAATCAGAAGAAATTGGGAGCATGTGAGTTAAATATGAGTGTCACAGCAAAGGGTCGGAATGCTTATGACCATGTGATATTTCAGTTTTTCTACATTATTGTTTTTTTCTGTCAAGATGGGGTGCTTAGTGTATCTTAATGAGAAATAAAATGAACTTTTTTGATTTTAGAAAATGGCTGCAATGAAACAAAGAGTGAAAAATTTAAAGGGGTCTGAATACTTTCTGTACCCACTGTATGTCTCGTTGCATTGGAATGCGGATGAAGGATTTGGTGGAAAGCTCCAGAGAGTTACCTTATTTCACTGTCCTGCTGGCAAAGCATTTCAGTCTATCAATCAATCAATCAATCAATAAATCAAATTTTATTCGTATAGCCCATATTCACAAATTGCAATTTGCCTCATAGGGCTTTAACAAAGTGTACAGGGTGTGACATCCTCTGACCTCTGACCTACACCCTCAGCAAGGGTGAGGAAAAACTGGCAAAAAAAACCCTTTTAACAGGGGAAAAAAACGCAGAAACCTCCAGGAGAGACTCATGTGAGGGATCCCACTCCCAGGGATGGACATAAGTGCAGTGGATGCAGTGGAACACATCAACAACATGACTTAGAGAGAGAGAGACAGAGAGAGAGAGAGAGAGAGAGAGTTAAGGCACTGCATGACTGTTTGTTAGCGTAATTATACAGATAGTAATTATACAGGTAATTATACAAGTAGATTAATATAATATAATATAATAGCTGCCACCACAGTCGATGGTCCATGGAAGTGGCTGCACCTGGTTCTGGAACAGTGGAGCACAAAGACTCCGGAGAAGAGGGTGAATTAGTAAAGTGCATTAATAAGACACAGATATAATGATATGTAGACGGAAGGAGGGAAAGAAGACAGAGGAAGAGAAGGATAAGGTCTAAATGTCCCTCGACAGTCTAGGCCTATGGCAGCTTAACTAAGAGCTGATCAAAGATGGACCTCGACCAGCCCTAACTATAAGCTTTGTCAAAAAGTAAAGTTTTAAGTCTGTTCTTAAATACTGAGAGGGTGTCCGCCTCCCTCACTGAAGCTGGGAGATGATTCCGCAGCAGAGGAGCTTGATAGCTGAAGGCTCTGGCTCCAAGTCTGCTCCTATGGATTTTTGGAATTGTAAGTAAACCTGCATTCTGAGAGCGGAGTGCTCT